>CM075817.1:27912031-28512031 GCA_037975025.1 Excoecaria agallocha
TAGTCATAAAGAACAACTAGAAAACAATAAAGAAAGAAAGGCTTGATATATTGATACTGAGAAGCATTTGAAGCTGATCAATCCCATGTTTTTTAACTTCTTTTTTTTGCTTCTTCGGTTTCCTTTTTGTTGAAATATAGTACAAGAAAATGATAATGAAGAAGAAAAGCATAATTGAGAGTGTACATTATCTGGTAAAAGAGCAAGAAAAGAACAAGACATTTTTCATTTTTGAAAAGAAAAAGAAAAAGAAAAGATCAATTTGTTGTAATACAGTTTGGTCTGGAAATATAGTCACGTTTCGTTCCTCCGTTTACGACACCACCCTCACCGAGATTTATTGTAATACAGTTTGGTCTAGAAAGCAGCAATTGAGTTGAGATTCAAGGGTTTAAATAGTTCCAGGTTTGAATGTGGATTTGTTCTGGTTATTCATGCATTTAAGTTATATGCATAATCATCAGAGCTATCTTATTGTGGCTACTACACTCATAATTGATTTTTTTTTTGCTGGCTATATGTCATTTCGTGCTGGAATGGTTGAATACATCATTTATTTGAGCTGTTCTTTTGCTTAACCTATTTATGAATGAGCAATCTATTTATAGAGTTCTTAGATTGTTTTGATAGTTAATCGATGGATAAATTTAGAAATAGATTATTAGAGCTGTTCCCACCCAATTGTCGGGATGAATTATGTATATATGATGATAACTTGAGTAATTTCTCCTTTATTTCTAGGACTCACAATTTATTCATAATCATTACTATGACGAATATTACAGCCTTGATTTTGTAATATGTTATCTCTCCAAAATGATTAGAAGTGAGCAAAAATTTGACTCATTGTAGGTGGCATATGTGAATCAATTGAAATTGAAGGTAAATAATCAACTCAAATGCCTTTCATTCAGTTTTTGGATAGGGATTATATAGACTATTGACAATAAGTTCTACTATCTTCAGGAAAAATTTATGACATGGGTGGTTAAGTTCTTGCCAAAAACAGTGCACCAATCATCTTTTAGCTTGCAAAGGAGGCTGAGTTAGAACTTTAGAGCTCCAAGTCAGTTTTTGTTATTATCCATAGTGATTAATATTTATGCAGTCCTTGGTCTTGCATTTATTAGGCATTCAGACTATGCATGTGCAACAATTATGACCTATTTTGCTCTGTTATGCTTATAACAATTTACCCTTTATATTTGATCATTTTGTTTATGACAAAACGAGAAGAAGAGATGGGCATTGAGGCTTTATGAAAATGGGCCTAACTTATCAAATCCAACAAAACCCAAAACCGTAAAGCCCAAAACTAGGAATTGATTAATAATTTAGAAACAATTACCAATTGGGATGGTCTTAATTAACACACTGACAAAACAAAACCACTAAATTATGCATTACCCACATATGATTATCCTTATATCATATTGTTGATTGCACCTTTCCACCACCACCTCTTCTATTTGGCTCAACTTATAATCAAACAACACGTACTAAGGCTTCCATTTCGCTAATTAAGTTCTTAATTCGAATAAATATCATTGCCTAAATGCTAACAGCTAATTGGCGAGGTTAAATTTCTTATCCACTAAAGGAAATCATAATTAATCAGATTTTTAATACCCACTCACTATTTTCCAAAAACTATTACCTTCACCTACTAGAAAAATCTCTATCTATAAATTAAACATCATTACTTAATGGTGCTACATGGAAAATTTAGATTTAACATCTCTAAACTGTCTTTCAATTTTCTTGATTGAAACTATTACCTTCACTTCAATTTTGCCGCATCTAGCTAGCTCATCGGTCACAAAATTGACTTCTCCACACACACACACACACACACATATATATATATTCAATTTTTAACATATCTCCAATACAGCCAACTAATCAGTAGCATATTTTCAAGCTTTTATATACTTAGAATTAAAGTGTTGGAAGTGTCAAGTTGGACTGTGATTGCTGCAGCCTTTTATAAAGTGTGTCACGGCTTGACAGAAGTTCCTTGTTTGATGTATGCATATGATCATCATTGATCATTTTCTTTTAGTTGCAACAAGTATATCTAATCAAAAATTAATTTGAATGGAAATGTCAGTTCTTTGTTGTGGGTTCTTGTAACGGATTGTTATGTTTGTAATCGAAAATTAATTTGACTGAAAACCTGTTGTATGTATATTGTTAATTGTCAAGCAATAATGCTTTGTTACAATAACAGACATTAACATGATGCATTCCTGGATTTTTGGCTTCAGCAATGGTATATTCTATATGCATTCCTAGGTTAAGCTGTTCTGTATATGTGCGAAAAAGATTATGGGAAATGTGTAATCTGTGATTCTTATGTGCGTCTCTGCACGCTGGTGCGGATCTGTGATGAGTGCAATTATGGATCTTTCCAGGGTTGATGTGTGATCTGTGGAGAGTTGGGATCTCAGATGCTTACTATTGCAAAGAGTGCACTCAACAGGAGAAAGATCGGGATGGGTGTTATGGTGAGTATCTCCGTGGGAAGATCTGATCTAAAATTGTTGTTTTTAAATGTACATCTTGGATTGTACATGTAACACAACAATTCTTTTCCATGTTCTTCAGCAAAGACTGTTAAGAGTTTTAGTCATGTATAGACATATGATCTGCAAGTTTTGAAAGTATGTAAATGTACGTCTAATTTGATTGTTTGAGGATAATATTATGTAATGTTTCAAATAATTTTTTATATATATGTGTATTTTGGAACATATTCTAATTTGGAATATGTATGTGTGAGATCATTGTTATGTACAGGTTGAAAATAAATAAATAACGATCATTATATATAAAATTAAAATTTTAAAATACAGCAAAAGAAAAAATTTAATTATCCAATAATTTCGCGATGGATTTGCGACAGAAAATCTATCGCTAATATGCATAAGATATAATTTAAGAAATAATTAGCGACCATATTAGCGACAAAAATTTCAACGCTAAATTTTACAGTAAATTCATAATTAGCGACGGAAAATTTAGTCGCTAAATATTATTATTATAATTCGGTGACTAATTAGGAATATAAATTAGCGATGGAAAAAAAAAATTTGCGACGAAATATTTCGTCGCTAAATTAGCGACTGAATTTAAAATCCGTCGCTAATATATTAGCGACTGTTCGTCGCGGCGTCGCTAATTTTAATTAGCGACGAAAAAATGGTATTTAGCGACGGAATTTTTCGTCGCTAATCTGCAGTTTTTTTGTAGTGTTGGATTAAATGTATTATCTTAAGGTGTTTTAATCAATATATATTTCTTATTTTAAATAAGTGATAAAGGCTAAAATTAATTATCTTAAGGTAGTATATTTTAGCTTGATCACTTAAGAAAATAAAGGGATATATATTAAAGGAAATAAAACCCTAAAGATATATATTTTGCTTTTAGCATGAAAACAAAACCTAGCCACCATTTGCATTTTGACGTGAATTACATCCATCTCTCTCTCTCTTAATTTTTGGTCCAATTTTCACAAGGAGAAAGGATTGTTCCTCATTCTCTTGTGTTCTTGGGTAGTAAAAGCAACCTAAGAGAAGTACAAAATCAAATTTTGTAGCTTCAAACTATAGCCATTACACAATACCTTAAAAGAGAGCTAGCAATCTCGATTTTAAGCCGACGGTGCAATTGTGTGTGTGAGAATAGAGGCAGTGGCATAAAAGGCTGTTCCTTGGCATTGGTGATCAAGATCTAAGGTGGATAAAGTCATCTCGGTTGCTGGTCATCACCAAACTCAAAAATTAAAAGGCATCCAAAGGTGTAAGTTTTAAACCCTAAAATTGCATGTTTCAATTCTTGCTTTGGATTTGTATGGTATGTATGATGAAAAATTTTTATTTTTTCGCTGCGTTATCATCACATTCATACCATGTCATATTCCATCACTATACTTATAGGAGTGTAACTATCATGAATAAATATTAGTCTAATTCTGTACCTATTATATTCTATGATTTTTCTAAGTAGTGATAAAATTGGTTGTCCTTAATGAGAAAATATGTCTTTGAGTTTACTAGAACAATTAAAAGTATTTTATTTATAATTTGAGTTGCAGAGCATCAAATTAAATAATTCCAATTAGGTTTGAAAATAGACTTTCATATACAAAGAAAGCTAATTTTAAATCTATCTTTAAGTTAGCCATATGTTGGCTTGAATTTGGATATACCTACTACCTTGTTAGTAGGAACAACTTATGGTGTTTCTTAACTATGTTGCAATTTAGAGGTGATAATAAGATGATTTTTGATGTTCTGGAAACTAGAAAATAGAGGAATAAGTTTGTAAAAGATCCTTTTTCCTAAAAATGTTTTATAGTACATCTAAATTAATGTGCAAGTTGGTCACTGGAAACTATTAGTGGAATTTTTTGAGCTGAATGTAATTAAATGATTTTAAAGTGATTTAATGAGGGAATTAGGTATGCCATGCCTTATAAAGTTAGAGAAGGATTCTAACTCTATAGTGTATCATGAAACTAATAATAAATATGTTTAAATAACCTTGATTGTTTTCATGAAATAGTATATATATGCTTGAATGCTTACATCTTCATGTAGTAACATGATTAAAGGTATTAACATGATAAAGATGTTATAATGAGATTATTAGGGTGTGTGTGTGTGTGTGTAAACATAACTATGGTATGATCTTGCATAAATAGGTATTAACTTTGAAATGTGAATGACATGTGTAAGTGATTACCTATACTTAGGTATATTATTTTGGTTGAATGTGCTTGTCATGCTTGGATATGAAGAAATATTCTTAAGTGAAATGTTACAAAGGATAAGTTCATAGTGAATTTAATAGATATGCATTAATGTAATTATGTTCCCTATGAACACATCATACAAGTATGATAATAAAAATGTACAAATATGGAACATAAGCATATTTAATATGTGGTTCTAAATTAAAGTGTATGCTTGAAGAAAAGTGAGATACAGTATGTATATACTTGTCATTCAATTTGAGAAACTTATTATAACATGATTCTAAGTATCATTATTATTCACATGTGAAATGAGTTACATGTTTTCAACCTATTTTGAGTACATAATGTAATACTCACACATGTACATGATATATATCTTGCTCACAGTTATACATGAGTATACATATACGAGTATCTATATGTATATGATGAGAAAATAGCAAAGTATATAAAGATAAAGTAAAGAGATTTAACTGCCTACATTGTGTCTAGGATGCGGATAGATAGGCATGCCTATAATGGTAACATATAGCTACAATAGTATAGCTTTGACCCTATTTAGGTCATAAATGGTCTTGTTTAGATCTTAGATAGCCCCGTTTGTGTTGTATCTGACACCATTTGGGTCTGCTTGACTAGTCTAAAGTATAGTTTGACCCTATTTAGGTTAAAAATTATAGTGCAACTAAACCCCATTTGGGTCTTAAAAATACTATAGTTTAGCCTCATTTGGGTCTATATGAATTAATACCTTCGAGTATCCCTATAAATTATACCATTGAGTACCATATGTGACAACCATTCTACACTTCTTTAGAAAAGTGCAGGCCTAATTTAAAGTAAAGAAAAACATAATATTAAACTAAAAGATAAAGGAAATATGACAGTTTCTAAATTTGATCTTCATATTATTATTATATGAAAATTCTTACATTGTATATGGAAAACATGTAGTGGTAATGTGGTTACATTATAATTATGTAATTGGCATTCTAGTATCACATGAGCCTACTGGACCTATAGATTATACATATGAATTAGCACCTCACATATGTGATAATACTAATTATATTGGTGAATACACGATCTTATAACTATATGTTTTACTTGATTGTATTTATATGTTATTTGTATCAATGTATAATATGGGAAAAGCTTGATATAAAGTGAATGAGTATTTTATAATTGTATGAATGAAATCGAAGATATATGTGGTTGTACTTGAGCAATGTGATGACTTACCATAATTGTATAGGTTAATGTGTTTTCCTTCAACTACTCAATTTTTGCTTAACCTTGTAATGATACATATGACTTCGTACATGTTAAAATAAATGGATTATAAATTCATAAACATAGGTATGTAATATATGCATAAGATAGAAGTAAATTAGTAAGCCATTGAAATAGTAAATTAGAATGGTATCTAAGTAAGAATAAGGAATGGCTTGTTAATGATAACAAGATTTGATAGAGTTAATATATGGATTGGATACATAGAATGTGTTGCGCATGATTATGTGACATGAATTATTAGTGTTTACCCTTACATAAGGACTCAATTTTGTAACTGAAAGCTATATGATGTATAACTTGGATTTTTTATGAATTCAAATTGTTACTAACATGTATTAGCGAAAGATGAGTAAGTCAAAGTGATAAGATTAAAGTAACTTATTGGGATCAAGAAAGTAAATTTAATTCATAAGATTTGAGTGTCACACAAGTATTTATAAGACTATGAAAGTGATAAATAAGAGGAATATCGATAGGCATTTGATATAGGTTATAAGTATAACATAAGATCAAATAGTACCTAGAGATGTTATGATGATTGTGCTAATGATTTTTATATGCTTAAATATATCTATTTGTGTGTGTGTGTGTGTGTGTGTGTGTGTGTATTTTGACTACTTTTAAAGAGGTCGTCCATATGTTTTCTGTTCACCACTGCTTTACAACGGGACAGCCAACACAAGTCAAAGAAGTGACTAAAAGTATAGTCTTCATTTTAGGTTCTTTTTGGTTTTAAAGCTTTAAAATTGTGTTGAAATTTTTATATAGTATAGATGTTTAGTGAATGCTACTATTGTAATGTTTAAAGAGACTCATGTGTAAGTAAAGTATTAATAGTAAAGTTCATATGTTATGGTTTAATTTTCCTATAGATATTTGTTAAGTATTGTTAAGTTAAGATTAGTTCATTGATTATGAGCATTAATTTATAATAAAGGAGAATAGTAATATGCCATAGTAGAGGGTGCTACAAATAATGTGAAATGAAAGTATATTAACACATAAAGGATTATAATGATTTTTGAAACATACAAGATAAGAAAATAGATAAGAAATAATAAGGTATACATGTACACAATAAGGGGCCAAATTGTATTCTTATGGTTACTGAATGATATTTTTAGTAATGGATTGAGAATTGGGAATAAATTAAGCATTTTATAATAAACATAATCAAAGCCTTGCAACAAATTTGGATACAATGTATGTATGGTTGACATAATCACATTCATTCAATTATTAAAGAGATATAAGTGTAATTGTATATGTAATCACATATAAAGATTAAAAATGATTATAAAAGCATGTGAGGCATGATATTATATGAGAAGTTATAATGTACACTTATGCACTATGTATGGTCAAATGACGTACTTGAGGATAAATTCCATGTTTCATCATGATCAAATAATATTCACTGTATTTTTCATAAATTCATATGTGATAATGATGACAAAATATGTGGCGTATGATATTGCATGAAAAACCATCATGTATGATTTTGCACTATACTTGGCCAAATGGTATACATAAGGAAGACAATTTGTTTTCATCAAGATAATGTGACAATCATCATGTTTATTATGTTTTCAAATGTGACAATGATGAATGATTGAGAATAGATGAAGTAAGACATACAGTATATTGTGAATGACATAAAGAACTATGTGAGATTATGGCATATTGTAAGAAAGATAATTGCCCTTAGTGAACAGTAGGTAATTCAGGATCATGGGATATAATGATTAGCCACAGGGACCTATCTATAATGGTAGCACCATGAGATTAGATTTTTAGTGAATGATGGCTACGCTCAAGTAGTCACCTCACACATAAAGTTATACAGCATATACTAGACTTCCATTGAGGGTTGGCTAAGCTTAAATAGTCACCTTATGTATATTGAGGGATGGCTAAGCTCAAATAGTCACCTTAATCATACAGTCCTCATCCTGTATATTTGGTTCGAGGATTTTCGCTAGTCACTACTGGAAAAAATTATAATTATGCAAAAAATACGGATCAAATGGTAAATTATGTATAAAAGATATCATAAATGTGATTAAATAAGAAATAATGTGAAAATGTGATTAGCATTTTTAGAAAGAGTAAAAATGTAATTATACGATAAACCGGCATAAAATCCTAATTTGGCATTGAAAATGTGGTTTAAAAGGCTAAAATAATCAAATATGTAAAAAAGGGAAAATTATAAAGAATAAAAGGTTCCAAGGACCAAATTGTAATTTACCATCATATGGATAAATATAAGGACTAAAATGCAAATTTTACAATTAAAATAAAACCAAAATCAAAGAAAGAAAAAGGGTCAAAATTGAGTTTAAGCAAAGTCAAACATGATGAAGGAAAAGTTTAGGGACCTAATGGTAAACTTTCCACCTAAGCAAGGATTAGGTGAAAATAAATAAGAAAAAAAAATAAAGGAAGGACTAAATTGTAATTTATCACTATGTAGGGACTAAATTGTACTTTACCACCATATGGATAGAATATAAGAATTAGATGATAAAATATGTGCCAAAGATGTCACTTATGTGATAAAATAATAAAACCAGAAAAGACAGATAGTAAATAAGAATAAAGCATTGGACAAGAAGTAAATAGTTGATTGAAAATATGAACAAAGGTTTAGTTGTATAAGTTTAACAAAAAAAGGCTCGAGACATAAATAATTGAAATGGCTATTAGAATACATAATAAAAAACCACGAAGTTGTACACTAGGTAAGAAAAATAAGTAGTGAAATGAAAATTGAAATATAAGAAAAGATATAAGTTTGACAAAAAAAGTAGTAAATATCAAAACAATTAGAATGGCAAAAAAAAGGAATATACCAAAGAGCACATATGTGTAAAACAAATAGGCAACTCATAATAGAAAATAGAAATAAGACATACCAAAACAAGAAGCAAAAGAAGCCAATTCAAGTAAATAGGAATATTGGATGATATTTAACTGAAAAAAATAAAGAAATGAAAGGATTTTATTATCACTTGCATATTATACCATTTTGGTGTGCGCTAGTTTTAAAGAATTTAGGCCAGTGCCTAAAGGGACATGCACCGAATTGGTCTGAGTTATACATAAATAATGAAAATTTCTAATGCATATATGTAGCATGCCGAAGTAGGACCAATCTTGGTATATAAAATTATGTCAAATTTATAGTTATGTTGTATTATGAAATTTATAGTATGTATAAGTGTTATATTTAGTGGTATCAGAACTTGATTTAGACAGTCCTAAGGTCAGAGTGGGTGAAATAATTAACTATACATGCCATAAAGACATTGATAGTTAGGAGGGCTAATAACTAAAGGGACCTGTTGCTTCTAATGAGAGTAAGAAAAATAGGTAGAAATCATAATTAAATGAGAAAGCATAATTAAACAGTAGTATTTCCAATATGAAATGCGAATAAATTTTGAGAATGAAATTTTTATAAGTGGGTGAGAAATGTAAAACCCTAAAATTTCATCTGACATTGTTAGCATATTATAAATCATGAATAGTAACCCTAGGGCAGTTTTTGATGTGATTACAGTAGTATAGTATAGTCAAATTTAGAAGTGCTTAAGTGTTAAATGTGTATAGCTCGAGGTGATACAAAAATGGGTGACCTAGTGAAAAGTGGTACTTAACAATCAAATGAGAAAATATGTATTAAATGGATTTTATTGGTACAATTTGAAGTGAAATTGAATCCAAATAGGTCCCCAAAATAGACAGTGAAGGATTTACTTGGTACCGTAAAAATAGTTGACTGTAAGTTTGATCGGGCTCAAAAATATTCTATGGACCTCCAAAAATTATTCCATTTTTCCAAATATACTAGAAATAATATAAATTAATATTTGAAGGTGAAAAATAATATTTCTGATAATTTTGAATTTTCGGGTTTCGGATCAGTTGATTTTACCTATGAAGCTAGAAGTATATTGAAGCAATATTCGAATGACATAGAATTTTATTCATAACTTTCGGATTATGTTTGTGCATGTGGGGTAAATTTTCAGAGTATTCTGATGAGGGGAGCATCAATTTCCAATAAATAGTGAAAACCTAAGTTAATTTAATTAGCTTAGTTAAAGGGCATTTTTAATTGGTTTAAGGGCATAAATATCATAATAAATTAGGTTAGGATCACTTGGACAAAGAAATTTAGCAAGAAAATTTGTAGAGAAATTAATTAGGCCATAAAGTGGGTAATTTAAATAAAATTGGGTTAATTAGTTAGACCAAAGTGGTTGTACTTGATTTGGCATAATTGATATGGGTATGTAAGGTGGAAAAATCAAATTTCACAAAAGAATTCCCCCACTTTCTCTCCTTCAGCCATCCCTTACATCTATATTTTTTTGAAAATTTCTTTATTCTTCTTTTATGTTATCCTACCTAATCTTTCACCCTAAATAATTCTAAACTCCAAATTCATTTCTAATTATATCTAGAGTTCATTTGGAGTGGAGAAAGTGAAAGAAATGGTGAAGAAAAGGTTGGAAGTAAAAATTCATGTAAGTGTATTGGGTAACAATTTAATATTTTTAATAGATTTTTAGGTAGATTTTGAAATGGAGATTTATATTTTAATTATATTTAAATTATGGATGGAGAAAATCTAACAAATAGCTCAAAAAAGATTCATCCAAGGTGGGTTTTCAAAGGAATCAAATGGAACCAAAAGGGAAAATGGAAGGAAATGATGGAAAAGAAAGAGAAATTTTAGATGAGAGCTCGAAAAAGAGGTTAGTGTATATAATTCACACTTAATTTCATTTTAATTCATTGAATTATAACAAAATTTACATTATGTCTATGTGGAAACTTAGTTAAAATTGAGAAATGTTTTTAGATACCTTAGTAAAATGATAAATTAACATGATGTGAAAATAAATTAATAAAGAAAACAACCTAGGAATGAGAAAACCTATGATGATCGAACTATGATTCATGGTGTAACATGTGACAAATTGATGATTAAATGTAAATTTAGCTTGAAATGTATAATATGATGATGGTTGAACATAGTATGAGTGATTACAACCTATAATAACATGTGAACATAATGTTGTGTATGTGAATATAATGATGATCATATATGTAATTAAAGATTAACAATGTGAAATGAAAATATATTGACACATTAAGGCTTAAAATGATTTTAGAAACATATATGACATGAAAATGGATAAGAAATCATAAGGTATACATGTATACATAAAGGGGCCGAATGGCATTCTTATGGTTAATGAATGATTTTATAGTAATGGATTGAGTATTGGGAATAAATTAAGCATTTCAATGATAAAAGAATCTAATGGACATAATTAAAGCCTTGAAACATATTTGGACATAATGTACATATGGTAGACATAATGATATTCATTCAAGTATTAAAGAGATACAAGTGTAATTTGCATATGTAATACATATAAAGATTAAAAATGATTACAAAAGCATGTGAGGCATGATATTACATGAGAAGTTATAATGTACACTTAAGCACAATGTATTTCCAAATGATGTATATAAGGATAAATAGCATGTTCCATCAAGATCAAATGATATTCACCAAGTTTGTTATGAATTCATATGTGATAATGATGACAAAGCAGGTGGCACATGATATTGCATGAAAAACCATCATGTATGCTTATGCATTATACTTGGCTAAATGGTATACATAAGGAAGACAACTTGGTTTCATCAAGATAATGTGATAATCATCATGTTTATTATGTTTTCACATATGACAATGATGAATGATTCAGAATTGAGGAAGTAAGACATGTGGTATAATGTGAATGACATAAAGAACTTTGTGAGATTATGGCATAATGTAAGAAAGATAATTGCCCTTAGTGAACAATGGGCAATCTAGGATCATGGGATATAATTGCTAGCCATTGGGACCCATATACTATGTTAGCAACCCAAAATCAAATTTTCAGTGAGGGATGGCTACGCTCAAGTAGTCACCTCTCACATACAATCATACAACATGTACCAAACTTCCATTGAGGGTTGGCTACGCTCAAGTAGTCAACTCATACATATTGAGGGATGACTACACTCAAGTAGTCACCTCACACATACAGTAATACAATCCTTATCCTATATATCCAGTTCGAGGATTTTCACCGGTCACTACTGGGGGTAAAATTTTAATTATATAAAAAATAGGGATCAAATGGTAAATTATGCATTAAAGATGTCATAAATGTGATTAAATAAGAAAGAATGTGAAAATCATGATTAATAGTTTCAGAAAGGGTAAAAATGTAATTTAGCAATAAACTGGTGTAAAATGATAATTTAGCATTGAAAATGTGTTTATAAGTGCTAAATAGTCAAATAAGTAAAGAAGGGAATAATTATAATTAATTGAATTTTTAGGGACCAAATTGTAATTTACCATCATATGGATAAATATATGGACCAAAATCCAAATTTCATAATTGAAATGAAACCAAAGTCAAAGGAAGAAAAAAGGGTCAAATTTGAGGTTAAGCAATGTCAAATAGATGAAAGGAAAGTTTAGGGACCTAATGGTAAACTTTCCACCTAAGCAAGAATTAGGTGACGATAAATAAGAAAAACACATATGGGGTAGACTATTATCTCCATATAGGGACTAAATTCTAATTTGCCACCATATGGATAGAATATGAGGATTAGATGATAAAATATAGGATTAGATTATAAAATATTTGCCAAAGATGTCATTAATGTGATAAAATAATGAAACCATAAAAGACAGATAGTAAGCAAGAGTAAAGCATCAGACAAGAAGTAAATAGTTGATTGAAAATTTGAACAAAGGTCCAATTGTATAAGTTTAACAAAGAAAAGGGCGTAAGACATTAATAATTTAAATGACTATTAGAATATAGAATAAAAAAGCACCAAGTTGTACAATGGGTAAGAAAAACAAGTAGTGAAATGAAAATTGAAATATAAGAAAAAAAATAAGTTTAACAAAAAAAAAGTAGGAATTATCAAAACAGTTACAAAGGTAAAAAAAAGGAATTTACCAGAAAGCGCATATGTGTAAAACAAATGGACAACTCATGATTGAAAATAGAAATAAAACATACCAGAACAAGAAGCAAAAGAAGTCAACTAAAGTAAATAGGAATATTGGATAATATTTAAATGAAAGAAATAAAGAAATGAAAGGATTTTATTTTCACTTGCATATTATACATTTTGGTGCACACAAGTTTAAAAAAATTTAGGTCGTTACTTAAAGGAACAAGCACTAAATTTGTTAGAGTTATACAAAAGTAGTGATAAATTCTTGTGCATATATGTATCATACCGAAGTAGGATCAAGCTTTGTATATAAAATTATGTTGAATTTACAGTTATGTTGTATTATGAAATTTACAATATTGGGTGTTACAATTAATGCTTTCATTAGATGTCAATCAGAACCACATATGAGCATAACAATAACCCTCCAACCCTATTTCTCCCGCATAAGAGGTCGTGCTATCTCTTTCCTAGGTGTGTTTAGCCCAAAGGTTAACAGGGGATCCATTGGAGGCGTATGGTGCATAGCAAAAAACTAGCAACATAACCTCTTTAATCGAAAGTGCAAGCATATGGATTTTAACCATAATGTATTTTGACTACCTCATACAGATCAAATTAGGCACGTCGAGGCATGGTAGCCTTTGACTGGTACCCTCCTAATTTGTTTGAGTTTGATCAATGCACAAATATCAACATAGCAAGCAAACATTATTATGGTTATACAAGCTAGGGGAAGTTGCTTTTGTCAATACATGGGCTTGAGTCGAGGGTGATAAAACTTTAGGGCTACCCAAACTTAGTCCCTTCACATCGTCTTAAATTAAATGAACATAGAGCATGCTTCAGGATAGCATCAAGGCTAAAAAAAGGATGCCTAACTTAATTCTAAGGCTCTAAGATGTATGCAATAAATGCAATTTATAAAAGAGATACCTAACCCAATTATAAAGAACTTAACCAAGATGCTTTTAAGAGCAAGGTCTTTTTAGTCCCCAATGAAGTCGCCATTATGATGTGTTTTAAAGCCATGCTCATTTTTAATTAGCTCTTGAAGGCCTGCTTTTAGGGTTTAAGATTGAAAGAGGCTCACTATAAATCATAAATTGGCTACTTCGCAATAAAAAATGATCAAGCCCAAATTATTGTTGGTAGTCAACCCATGAAGGCATCAACTAATGGGCATAAAAGAGGTAGGTTTCATAAAGTTACCATCCAACAGAACATTGGAAAATGATTCTCGATCTCTTTATGCCTAAGTAGAGATTGGTATTCGGAACATCACTCTTATTAGCCACCTTGGTTATGGTTTATTTTATAAGTGAGTTTTATCTATTAATCCACTCTCCTTTCTCACATGATGCAAAGTTGTAGAATTAAATAAACATCCCAAGAACATAATTAAAAGGGATAAATAAACAAATAATAAATTATAGGTACTTAAGCTTATTACAAAAGCAAATTATCCAAAAGTTAATAAAATGATACACATACATAAATCGGGGTATTCGTTTGAGGGGGAACATTGGTTCCTTTATGCATGTTTTTATAAAAAAATCTTGTTTGTTCTTTACTTGGATTTAGATGAAAAATTGAAAATTGGTCCAAGTTTTGAAAGAAAACCCAAGCTCATTAATAACAATCAATTTAAGTGTCTTTGTCCTTTTAGACGTGCACAAAAGCCATTTTTTTTACCAGCTATTACATCCACAAAATAAAGTATATCCAAAAATACCAAAATAATAAAAAATAAAAGATACCACATAATAAATAAATAAAAGAAGTAACTGAATGGTAGGTGGTGGCCATCAGCCAACCGGGGCATAACTCCCAATGCAAAATGCCCCACAAAGTCTCCCAAAATGAGTAAAGTCAAATACTCACACAAACCACATAAAGGTAAATAAATTAGCATTATTAGAAAATACAAATAAATAATAAAATATAGAAAAGAGAATTATTCATTCAACCATATGTAAAAAAATTAAAATATGTACAGAATCAAAAATTAATATTTTAGGGATTAGAGATGTAATGCAAACAATAATAAAATACATAAAATGCTCAAATGAAAACCCAAAAACCAGCCATAGATGCCTCTAGAAGGGTGATGGATGGCCACAACTCAAAGAAGGATGGGATGTTAAGGAACTTTAGTGATGTCCCACCAGTCACATTGCTAGATAGCCATCCATAGGAGCTTTTTCCCATCTATCACTCATAGAACGGAACAGATTGCAAAAAATAGCCAAAAATCATACAAAATTGTGAATAACGTCTAAAATACTTGATTATCAAAGCCTAAACCATGCCAAATAAGATTATAACCCTAAAACATGCATTAACTATTCTAAAAACTCATTAAAATCCAAAAAAGCAGAATAAAAATAAAGGTTGAACACATATAACAATGGAGGAAACCCTAAATTGATCACATCATTAGCATGCACATTGACCGATGTCTAGCAAGTGTACTAGATCGGCTAGTAATATAGAGAAATATAGATTAAGATCTCAAATATCTACCTAAAGGAACATGGATTGTTAAACCATTTCTATAGGTAAGTGAAATTAATCTGAAATTATTCCCTAATTTTTTAATTTTAAATACAAGGACTAAACTAGATGTAAACTCATAATAAAGTAAAATAAAACTAAAATTAAACTAACATTAATTAAAGACAATAACTAAAACACTTTTAATGAAGGAATTTCCACTTCAATTTCTAATGTATATAACTTAGTTAAAGAAAATGCAGTTGACTATGGAAAACTGGCAATAAATTTAGATAACTTCTCAGAATATTTTTCTAAGCATCAAATTTCCTTACTCAAAACAATTCAATACTCGACATAAAAATTCAGTTAATAAATTCCTAAATATCTAAAAGACCTTTTCTCAAGAAATGTCACTTCAATTCATTCTTAATTTACCTCTTCACAGACTTAATTCACCTAAAGTCAATACATAGTTACCACATTTTTCGGAAAATAACCATGCATCAATTTAAACGAGCTAAACTATGAACATGCATACCTTAAGAAAATATTATAGTTGATCATTAACCATTTCTCAACAAATCAACAACCAACATAAATATAACTCAAGATAAGGATTTTTACTTTGGAATTAAGAAATAACCAACTGACATTTAATTAAAGAATAAACTAAGTCATTACATAAAGAAATATGAGGGTTTAAGTTTCCCTCAGTAAAAGAAAATGAACTACTCACTCATTGTCATTAAAATTAAACAAAAATAAGATAAAAGAATAATACACATAAAATCCTTCAGCTGTTGTTGAAGTTTCCTCAAAACTCTTTAATCCTAGCCATCAAATTCTAAGTGAAAAACTAAACTAAAAGATTATGAATTACGTAAAGAAAATAAAAAGCTCTCCCTATTTTGGTGTTTCTTTACTCCTTTTATAGCTTTACAAGAAGAAATTAAACCAACTTTTACTTCCAATATTGCAAGACTTCCAATTGTAACAGAAGACTTCCTGTTTAGTAAATAAAAAATCCAATCGCAGATAGGATTTGCTAGAATTGGTCAAGTCAAGCTTAAGTTAAATTGCCTTACTTTGTAGAGTGAAAAATCACTCTACCGATTACTTTGCCTTAAAATCCACTCCACAGAGTGACAACATACTATATTCAATTATCAAAGCTTCTTCACTTATAAAACCTTCCCAAGGCCAAAGTTTCAAATAAGTCCTTCAATATTTCTTCTTTTTTCTTCAATTAGATCCCTAAAAACACCAAAATACTTAATTAAACTATTAAAACACCAATTACAGAAATTAACCAATAAAACAATTAAATTATCATAAAAAAATAACATAAAAATACATTAAAAATGAATTAATAACATAGTTAAATTTACACTTATCAAATACCGCACACTTATCCTTTGCTTGCCCCTAAGCAAATCTGAACAAACCAACTTCTCAGAATAATCAAACTCAAAATTAGATTTATACAATTCAAAACTAAGTTCAACAATTAATAAGAGCACTCAATAAAATCCTTGCCATAATAAACTCAAACAAAGAGATAAGAATCAATTTGCATATGTATGTGTAAGGCCAAAACAATTTAAGCAATTTTCAAAAATAAAACACCAATGCACTTCAAAATCAAGCTTTAGAATTGATGTCTACTAAGTATACATATGGTTTCGCACTTGAAATTTTAGAAACACCATAGGCCTCTCCTTTAGCACCGGAACTCGAAAGTCATTCACTAAACAACTCAAAGCAAAGTATAGAATCACTTAGATCTTAATTAGGTTGTAATGGGGTTAAGGGATTGGTTATCAAAAATGGTCAAAAGATAATCAAAGAGAAAATAGCCACTTTATACTTGAATAAATCATATTTCTAAAATTTCAAACTCTTAAGCATAATTCCTTTGTCAAACTTGCTTACTCGATCCTAAATAAAAGCAATAAGACTGAAACCCCTCTCATTTTTCTCAATTTCTTACTTTTAAGAAGTCATAATTTATTTTCCTTGTAAATATCCCACACTTAAAATTTTTCCATATGTGCTTGCTTTTTTTTTCTTTTTTTCTTTTTTTCTTTTCATCTTTCTTTTCTTTTCTTTTTTGTTTCTTTTTTATAGCTTTTTTTATTGGCAATTTATAATAATATGGGTAAGACAAGGATACTACACATGTACTTGACTTCATCTCACAATTCTTTTCCTTAATGATACAACCTTTCTCATTACACTTTATTGAAATGCCTAATAAATGCAAATCCATCCAAATCTGAAGTGGCCAATTCTAGAGGACAAATAAAAGCTTTTAGGCTATATGGTTAATAGATGAGTGTAACAAGAACAAAAATATGGTACACTTTAAGCATACCTCATTAAGCTCAAACTTGGCTAACAAAGGTTAATTATGTCAAAAAGGTAGGAAAATAGACTTTTAATAAGCTCGACAAGAAAAATTTGCTTAGATCACTTTCTAAGAGAAACCTATCAAAATTCACCAAGGTAAGTGGATTGAATTTAGTGCTTCCACTTAAGAGTTAAATAATTCTTGCTCTTTTGGTGAAACACCCTTCACAAGATATTAGAATTCATTCTCTAAGCTACAGCTCTTGTCTTTAATAATGATTGGTCCCTTCTCCAATGCATTCACCCCACATTTGATTTCTTCATTATCTACTGGTGGCGTATGACTCAATTTCTCCTTATCACCATCACCTCGATTCTCCATAGAATTACTCAAGAATTTCAACTTAGATTTCAGGCTTTTAAGTCCCAATTCTTGATCTCTTAGTAGATGCTCTTGAGTCTTCAACAAATTCTCTTGATTTTGCAATAAAGCCTCTTGATTTTTTATCTTCTCTTGAAAATTAATTGTGGCCATCCATTCTTCTCTTTCAGCTCTTAATTGCCTATCTTTACTTTCAAGAAACTCAATAAGGACTTGAACATTGGAGGCACATAACTCTTGCAATCTCCATTGTGAACCAGAATCTTCAAAAGATGGCGATGACCAGAATGTTGAAGGTTGATGTGAGTATTGCATTTCTCGCATTTCTCTCCTCAACTCTTTCATTTGTGCTCTCAATAGAACCATTTCATTGTCTTGGAGAGAACCATGCATTATTTGAAAGTGCATCATAATCTTCCTGTAAAGAATAATACCAAATCAAAAACAAAGAAAAATAAAATAAAATCTCAGACTAAGCTCAAATAAAGATATAAAACAAATAACACCGTTATCCCCGGCAATGGTGCCAAAAACTTGTTGCGACTCTAGCAAGTATACTAGATCGATAAGTAATAAAGTGAGGTATAGTTAAGACTCGTAAATATCGAACCCAAAGGATAATGGTTGTTTTAAGCTAGATATCTAGAGTTGAGCGAGTTAATCTGAGATAAATTTCCAAGTTTTTTATTGAGAGAGCATCCTAAAGCTAATTAACAAAATAAATAAAGAAAGAAGATAAGCTAATTAAACTAGAGATTAAAACATTAGTTAAAACGTTGCTCAGGTTTGCTCATCCACCCTATACCCAATGTGAATTAATTTTACCTAAAAGCATACATGAATGAATCTGGGATAACCCTCTTAACCCAAGCATCCCATTCCAGAGCCAGCTATTCTAGTTGCTAAACGTCCCATTCCGGAGCTAGCCCAACAAGTAGCCTAAGCACAAGTCTAACATCCGAAGTTCGATTTGCCGTCCCATTTCGAAGCCAAGCAACCCAAAACCCATCTTTTTCACTCCACACTCTAGTCTTAAAATCAAAAATATTGCACATATAGAGTCCCATTCTGGAGCCCTCTAAAATAGACAACATTCATGATAGAAAAACTGAGCAAAATAATTCATAGTATCCAATCCACTAAGCTCAATACTAATCAAGACATATGATAGGAACCATTTATCCATGCATGGAAGATAACTTGATAGATTGAAAAACTATGAGATGCAAATAAGTAATAGTGAAATAGACCATTCATTCATGTATAAATTAAAATATGTTCAATATTCACATTGTGAGTAAGGAATTCAAAGATCCCCAAGCAATAAAACTATAAAATAATCATAAATAAAGTAAAAAAAAAAAGAAAAGAGAGAGGAAAGCCATAAAGCCATTTATAGTTTGTGAAGCTCCAATCTAAATCCAAGCCTCTTCCTTCAAAACTCCAGTAAAATGAATAACACAGCTTAAAGTGAATGCAGAAAATTAAATCTAGCCCTAACTTACATTGGAAATAAATCTAACCTAAGGTTTACATTGAATTAAATCTAACCTATAACATAAAATGAAGGGAAAACATGAGAAAATTATAGGAAAAAACCCTAGGTCTAAGTGTGGCAGCTCTCCTCCTTTTCTCCTCTTTCTTTTTTGCCCAAAAATGCAGCTTTTATAGAGATCTGCTGATGGCCACACAAAGATAAAAAGTGTCCAAACCATGTCCAGTCAGGTTAGGCATGGTTGAGACATTTTTTTCTTAGTCGTGTGCACCTTTTGGACTAAAAAACTCAAGTTCTGCATTGGCCACGGCCGAGACAAAATGATCTCGGCCACGGCCCTTTAAAGAAGAAAAACTAGTCCTATAAATTTATCATTTTCTGAATAATTCACGTTGGATTGAGCTAAACTTTTAACCATAACTTTGTAACATCTTTATCTACATTTTCAATGGTGGAGATTGGATTATGATGTCTATATATCATTCCAAAAAATGAAATGGTGCGTATTGGGGATTCTTCAAGGGGCACGACTGGGACCATTTTGTCTCAGCTGTGCTCTTGCCTATTTTTCTGCACAAGAGTAAAAATTATCCCATTAAACACACCAAAACATTGTAAATATCAATATAATTTCATTTGGCATAAAAAGAGAAAGTTATTACACAAAACCTTGATAATCTTGCAAAATAAAACATAGACATAAACAAAAATATACTGAAATTAAACAATATAATCGGAGTTATCATGTGTTATGGTGAGTGCATTATCTAAGGTGGAAAATAGATGCAATTTAAATGTGTAAGTGATGGGTTGAAAGGAAAGAATGAAATGAAATTAAGACAATAAATTAAAATTAAACATATAGTTAAACTTAGTCTTTGAGGCATTTCATCGAACATGTTGTGTGCACAACTTTACTAAGTTTTAACTAATGCAATTTTAATTATCTCAACCCAAATTGATATATATATATATATATATATATATATATATATATGATCTATTACCTGTACCTAATACATATATGATCATAGAAAGCACAAAAAGAATCACAAACAATGCAAAATGTTAAGCCAAAATGACTACATATTCACATTTTACGTAAAAGGAATCATGTAAATGGCAATGAAATTAAAGAGATAACAAGGCAAATTTAAACTTACTTGATTAATTTGCTGATGTACAATGAAGTTTTAATAGTAATTGAAGCACTCGGTGGAGTGGATTTGCAACAAGATGAGAGAAAGCACAAAAACTAGGTGAAAATGCAATATTTTGTGGAGTGTGTAAGTGTGTAAATGAGCAAGCAAGCAAAATTGGCCATTTAAGGAGAATCACTCGGTGGAGTTATCCATCACTCTACTAAGTGATGGATCCCTAGATGGCCAGGGCACATAAAATTGCAAAAATAAAATTTAAGCTTTTTAAAATTTTTTTTTTCCAAAACACACTTGGTGGAACAAAAACACACTCCACCAATTGGGATTCCACTTGGTGGAGTGGAATTTGACTCCACAAAGTGACAACACTCTGGATTAAAAAAAACAAAAAATAAGCTAAAATAACACTGTGAAACAATTTTTTTACTGCAAAAATTGTATAGACACTTAAAAATTCACCTAATGAACACTGAATGACCAATGTTTTCCCCTTCAATTAAGATTAGAAACTCTCTTAACTCAAGCTTCTAAATGTGCTAAATTAATAAAAAAAATATGTGATTATTTTCAAGAAAATTGCTAATGCTTGTTATGTATGAATTTGGCTTTCCTGCACAATTGTTACTATTGATAAAACACAATTAAGCCTTATTTTCAACCTTAAATATTAATTCCCTTTCTCTTTCATTCATGAAACACTTAGGCACTATACAACACTCACAAAATAGGTTCAAGTAAATTGTATGTCCCTTTTATTGACACTCCAAAATCAATATAAGCTCTTTAATGATCCTAAAAGCACATGCTAATTTAAGTTATGACAATTAAGCAAAAATTTATTATAAGTAGCTTCTTTTTCCAATCTCTCATGAATTGACAGAAAAAAAACACAATTAATTCAAGAAAATACAAATTACATGCATTAAACTGTAAAAGTCTATTAAATTAAACTAAAGCTAAGATAATAAACTATTAAAAATAAAACACAACTAATAATAAAAAAAATTATGAAAATTTAAAGAGAGAGGTTAGAGAAGTTCTGCTTTATTGAGTTCCAACTTGACTCATGTTACTCTTTGGAGGTCGAGCTTGTGATCTAAATGCGGGTCTTTTTGAACTTTGCTCTAAATTTTCTCCCATCGGTAGAAGAAACTTGTCATAGTTCACCAAAGCTGGAAACTCCATATCTTCAATAAAATACAAATCCTCTTTTGGCTCTTTAAATAAGAACTGTACCTGCTTTTTTAGCCTAAATAAAGTCTTCAAATGGACTAAGTCCAGTGTCTTCACTTGAGAATTTTTCCTTTCTTACTCCTTTGGTGATAAATTCTCCATAAAGGGTTCAAATACACCTTTCAAATGACCACAAGACTTATCTTCATTTATGAATTATTTATTTTCTTCTTTACCCACCATTAATGAATGATTTATTTCCTTTTCCTTACCACCATCATCTTGAAATTTAATAGAAACACTCAAAAGTTCTAGTTTAGATTCCAACCTTTCAATTCTTTCCTCTTTATCCCTTAATAGATGCTCTTGACACTTGATTATTTCCTCTTGAGTCCTAACTTCTCTTCTTGAATTCTAAACCTTTCCTTTTAATTCCTTAATATAGCCTCCAACTACTCTTTTTTTCATAAAATTTCCTTTCCTTCCTCATAAGCAAGTTACACATATCTTAAGTTTCAGAGATAATAGCCTCTTATGTGGCCCTCCATCCATCTTTTTTTAGCCTAAAATTGCTTCTCCTTATTATAAGCAAGTCATGAAGATATTAAATTGTTGAGTTACTAGTCTCTTGTGAATATTGCAATGAATATTGGAGTTCTTGATTCTCTCTTCTCAAATCTTCCATTTGTGCTCTTAAAGAATCATCAAAAGGAGGTGAATAAGGAATTTGTGAATGTGCACATAAGAGCTTTAATTCCTCCCTTTCTCTCATTAAATCATTCATTTGTTGTTGTAAAAGGAACAATTTATATTCTTGGACATCATCTTCCATCATTTTGAGGATTGTCTTAAAATTTTCCTATAAAGAATAATCACCAAATCAAAAACAAAATAAAAATAAAAATCTCAAACTAACTCAATCAAAGATATAAAATAAACAACACCATTGTTCCCCGACAACGGCACCAAAAACTTTGACAGGTGTCTAGCAAAGGTACTAGATCAGCTAGTAATATAAAAAAATATAGATTAAAATCTGAAATATCGTACCCAAGGGAACACGGACTGCTAAGCCAAATATCTATAAGTGAGTGAAATTAATATGAAATTATTCCCCAAATTTTTGATTTTAAATACAAGGACTAAACTAGACGTAAACTAACAATAAAGCAAAATAAAAACTAAAATTAAAGTAACATTAATTAAGGATAATAACTAAAATACTTTTACTGAAGGACTTTCCACCTCAATTTCTCATACATATAACTTAGTTAAAGATAATGCAGTCGATTATTTAAAACTGGCAATAAATTCAGATAACTTCTCAAAATATCTTTTTAAGTATCAAATTCCCTTACTCATAACAATTTAATATTCAGCACAAAAATCCAGTTCATAAACTCCTAAATATCTGCCATACCCTTTCTCAAGAAATCTCACTTCAATTCATTCTTAATTCACCTTTTCATAGACTTAATTCACCTAAAGTCAATACACAGTTACAACGTTTTTCAAAAAATAACCATGCATCAATTTAAATGAGCTAAACTATGAACATGTATACCTTAAGCCAATATTATAGTTGATCATTAACCATTTCTCAATAAATCAATAACCAATATAAATATAACTCAAGATAAGGATTTTTACTCAGGAATTAAGAAATAACCAACTAACATTTAATTAAAGAACAAACTAAGTCATTACATAAAGAAATATGAGGGTTCAAGTTTCCCTCAGCAAAAGAAAATGAACTACTCACTCATTATAAAAGAACGATACACATAAAACCCTTCAGCTATTCTTGAAGTTTCCTCAGAACTCTTTAATCATAACCTTCAAATTCTAAGTGAAAAACTAAACTAAAAGATTATGAATTACATAAAGAAAATGAAAAGCACTCCCTATTTTGGTGTTTCTCTGCTCTTTTTATAACTCAACAAAAAGAAATTAAACCAACTTTTACTTCCTATTTTGCAAGACTTCCAATTGTAATAGAAGGCTTCCTATTTTGTGAATAAAATAATCCAGTCATAGGTAGAATTTGCTAGAATCGGCCGAGTCAAGCTTAAGTTGAATTGCCTTACTCTATAGAGTGAAAAATCACTCTACCAATTACTTTGCCTTAAGATTCACTCCACAAAGTGGAAAGTCACTCCACGGAGTGACAACATACTATATTCAATTATCAAAGCTTCTTTATTTGTAAAACCTTCCTAAGGCCAAAGTTTCAAATAAGTCCTTCAAAATTTCTTTTTTTCTTCAATTAGGTCCCTAAAAACAACAAAATATTTAATTAAACTATTAAAACACCAATTAAAGAAATTAACCAATAAAACAACTAAATTATCATAAAAATAACCTAAAATACATTAATAACACATTAATAACATAGTTAAATTTACACTTTTCACACATTGATCTATATTCGTACATCATAAGATTTTAAACATGTATATCATCGAAACACTGTGTATAAACACATTTATTTTCACAATAATTGACATGATCATGCATGACAGTATTTAGAGAGAAAAAGTAAAAGAAGAGCCTAGAATATTACCCTTAGAAGAGCCTAGAATATGTCCCATCCTTCGAGTGTGGAAAGGGCTTCTCTCACTCTTTCCCGTCTGTCACCACTAGACAGAACCAAAAAATGGAAAAAAATTGCAAAAATGAAGGAAATTGATCAAAATGAGTTTCTAGCCCTTAAACATGCATTTATACAACATAAATCATGCCAAAATACATTGTAATCATAAATCATGCGTAAAATACATAATTAACATACTTTAACAAGATTAAGGAAATAAAGCACAAAGATTTATATATACAATAATGGAGGAATCTCATGTTTAACACACCATTACAGGCTAATTTGGTCTAAAGTTGCTATTCAAAACTTCTCAAATTAATAGACATATTATTCTAATCATTACAACAAATAAAGCATGCCAATATATATTGAAACCTAATCATGCCAATTAAATTCTAGAGAAAGAAAGTGAAGAAAAAGCCTAGACTATTATCCTCAGGAGATATTTTGGCTCTAAGAAGATGATAGTCTAGATCTCGACCCTGAATCATGTTTATTGCTTTCAAAAAATAAATTTGAAATTCATTATATATGTGTTTTAACAAAAGTTATTTAGAGCAAAAATATTAGAGAGAGAAAGAAACTATTCTTCTTCTCTAATGGTGGCTCTCAAAAAAAAATTATGACTCCCCCTCTTTTTTTCAAAATCCTAGATTCCTTGTGTTTTTTTCTACTTAAGGAAGATTTTTTTAGTTGAAAAACTCACTCAAATTGCTCTAAATCCAGAGGTCCAGCCCTACAAATTTGAAAGATATCCCTAAGAATCAAACCTGCCTTTTTTAGAAACCTAAAAAGGTGGAAAAATTGTGTTTTGAGTGAGGGACAGGCATCCCTCAATGAACGACAACCGTCTCTTATCACTAAACCATAGATTTGACCAAAAAACCCTTCAGATGGGCTTCATAGGAGAGAGGTACCCACAAACGGCCATCAGTCACCATTAAAGACCCAAAATGAGGCTTTTTCACATGTTTTGTTAAACATTTGAAAATATTTGGAAACATTTAGGAAATCATGATAAATTATTGAGAAAAAGTGAAAAAATTCATAATCGGAGCTTTGAGACCTAAACTTGTTTTCATTAATATGCTATTTCCTCATCCTCGAATAACCCTAATCTAGGCTACCTCGGGTCATGATGTCCATAAATACTCTCCTCAAAAATCTCAAGTTAGAGTATGAAGCCAAAAAAGGTCCTCCCAATTTATCATATCATCCAACAACTGATGTAATTTTGCAAGTGCATAGGTCATTATGATAGGGATTTTCGAATGGTCAAAGTGTAAGAATAGTGAAGAAAAATAAATAACTAAAAGGAAAATGATCAAAAGAAAAAAAAAAGAGGAAGAAAGAGAAAATACATGGTAGAAGCTTCCTTGGAAAATGAAGAGGTCAAAAGCACAAAAACCAAGGAGGAATTGGCATGATTTATAGAAAATGGCTGATAGACGGTTGTCCCTTAAAGAGCGAGCCATAGCTAGCCTACCTGTCACCTATAAATGATCAAAATGCATTTCTTTTGCATGTCTCATGCATTGCATATACATATTTTTACATTCCTTTTTATTTTCATTTTGTAGGAAATATAAAATGCCCATGGCCAAAATAAAAGTTTGGGAAGGTTCTGGACGTGAAAAGTTTAGAAATTCAAAATGCACAACAAATTTCTAGGAGTATTTAGATTTTCAATAAATATCTATAATTAAAATAAATAAATAATGTGTGTATATAATGTAATGAGATAACATCAATGTATGTAACAAAAGTGAAAATAATGTGTTTTAGCACAAATAATGTAAAATGAGAATTAAAAATAAAGGAATAAAATAAAAAAGTCAAAAGTCAAAAATAGGTGACAAACGAGACATATCATGTGGCCATCGGTAGTTAGAGATGGATGACGAGCCCATCTATCACTCAAAAATTTGAAAATAAAAAACATTTCTTCTTCTTCTGCTTTAACACTTCTAATAACCACCATATACAATTTCCAAGCTTTTTCTCTTAGTTTTTCCTCCTTTTCTCTCTCATTTTTCATCAATTTTTTAAGTTATTCGAGCCTAAATTCTGTTGGGAGCAATGCGTACTTCAGAAAGCAAGTTGTTTCTCTTCCTTTTTGCATTTTAATACGTCCATAATTTGCACTCCAAGTAAGTATTGTCTAACTCTTTTCCTTTATTTTATTTATTTGTATAGTTAGCCTTTTAGATTCCTAGTTTTGATGTCAGATGCAATTTACATAATTGTTTTCCTTTGAATAATGCACTTAGGAATTAGACTTAAATTTACAAACATTTAATTGTATGACATCGTAGTTAGGAATAAACCTTTATATATGTGTATATGAGTAGGGTCACTGGTAGTTTTTTTTGTATCCAATATAGGTAGTTTTACTTAGAGTTATATTCTAAAATCTGTTGTAGTTAGACCGATAGTTGCAAAGAAATGGTTTAAGATAGTTTTGGTTTAATATGTTAATAATTTGAATAACATTTCTTAGTGGCCAATGATGGTCTATGGATTAAACTAGAATGTTTTTCTTATTTAGGGGGCAGGCACATTCCTAGTTAAAATGCAGTCGAATTTTTGTTAGAATTTTCATAAAATATTTATCTTGCCCCTTTTATTGTGTATGTTTGCTAGATTGCCAATAATGAGTTTAGGTTGTTGAACTTTATATTATGGTTGTTAGCATGCATTTCCATGCATAATAATAGGTTTAAGTTAATAATAAAATATGTAGGATTGCATAATATCTAGATTTCTTCCACCATCGATGCAAGTTTATGTTTCTTAATTAAATCTTAAGCTCTTATGTTAATAGATTATTCTAGCATGTTTTAAATATGTTTTGATGTGTTAGATTAGATTTGACATGTTTCAGGATGTAGAAATATGCATGTTTAAGTTTGAATATTGAGTTTGCTGCATTTTTCTTCTTTCTGCCTGTTTCTGCCTATGCGTACATGACATACGGGAAAAAGGCTCGATAGACGGCCATTTGTCATAGCTACAAATAAGACATAATGAAACCTTCTTTTCATCTTGTCTCTCCTCTCTTATTCGCCATCAGTGGCCTTAGTTCTAGTCTTTATTATTGTTTTATGTTTCACTTTTCATATGTAGCTTATTGACATGATTAGCTACATTTTAAATGTTATTTTTAGTTCTGTTTGCACACATTTCATATTCTACTGGTTTAGCAATAGGATAGGGATGGATTGTGCATAAGGATGGGATATGCAGCTTTAATTACTTTATGTGCGAAAAATGAAACCTGAGATTGACAACCTGTGCCATCATTATGATTCAGCCACCATATCTGCAGTATATGAGACAACATCATTTCAAGTCTTAAATGCATTGTTCGTGCTTGAGATATTTCTTTTTGAAATTCAAATTCTCGCTTAGTTATACTGCAGACAAAAATGTCATACATCGATGGGGAACTTATGATAATAGGTCAAAATAAATAATTAGGGGAAACTAAACTATTCCAAGTGACTATTTGTTGGATAAATAGTTCGGCTATTGTGACCTAGCTAGTAACTGAAATAGAGAGTCTGGAACTAGGGAATGACATTCTTAGGTACATCCATTATCTTTTAATTGCAATATAATCCTTCATGGATTATAACTCTGCTGGAATAAGAAATAATCAATTTTCTTTATCTAGTACTCTAATATAGGAAGGAAAAGATTTTATTCTATTTAGGGTTCACAAATACACTCAAACTCTATTACCTATCCATATAAAGGGTGAATCTAGAGATTAAGGTATATTCTCTCTCAGAATAGTCTCTTATCTCTTTTTCCTTCATAATTTTTGACAAAACCGTTGAAGTCTCTTCAGTCGAAACTTGTAACACCCTACTTTAATTCATGTTTTTCGTACATTGTATATTAAAATTGATGATGTCACATGGTTTCTGGTGTAATTATCCCTTTTCCATTAACTTATCTTAATATTCAAATTTGCATTTTGGATTCATATAGTTACTATTCATTTGGTATAAATTTTAACAACATAACAGCTTGTAAACTATGTTACCCAAACTTGCGAATTGGCAAATTAACACTCCCAGAGGCAACCTCCACCTCCAATACTCTAATAACATTCATTGCACTTCTAATATCATCCCACATTCATCATCACAACATAATCCTAGTCTAAGATTCATGCATTTCTGATAAGCATATAAGTGCACTATTAATTATCATCCATAATACAATATACTATATATTACATGCAAAGTTCCCAAAATCTAATACATAAGATATCTAATTCACTACAAGAAAATTGCAATTTAGCGACAAAAATTAGCAACGAAAAATGTCAATTTTTCATTGCTAATCAAAAATAGCAATGGAAATTAGCAACGAAAATTTCGATTGCTAATTCGGCAGTTGCTATTTTTAGCAATAGAAATTTTATTTCTTTGCTAAATTTAGCAACGGAAATTGAATTCCATTGCTAAATTCAACAATGCAAGATTTGGTGAATTGGTCAATTTTAGCAACGAAAATTTATATTTCGTTGCTATTTTTAGTAACGGAAACCATTTTCCATTGCTAAATTCACCCATAAGTAAAAAAAATTAATGACGGTACTGTCTGTCGCTAATCCATCGCTAAAAATTATTACAATTTTTTAATATCATAAACCCATGAATGACAGGAAAGAAAGCTAAAAGATACAAAGTTAAATAGAGCTTTTGGACATTCTTGGAAGAAAAAGAAGTGCAAACTATATCATCTGGTGCTTTTTCCACCCCCCTGGTCCTCCTGTTCATCACAATCACCCTTGATCATTTTATATCATAAAACTTTACTTCATTTTACATTTAGATTTTTAGAAGAACAAAAGCTTACCAAGAATAAAAACGACACTATACTTTTTCTCTATCTTTGTCGTTTCATCGATGCTTTTCATGGAATGATCAGTTTCCACTGTGTTTTCTCCTGAACAAATTTCTTTTTCTTTATTCTAAGAAACAAGAATATGATTTGTTTTCTGAAATTAGGTAAAAACCAAGATCATGATGATGATCATCATCATATAATAAAAAGATGAACATAAAGAAAATAATAAAATTTATATCTTTGTATCATCAACAACAGAACCCATGGTTGCTTATTAACTCTGCGTACACAAACAAAAAGGAACATCAATCTCTATTCATATATAGGTCAAAGCAATGACTTGTACGTCCTTTGAATTTTCTATACTTGTGAAAAGTGATTTGGAAAATAGAATACAAGTATAATAAGCATGCCATCAAATCTTATTGAAATTCTCAAACAACTATGTTTTTGCATTAGCAATCGTCGGTGGTTGAGGAAGCCACCTCATCATTCACGTGACATGTGGCTACCTTTTTACACAATCATTTTGTAATTTATATACACTTTCCTTTTTGGAAAAATAATTGTCTGCTAATAGTGCCATCATAGGCGTGCATCATAGCATAACTCAAAGTAATGTATCCTAAAATAATTCAAGTAAACAATAACACTGACTATATATCAACCAAAAGATTTTAACGGCTAAAAGAAATATATAATGATATTTTAGTTTAAAAATATTATTCCTTTATAATATATTTGCACTTCATGCTTAAATCATCTAATGATATATAGTACATTTTATTATTATTAAAATCAATATATATCAACAAATTGAACATGAAATACGTATCATATACAGTAACAAATCATTTTTATTTAATACTGTAAAAAATTGATTCATTTTTAATATTGTTAGTTCCAATTCAAGATTTAAAAGTTTTTAATACCTAAAACTGTAAAAATATACTTAAGTCTTTTTTATGTTCCATGTGAATATTTAATTGATCTTAAAAATAAATTCAATTATTATACAAATCAATCCGTAAATATTTACCCTCATAATTCTTTATCTAGTTTAGTTATAAAAGCCATGGTACCTTTAATTAAGTATACTTCAATTACTTATGCCATTAGAATCTAAATTCAGGAGCAAACACTTTAAATAACTCAATGTCAATCATATTAATTTCGCTCATATTATTTTTTTAGATAACTATTTTATATTTATTCTAATTCTATTAAAACAAAAGAATTCTATAATAATTGAATTTAATTATATATATATATATATATATATATATATATATATATATATAAACACACACAGTGGGGGAGCCACTTGTAACACACCCTCAAATTTAAAATTTCTTTACATATATATATATACACACACACACACACAAATACAAACACTAGGAGCCCCCTAATTTATTTTAAGTGCCCCCTCTCAAACTTTAACCCAATAATTATTACATAATTTTTTTAATTAAATTATAAAATTTAAAATATAATAATCCAAATCCATTTAAATAGAAAATTATATAAATGGTAAATTTCAAATACTATATATTTTGAAGATGCCACCAAATCATATTGAATCAAATAGGAAAAGCATAGAACAACCCCTTAGGGTATTGCACGTTATGAAATAAGGTTGCCGATGCCAAGAAAGACTATTTTTTTAGGCTGTTTATGAAATCAGTACCTGGAGGTGGTGGTTCAATGGGAATAACAAGGATTAGTTCAAAACGTTTAGGCTGTTTATGAAAAAACTATTGCATGAACAAATCTTAAGTATGGCCTAAACGATGGAGATCACTAGGAGTAGGCTCAACAGGTGGTGGAACATGATATAAGGGTTGATGATAGTATGGAGTGAAGGTAGATCCAAAGAAAGGAAGAGGTAAAGATGGGGGTGAAGGAGTTTTTGAAAGATCAGCTTTTATGTGAGCAATTTCAGCTTTGAGCTTAGAAACTTCATGTGCCTTTTGTTGGAAATGAGCATCATAAGTATGCTGAGTAATGGAACCATTAGTTGCTTATCAAGATCAACAACTTTATCTTGCAATCGGTGAAGTAATTATAGAGTAACAGAATGTTTATCAGTAAATTTAGAATCCAAAGAATCAACTCGAGAAGAGACATGATCAACTTTGGTTTCTATGCGATGAAGAACTTTCTGCTGAGATATGGAGGCTTCAATTTGCCAATCGAGAACTGCTTTAAATGGAGTAATAGATCTAGGAGTACCTTCAGTAGAAATACCTGGAGATTTGATGAAGGGAGTAGTTTGAATTTTTGTGGTAGGGTTGATTGAATCTTGGAGAGATGGGAAATCATCTTCATAGGAAGAAGAGTGAGTTGAAAACATAGCAATTTGAGGTAAAGGTGGATTTGGTGGTAAAGAAGGGGTAGGTTTACAGGTTGTTGGTGAAGTAGAAAGAGGAAATCGGTTGCCATAATGTGGAGGAGGCGAGTATCTCACAGCATAGTCATATTTTCCTGAAGGTTGACCAAGAAGTCCAATAGAAGGATCATCATCATCTTCCAAAGAGATTTGGAAGTGAGTTTCAGATGAACAGGGCTTTTTCTTTTTCTGTTGGCGACGACGAAGAGAATCATCCTCATATTCTGCATCAAAGGCGGCCTCAAAATAATCATCACAAGAATAATCTCCCCAGTAACAATGACCATCTCGTTTAAAAGCATAAATAGGATGACCATCAGTAGCAAAAACTTCAATAGGAATATCTTCCTGTAGAAAAGAAGATATGGGCTGTAACATGAACTGTGTGGTAAATAGTAAAGCTGTGGAAGATTCTGGAGAGTCAGAAGAAGGAGAATGAAATCATGTTTCAACAAGACCATCTTTCTTTCCAATGAAAAAAGGTTTTGTGGATTGAACAGGCTGGTTTTGTTGGTGAAGCTTTTCATAGCTAGTAAGCCATGATTGAGGAAAGTATGCAAGCAACTGTTCCTTTGTAAGCTGTTTAGGGATCTGAACACAAGTGGGTACCTATGTAGAATTAGCAACAATCATTAAAGCATCAGAAGAACATGGAAGAGAAATATCCATGGCATGATTTTGAACTCTATATATCATCTGATAATGGAGTGTAGTAACATCAGTGGTCTGTACTTGATCTGCTCCAAAGATCTGGATTTGAACTTGGAGTGAATTTAACATATGCAGATCTGCAAGACGCATGTTAAAATTGGGATAAAAAGTGAACATTACAGTGCCAGCATTCAAAGAGGTTTGAACAGTGCTAATGACAACTTGTTGGTACTCAAGATAACGAGTATCCAAAAGAGCTATTCTAGCAAAGACAGGAAGACCTTTGCATCCATGATAAGTAACAGCAAGATGAATTGCACCAAAGTGAAGATGGGAGAATCCTTGACGAATCCAAACAGGAGGGAACTCTATAGGGATTTCAAGATTAATGAACTGCTCCTGACCAGTACATATATTCTTTAAGAATGGAACACAGAGAAAGAATTGCCTCAATGAATGAACTTTTCTAGAACTACCTACTTAAAGAGAACAAATAATATCAAAAAGTCCAAAAGTGGCTTTCAACAGAAGCAATCAACGAGCCCAAACAAGAAATCGACTTTAGAAAACTAAAGACATGTTAATCACAAATAGATGTAAAAGGGAAACAGAACAATATAAATGTAAATGTGTTGATTAGTTTGGCAAAACATATCAAGTAACACAGTATAATAAGTAAATAATGACATAACAGAAAACATAACTAAAGCAATAATGAATTTCACTAAGAGATTACTGAGTTCATTAGAACAACAACCAGACCATCTTTGAGGTATTCAACAAGTAGTGTGTGAAGGGGAGTGCCATGAGGTCCTGGGCAGTACATCACATAGTAGTCTTCATTATCTGCTTTCAACTGTAGATAGAAGCAGAGTTTAACAATGGTGAAATCTACATTAACGTTCTTATATAAGTAAAAATAAGAACAAGCGAAGATCTACATTAACGTTCTTATATGAGTAAAAATAAGAAATCTACATTAATGTTGCATATTGAACTGACACTCCCTAAATAACTCCTCACTGAAAAAAAAAAAGCTTGTAGCAGTTTAACAATGATATTATTTAAATTGTTCCTAGCTACTGAACTACAATGACCATATAATTTCACTTAACATTTGCAAAAAAGTTTCAATATAAAACAGAGGACACAAACAGTAGAAGCCCTAAAAGTTATTTTGTTAACAATCAAATACTAAAAAGTCTTCAAAAATGGTCAATAACCCTAGTTTTAATGGTTTGATTCAAAATGTTAAAGAACAAAAATGTTTAAAAGAATTAATTAAAAAGAACAAAAAAACTAAAAAGGCTATTTAGTTTTAAGAGTGTTTAAATCATAAACTAACCACAACTTCCAATTGAATATTACCTTGTAAATATTAGAATATTACAAATGATATGCTAAATGTGAAGTATCCTATATAAACATAAACTAACCTTTTGGGGGTTGAAATCCATTTCCTCTAGATGGGTTGTAAAAATACAACTCATTTACAAATCTTCAACTTTTGATTCTGCCGATGACAGTGCAATTGCAGTTATTGCTCTGTCTGCTGTTGATACTCCTATTGATGTCCCACTTTTTGCATCCTGAAAACTAAGTACATTAATTATAGTCATTATGAAAATCTTTTTAACTAATATAACTGCTATATGTTTTTTTTAATTAAAGATTATTACTAATTGAGTACTTGACAATTAGACAATCTACACAAACAAACACAGTACAGAGAAAATTTTTAACTTTGATTTCAAGTCTAGTCTGCCACTTTCCTTTCTCAACGATCCAAAGCACTTATCACAACCCTGCAATACATAATTTATTTACAAAGTAAATAGGGCATTAGAGAAAAAAATAAATAAATATACAATTAGCTTTACAGTTTTAAGATAAAAGAAAATATTTAAATTTTGTTGGATGTATATAAATAATTCCCTTCTTTTTTATTTTATTTATATAAATTTACAGAGTCTATTTATTATAAAGTCTTGTGTTTTTATTGATGTTGAAATTAGAGTGTATTTTTCAGGAAAAGAAAAGAAATTATAGTTGCATTTCGGGTAAATCATGAATTGAGAAATAAAAAAGAAAAAAGAGAAATAACCAATCATAAACAGTGGAAGTTCTAGGCCCAACTCGTTCTAATGCTTCATTCTCAACAGTTGATTTCCTCCTCATTGACCTTTTGAATTCACCTGGCGGTGCCCCAGCTCTAGTTGCTTTACATCACAATCCAATTGCGTACAACAACTAAACATGTGAGTTTATTTATATAACGTAAAATTTCATAGATATGAAATAATTTAGATTTATATAAAGCAATCAAATAATAAACTAATTTATTCGTCATGAATTAATTCATATAATTCCTAAACTTTAAATCATACATACAACTTTTGATGGATAAAAAAAATCATACATACAACTCGGTTCGGTTCGGTTGTTAAATATCCCTTCATGTAAGACTTCTTTAATCTCAATTTGTTAAAAACAACTTTATAACATTTATTTTCCATGGACAGCTAGCTATGTATTACTCTGATTTCAAGAAAGCCTAGGCACTTTTATTTTTCAAATGTTTAAAATTACAACTATATATTATAACTACCCTGCAATCTCTTCCAATTTTCCGAGTTATTTCCTGTCCTAAGAAAAAAATTAAGATTAATTTATATATATATACATAAACACCTAGTAAGTGAATGAAATTTTTATTAGCCAACAATATTCTTATGTTTTTATATTAATGTCAAAATTAGCCAAATTAAGAGTTTATGATAGCTTTCAACAAAATAAAATTGAAATTTTGGAAATCTTTATGATTTTATTAATTTAATTACATTGTTTTTTATGGTTTTAAATTTTGATTTTTGTGTGTTACTATAAATCCCAATTATTTATAAGGTTTTGTTAATCACTTAGTTGCATGATTTTTTATGGTTTTCTTTAACATACTTTCCCAACTTTAAATTAATATATTTTAGTAAAAGTCTTAAAATGTAATAACTAGATTTTTATTGTAGGAAAATTACCTGCAAATAAGTGATCTATACAGAAAAATGGCAGCAAGATAAACAAGACCCATATAAGAAATTACAAATATAGCTCATTGAACAATTCTTGTTCTTAAAATGTAATAACTAGAATTTGAAGTTTGCTGTGTCTTTCAGGGAAATTCTTGTTCTTAACTGGAACTACAAAACAAGAAAAATGGTGAACAAATAAAATAGCTCATTGAACAATGAAATTAAAACGAGATTAAAGAATTCTTACATGAAGTGGGTTTTGAGGAAGAGACAGAGGTGGCGGGGTGGATGGCGGCGGCGATGGATGGTGGAAGAAGATGAAAGTGAGAGAGAGAGAGAGAGAGGAGCGACTATGTGTGTAGCTGTGAGGGAGAAGAAAATGGTAGGGGAAGTTTTAGGGTTTCAACTTGGGGTATTTATAGACAATGGCAATTATGTAAATAATTAGAAAATTAGGAATTTTTCATTAAAATGAAAATTAGCAACGAAAATTTAATTCTGTTGCTATTTTTCATTTGAAGATGCAAATTAGCAACGAAATTGTATTCAGTTGCTAATTTAGCAACGAAATTTCTATTCGGTTGCTATTTTAGCAACTGAAACTACATTCTGTTGCTATTTTTCTTTGAAAACAATAGCAACGGAAATCTAATTCCGTTGCTATTTTGGAAACAATTTTTTTAACCCATATTATTTAGCAATTGAATTATTTTTCGTTGCTAAAATAGCAACGAAAAATTAATTCAAATATTTTTCATTGCTATTTTTCATTCCAAAGTTTTTCTGCCGTCTGTTAGCGCCTTATTTAGCAATGGTATAGTAATTCCATTGCTAATTTTCGTTGCTAAATTTTGGTATTAAAAATTTCCTCCACTTTTAGCAACAGAAAGTAACCAAATAAATTTTCGTTGCTAAATCTAGAAAGTTTAACCAATTTTCGCAACAAAATTGCATTTCTGTTGCTAAATAGCAACGAAATTGCATTTTCGTTGCTAAATTAGCAATGGAATCGATTCCGTTGCTATTTTTAAATTTTCTTGTAGTGATTTCTACATCTTCAAAAGCAACAAAAGTACATGCCATTTTCAATGTGCCTTCATCATGTCTTTATTTAGCTATCCCTGCGACAAGCTAAGCAACATGGTTGCCTATTGGTGGATATGACTATACAAGATTTTGTCTAATGAAAATATTTTTAATAAATTACCATTTTGCCCTTTTTATGTTACTTTGTGTTAATTTAATTTAAATAACTTCTTATAGTGTCTACTTCACTACTTAATCATTTTATATTCACTTTTTTCCTAATAAATTATACTTAATTCCTACTTAAATGTAAAATTACAATTTGATTCTTAATTTTTCAATTCATCATATTTGATCCTTTTGACTTTAATTTTGACTCTTTTTGCTTCCTTTGACTTTTATTTTCTTCTAAGTGTAAATTTTACTTTATAGTCCATATATTTGCCCATGAAGTGGCAAATTACCTTTTGGTCCCTGAAAATTTTCATTATTTATGGTTTTTCCCTTTTCACTTATTTGATTATTTTAAACCTTTTAATAACCTTTTTATGCCAAATTATAATTTTACCTTCGATTTATCGTGTAATTATATTTTTGCCCTTCCTAAACTTATTAATCTTGCTTTTCACATTATTTCTTGTTTAATCACATTTATGACATCTTTCATGCATTAATTACTATTTAATACATGTTTTCATGTATAATTACAAGTTTGCCTTTTTCTGAAAATATTAATCACATACTTTATATTATTGCTTATTTAATCATCTTTATGACATTCTTCATGAGTGATTTACTATTTAACCCTTATTTTCTCATATATTTACAGTTTTACCTCTAATTTGTCGTGTAATTATATTTTTACTCTTTTTAAATCTATTATTCATGTTAATCACATTATTTCTTATTTATTTATATTTATAACACCTTTTATTCATAAGTTACCATTATGTATCATATCATACATTTTTATTCTTCATACATTCATCTATATCACATGTAAAACCATAATGTACATAGTAAATAACATCCAAGCATAATGAAACTATGGCATTATCAATTGGTATACCATTCAACCTCAATGAGAATTTAAACATATCATGTGTTTTCATGTTCCTTTTTATGCCAAACATATTCACCATACCATTTTATCTTAGTATTATATGTTTCATGGTTAATAAGCCAATTAACATCAAATTATCATATTATATCATGTGAGGGACCATTCAGTTACATTGTGTTTTCATACCTATAATATGATTCTTTCCCCACTCACATGCCATAAATATCTTAAAATCATTATAAACATTCACATGATAATATACATCTAATTTGCATTATAATTCTTAAGTTACCTTTAGTTACATCATTATGTACACATAATAAATATTATATCTATAAGTTATTTCAAGATCACAACATTTAAGCTATGCTTGTTCAACCTAATATTACTCATTTTATGCTTAATATGCTAATTAATATAAAATTATCTTGTTATACTATATGATGTACAATTCGACCACAAAATGTTCTTTCATTCTAAGTTTGATTTCTTCCTCATTTCTTACTTATTTCATGTTAAAACATCATTTTATAGTGTCATCTTAAATTATTTCACATTTTCCTCTAAATTCATATAGTTACATAATAATACATCATTATGTTCTTGCACATAATATTATGTTTAATTAAAATCCTATGTCTGAATTCATCAATTTATGTTTATTCATCATTATAATGTCTCATTTAAGTTAAATATTTAATTAATTATCAAAATACAACATAGTACATCTTAAGACATAATTCGGCCACTATGGGTTTTCTCATTCCCAAATAGTTTTTTTCACTAATTTAAATTCATATCATATTAATTCATCATTTTATAAAGTTATCTTAAATTATTTCACATTTTTACTCAAGTTTATGTAGTGGCATAATTAAATTCTAGGTTAAACTCAAAGAAATAAATGAAATTAAGTGGAATCTACATCCACTAACCTCAAAGTAGCTTGAAAATTACTTATTTTTCCTTCTTATCTCCCTTTTTCTTCGTGCTTTTCTCTTTTGCTTAGAATTCCTCATTAGTCCAAAATTGGGGAGGACGAAATCATAAGAGTATGCTATGTATTTTAACATATAAATACTGATAACCAATCATACTAATGATACTCTACACAATCATATCAAAATTCCCAATTATAACTAACAAAAACTCAATACTTTACCTTAGTAAGGCAATTTCCTCTCACTAAAAATTCTTCAATTCTAAGTTCCTTCTTGCTCCAATTTAATTTCTAGGATAAAGAGCATATTTCTAGTATATTTGAGTGAAATTAGGGCTTGAGATTTGATGGAAGGAGAAAGAAATGAAGAAAAATAATGGATAATCTAAGGAATGCATAATTCAAATTTTAAAGAAGAAAAGAGGGAAGATTACAGAATTTTGGATAGGATTTTAGAGGAGTCTAGACCCCTCTAGGCTTTCCTTAATTACATCAAACCAATGGTCAAGATTCCTTCATTTACTATTTAATCCAATAGCTTATTTTTTATGCCACTTATCATAATTTCATTAGTTCCTACACTTCTTTTTGCTATATTGATGCTTGTAGCTAATCATAGCTCATTTTTAATGACAATTATGCCCTTAAATAAATTAAATATGGCAATTAAGTCCACTAACTAATTTAACCTCGATTTTTCATCATTTTTCTAAAATTAATGTTCCACTTGTTAAAATACTCTAAAATTTTTTCACATGCAATAACATATGTAAAAGCATGTTTTTAAAATTTCAAGTCATTCCAACTTCATTTCGGTATAATTATAACTTCGAAGGTAAAATCAGCCAATCTGAAATCTAAAATTTCAAAACTGTTAGAAAATTTATTTTTTACTTCCAATAGCTCATTTATATTATTTCTAATGGATTTATGTGATTGAAATAATTTTTAAAAGTTTGTAGAATATTTATAAGTTTGATCAAACTTTTGGTAAGCCTTTTAAGGTACCGAGTAAAATTTTCACTATCTATTTTGAGGACCTATTTAACCTTAATTTTACCTCAAATTGTACCATTGGACTCTATCTAACTCATATTATCCCACCTAATGGTTAACTATAACTTTCGCATAGGTCACCCATCCTCAGATTTCTCTAGGCTGAGCACGTTTAATATTTATGCATTTTTAAAATTTTTTGTACTATTCTACTATAATCACTCCAAAAATTATCTTAGGATTATTGTTCATGCTTTAGAATATACTATGCATCTTAGATGCAAATTTGGGGTATTACATTTCTCTCCCATTAATAAAAATTGCATCATCAAAATTTACCTAAAATGAGAAGCTAACTAGGTCTATTTGTAGATATGGCCATATCTACTACCGGAGTCCTACAAACTATCTTCTAAATTTTGGATGTATTTTTATCCTTATATGGCATGTACATATACTACTATTATTATTTTTTTGTACTTTATGAAAACTTTTAATAATATAAATGGACTGGAGGGACCACTTGTTGCAATCCTGCTACTCCACAATGGATAAATAGAGAGACCACTTGACGCGATCTTACTATTTTATATTGTATGTTGTATGAGTGGAGGGACCACTTGATGCGATCCTGCTACTCTACAATGTATGTTGTATGAGTGGATGGACCACTTAATGCAATCCTGCTACTCCACAATGGATAAGTGGAGGGACCAATTGACTCGATCCTGCTACTCCACATTGTATGTTGTATAAATACATGAACCACTTGACGTGATCTAACTGCTCCACGCTGTATGTTGTATGAGTGGAGGGATACTTAACATGATTCGACTGTACCACACTATAACACTTATCCTATAACTTAGCTCACTCATTTAATCCGTATCATTAAACGTGCCCTACTATACTGTTAGATCATTAACCATACTATACAAGGATTTCATGAGAAAACTTAAAGCATAAAATCTTAACTTAACTAATAAATTATACTAATAAAAGTGTCTCTTAAAACATTACATTAGTCACATTCACAAAATATCTATAAAATTTCAAATCTCTTTCCCTTAGGAAATTTCATCCCCGAAATTCACATCAGAAACCTTTACTCAAGAACATCACTCTTATTTCCAAATTGCTATCTCTATTCCTTTCAACTTCTAACTCGAGTTAACTTTTCTCAGAATTATCTTGCTATCACCTTATCACATTAATGCCTCATCCAACTTTATTTCCTTATAGGGCAACCTTTCCATGATAAACTAGCATTACTATGCTCAACGTATATCCCATTAGTTTTTTTATCATTTTAGGCCCACACATGTGACATGATACAATTTCTATATTAACGAATGATGTTTGATGCAATGTTGTCAATAAATGATGCTTTCATGTATGCAATAGTGTGCAAATGTGTATTCTCATGTACTTTACATGTTTTTCCCATCCCATATGCAATGTTTGATCAAGTGCCCATACTTGATAAAGATTCACTAATAGGTATACAGAGCATCGTAATCAACCTTAATTATAGCCATTTTCATCAATTAGGCATTGTTCCAATTCATATATCATGATAAAATTATATATATATATATATATATATATATATATATATATATATCATTCCCAAGCTTCCAGCATATCAAATATTACAAAAGCATATAATCATATTTTTAAAATCAGAATCTATGAATCCAAATAAATAAATATCAAAGTAGAAAGAATCTATGAATCCAAATAAATAAATATCAAAGTAGAAAGAATAATTACCAAAATTTCATTGAATGACATCATGCTTTTTTGGAACCTTAAGCTTCTTTTTCACTCATAGATGTTGTCCCATTTTTTATGGACTTGGGCAATTTGCAACAAAATGATTTGTACCCATACAAATAAAACAAGCCTGATTTGCATCCCTACATATGCTCCAATGGTCTTTTGAGCAATACATGCACTTGGGAGCTCGAGTACTACCACCCTGCTTTGCTAGACCTTACCTAAGTTGTGGTGTTTTACTAAAAGAACCTTTTTCTATCATTCTCTTTCTTTTATTTGATTTCTCTTGTTCTAAACTCGTATCACAATTTTCTATAGTCTTACAGTCTTTTTCAACATCTGTTGTCATTTTAAGCTCAGATAACTCTTGTAAAATTTGAGTCAATTCATGGATCACCTCTTTAAACTGTTCAACCAAGGAAGCTAGTATCTCAACATAGTTCACTTTTGAAGAATCGAGGATAAAAGAGTTTAAATCCCTAAATCTATAATCTTTACCCATCTCTTCTTGAGTCTCTTTCAACTCATCCATCTTCAATCTATACCAAGCAAAATAGAGATATCTGCATTAGGCCAACACTCAAAAGCTTCCTATAATAACAGTTTCTATACCCCTATTATCCAAAAACGACTAAACATAGGTGCTTTAATACCACTAATTGTAACACCCTTATCCTATAACTTAGCTCAATCATTTAATATGTATCATTAAACGTGCCCTACTATACTATTAGATCATTAACCACACTATACAAGGATTTCATGAGAAAACTTAAAGCATAAAATCTTAACTAATAAACTGTACTAATAAAAATGTCTTTTAAAACATTACATTAGTCACATACACAAAATATCTATAAAATTTCAAAACTTCCCAACACAATTAAAACTCTAGATCAAAAGGAACCTAAAAGAAGACTATATACTTTCCAATCTTCTAAAACTTGTATTGGTTGTCCAGTTACAGATATCAACCAGAGAAGAAGTCCTATCCTTGCAACCTACACAAATAAAATATCCGTGCTAATCTATAAAGCTTAGTGGGAAATAATAAAATATGCGAATGATTACTCATAGTAATCATTGATGCATACACTCAAAATGCATCAAATGTAACATAGATTTAGCATGATAATATAATAATAATACTACCAATATAATATTTTACACATGCAAACTTGATACCAATGCCCAAAGTTCAAAATTCAATTACTTGACTAGTATGAATTCACAAATATATACTAGCATAATGATTAATATAAAATTAGTATTGTATAAGTCGACACATAAAACAAGTATGAAACTTCCTTTCCATGTTAAGAAATAAATTCCCATATTAACATGAAGGTCAATTATAAATTACTATACTTTTTATTAAGCTTGCACACTTCTAAAGACATGGATAATGGGTTATATTATAACACCCAATGGTGTAATAGGTCACCTGAAGGCACCACAAGTTACCCGAAGGTATAGGTCACCCGAAGGCACCAGAATAAATGACCCAAACGAGGTCGAACAAGAAACATGGATCAGCCAAACGGATCCAAACGAGGTCGGCTACAATCCAAATGGGGTTGTTAATGATCCAAATAGGATCCAATAACATGATTACCATAGACCCAATGGTCAACATTACCATAGCATTTAAACAGACCCATACAGGATCGAATTAATAAAATTATACCAGCAAAATTACCCATATAGGCATGCCTATCTATCCACAACCTAGACTTAGATGCAGGCAAGATACCTCTTCCATTATCTTTATGTACTGTATTTTACTATTTAATTACACATATGCTACCGTATAGCAATAAGCAGTGTGTCATGTAATACCTGTTCATATATTAATATTCTATAAACCTGATAGCTTATACTTAGTAGAGTATAAGCACCAACATTCAAAGTCTTTAAAAGGGCATAAGCATATTTCTATCTATTTGAGTAACTGTAATCAATTTAAAAATACATAAACACATAAGGATGCCACCAGTCATCACTTTAAGAACATGTAACTTATCATGCATTATAAGTATAACACTCATCAACAAGCATGTTACTTTCACTATCTTGCTTAGACATATGATGCTCACGAGGCAGGGAATCCTCGAATTTTTCCCCCTCGGGGACGAGAACGGGGGAAAAAATCCCCGTTATGGAATCGAGGGCAGAGGCGGGGACGGAGAATGGGGTATCCACCCCGCGGAGATCCCTACCCCGCAAAAAATAATTTTTTTTAATTTTAAAATATAATATTTTATAAATAATTAAAATTAAAATATAACTTAATTTTATAATTAATTAGTTTTAAATTATACTTAATTTTCAATTTATGAATGGTTAAATTTTATATTAATTTAAATTATGATTAATTTTATATTTTTTATTTATTAAATTTTATATTTAAATTTTAATTATTTATAAAATATTATATTTTAAAATAAAAAAATTGGGGGACGGGGATCCCCGCGGGGTGGGGGACAGGGGGAATTTCCTCCCCTTTATAGAATCGGGGACGGAGACAGGGAATCCCTAATCCCGATGGGGTTGTGAGTGAAGATGCAATCGCCGATCCCGCCCTGCCTGGTGAGCACCTCTACCTAGACAGTTCTTCACTATTTTATGAAAGCAAACCTTTCTTTGATTTATCATAACTAACTTCTGTGCCTTTTTAAAGACTATAATAGTATCAACATGTTTAACTAAGAACATTCTTAGTTTTCATCAGTACATGATAAAATAACTTATCATACAATTGTAAGAGTAATATCTATCATCATGCTTATATATATATATATATATATCATTATCATATTTGTCTAATACTTTGCTGTGGTTTACATCAATTAATAGTAGCATAGATGACTATCAACATTTCTCATCTTATTTTTTTGCACACTTCAATATGCATAAATCTCATGTATAATTATAACTCCATGAGTATTTACGAACACTTATAGCCATACGACATAAAAATACCTATGTACATTTCACAAAGCAAGTAAACAATCAAGGTGAGACCTATCCATTATCTGTATTCACAACTAATACATTAAGTCATTAAAATAATTAATACATGCTCTCTTTGTTCAAACACTTGCTATTTAAGTTCAAATATGGTTGAACAATAAGATTCCGATACCCTAATATAACTTTTAGCAAAAATTGAGTACTGCTCTCCTCATTGAAAATTTACTTTAGAATTTACTTATTAGCATCTTACTTATCCCATTAAACAAATACTCTAATTTTTCTTTTGTTAATCAACTCAGACGCTGCCTATAGGCACAAATACTCTAATCATCAAAGAGTATTAAAAGGTTAAATAAAAATCCTTTATGGTTAACATTATGGTTTTTAAACACTCTTTCATATAACTTTATAATATAATTTCACTATTAATTCACCATAAGTCCTTATATTCTTATGCCATCATTTTTCAAGCTTAAGTAATTAGGAAATCTATACTAAATATGATACATTAAATCCATTGTGAAAATAATGTATTATTGGGTTTATAGCACAATAAAAGAAGCTCAACAAGGCAAAACCGTGGCTCTTCACTCGGCTGAGTGACCAAGCCACTCGACTGAGTGTCTAAGCACTCGGCTTAGTGGTTACGGCACTTGGCTGAGTGTTTCTAGGTTGCCCAAAAGAGAATAAAATTTGTACTTCTATTAATCATTAATTAAAATTTAAATTTTATTTATCTGTTATTTTTAAATTTTTAATATAATTTAATTTGACTTTTTAATTTATTTTTTTTCAATAAATTATAACTAATTAGATTTGATAATTTAATTTTAATCACGTAATTTAATATTAAATTTAAATTTATTTATTATTTTTTAATATTAATAAAAATAATAAAATTAACAGAACGATATATATATATATATATATATATATATATATATTTGGAAACACCATTCGTTAAAAATTCTCCAAATTATATATTAAGAAAACTTCTTTTTGTTTTTTGGTTTACGGAAGCATATATATATATATATTTGGAAACACCATTCGTAAAAAATTCTCCAAATTATATATTAAGAAAACTTCTTTTTGTTTTTTGGTTTACGGTTGGCTTCATGTCGGCAACCGCTTTTTCCTCAATTTCTTGCAAAATAAAGTTCCAGCGGAAATATATTTTCCTTTGTCGAAGCCACCAAACAAAACAAGAAATAATTGCATTGGGAAATTATTACCTGATGTGTCCTCTGTCGCTTTGATTTCAACGACTACCTGATAATTTTCAGATTTAGAGTTTAATTAAAATATTATTCTATCCCACTAATTAACTAATACACTCAGCTCTCGTTTTAGCCTCAAGAGCCATACCTCCACTCTCCTCTTCTCTTCCAATCTCACAATTTCTATGTCGTTTTTCTTTGGTTTAGTTCTTGGGCTTGTCGTTGGCCTCGCCATAATCGTTGGCTTTGTACGCTCCGAGAATGCCCGATCCAAGTCCCGCTCTCAGCTTGTTAGCACTTGATATTATTTTAACTTGACTTTTGTTTTCTGGTTTTTGTTTCTTAAATTTTTGTTTATGTTCCTTTAATTTGGTGGGTTGCAGGCAAAAATTATAGCTGCGTTTGCGAGGATGACGGTGGAAGATTCTAGAAAGATCTTGCCTCCTGAATTCTATCCTTCCTGGGTTGTTTTCTCTAGGCGACAGAAGTTGAGCTCTTACTCGCTCACTTACTCTTTTTCATTTTTTTTTATGACTTTTGTCCCTCTCTCCCTCCCTCTCTCTCTCTCTCTCTCTCTCTCTCTATATATATATATACACACACACACACACGTCTTGAAGATCCTGATTTGAATTTTTTGGTCTTCAGTTGAATTGGCTAAATAATCATCTCATAAAGATCTGGCCCTATGTCAACGAGGTACTGACTGGTCTGAATTTCCTTTTGAATGTTTGTATTCGTTTCTGGGTTTAAGTAGTTGATTAATGGGGAATTGTTATTGTTGGTTTCTAAAATAGAAATAGGTGTGAAGTTACGGTTTGTGTTGTTTCAATAAAAGAGTAAATGTGTTTCTCCATATTTTGGTGCCTGTAGGCGGCGTCTGAGTTGATAAAGACTAATGTGGAACCAATTCTTGAGCAATATAGGCCGATTATACTGTCTTCTCTTAAATTTTCCAAGTTTACTCTTGGAACAGTTGCACCGCAATTCACAGGTCAGTTTCGACTCAATGATCAATAGCGTTGGATTCTTTATTTATGGCGTAATATATAAAATCTATCGTACTTATAAAAATTTAAAAATTCATATTTAAACCTTTGAAGTTTAATTCAGCATCTAAAGTTATAATAATCCTTATAAATAACCATCTTTCAATCATAATATATTCATTTCAGATAACAAAATAAAAGATTTCATAATTAAGACATATTGGTATGTGGATGTATTATAAAACAAATTGAAACAAGCATTGTAACATTTGGTTTGTCCTGAGAAGATATAAAAAGAACTTTCAATTTACTTTTAGCAGATGTAGGATTCGATAAAAAATGACAATGACAAAAACAGCATATTGTAAGCAAGAGATGATTATTTATAAAAGATATAATTTTAGGTGGTGAATTATAGTCAAAGTTTAAATGAGTTTTTGAAATTTTTTTATAAATTTGGGAGGGATTTTTTTTTTGATATGTGACTTGGAATTCGGTATAAATTCGTCCTGTTATGTTGAATATGATTATGAGCAATACTAATTGTAGTTTTGTTATCACAATACAAAAATAGTCTATCATTTTCATCCAACTTTAACTCTGCTAACAACTTCTGCAACCACAACTTAAATTACCTTGAGCCATAGTTCTGTATTCTACTTCTGTACTAGATCTTACAATTACACTCTATTTCTTGCTTCTTTAACTGATTAAGTTATCTTCTATAAATGTACAATAACCAGATGTGAACCTTCTGTCATCTAGATATCCATTCCAATATGCATTTGTAAAGGTTTCAATTCGAAAATCATCATTTTTTAAAAAAGGAAAACCTTTTCTTGGACTGATTTTAAATGCCGCAAAATGCGAAAAACAGCCTGTTGATGAGATTTTCTAAGATCACTCATAAATTGACTCACCAAACTAATTGCATAATCAATATCTAGTCTGGTGTGATAGATAGACAAGTCTACCAACCAGTTTTTGATATCTGCCTTTATCAACCGATTCAGTTCCTGCTTGCAACTTATGGTTACTTTCAATGGGTGTGTTTGTTGGTTTGCATCCCAGCATACCAATTTCATTCAAAAGATTTAGGATGTATTTTCTCTGAGAAATGAAGATTCATTTGGTTGATTTAGCAGCTTGAATTCCCAAGAAGTATTGTAATTTTCCAAAATCCTTGATCTCAAATCCCGAGCTAAGAGCTTACTCAGCTGAACCGTTTCTTCTTTATCATCCCCTATCATCATTATGCTATCAACATAAATAATGACAAGAGTGATCTTACCTTTGGAGTATCTCATAAAGAGGGTATGATCAACATTGCTCTGTTAATAACCAAAAGCGATTATGGATTTGCAGAATCTATCAAATCAAGCTCTCGGAGATTATTTCAATCCATATAAGGTTTTCTTTAGTCTACACACCTTCCCTTTAGTTCTTTAATCATCGAAATTTGGAGAAATCTTCATATAAATCTCTTCTTCCAGGTACCCATGAAAGAATGTATTATTCACATCAAATTGTTGCAAATTCCAATCCAAGTTAGCTGCACAGGATAGCAAAATTCGAATTGTATTCATTTTGGCAACATGAGCAAATGTCTTGATAGTCAACTCTATAAGTCTGAGTGAACCCCTTTGCCACTAATTTGGCTTTGAATCTTTGAATCGAACCATCAGCTTTGTGTTTTATTGTGAACATCCACTTATAACCAACTAATTTCTTGTCTGGAGAGTCAACTAGTTCGCAAGTTTCATTTTTAGAGAGAGCTTTCATTTCTTCTACCATAATTTCTCTTCACTTTGGATCTGTGATAACTTTCCTCCAATTCTATGGAATAGACATAGAGGAAAGAGACAAGGTCAAGGCTCTATAGGAGGGAGGCAAAGAATCATAAGAGACAGTTAGAAATGGAATGTTTTATGCACGACTTGACTCTTTTTCTTTAAGCAATGAGCATATTTAAATCAAGATCAGAAGATAACTCACCCGAGAATTCTAACAGTTTTGAATGCATGATAGCTTCTTTAGATCTATTTTGCTCGAGTATCTCAACAAATTAGGTCCGTCTAAACTACCAACAACATTCTTTTCCTCCTGAACATCAACATTTGGCTCAACATCAACAACATTCTTCTCCTGAACAACAATCTCTTCATTCTTCATTTGGACAAGATCATGAGGTTCTAGGAGATGACATGAACTAACTAACAACATTTACTGAAAAGACAATATCAAACAAGTGATAGTAAGATAGTTCAATTTTCCCACAATCTTTCTATACTTTTAAGGATTCTCAAGCAAGTCTTCTTCTTCAGCCAATAAAATACATCTAGAACTAGATGATGCAAGAAACTTTAAGTGATCTAATGCACTTCTTTGTATGTCAAATTCAATCACAATCGTATTGAATCTTCCAAACCAGGCACGGGGAGATTAATTTAAATCATACAAAAACTTTCTTAATTTGCACACTTTCCCAGACTTCCCCTGAGCAACAAATCAAGGTGATTTCTACATGTAAACCTTTTCACTTGAATCCTTATGTAAGAATGCATTCTTCACATAAAGTTGATGAAGTGTCCAATTGTAAATAGCAACTAAGGAGATAAATAGTCGAATAGAAGAAAGTTTCGCAACTGGAGAAAATGTCTTTGAATAATCCACTCCATATGTTTGAGCATATCCATTAGCAACCAATCGAGCAATAGAACTATTAGGATTCATTTTAACAGTGAACACCTGCTTACAGCCAATTGCCTTTTTTTGGAAAGGCAAAGACGCAAGATCACAAGTATGATTCGGCTCTAAGGCCATCATCTTTTCTTTCATTGCAACTTGCCAACCATCATGAGCTAATGCTTCAGCAAGGGACGTTGGAACAGCAGTAGAGTCTAAGGAAACCACAAAAGACTTGGAGGAGGGGAGATAAAGCATGGTAAGATACAAAAAAAGAAACAGGATAAGTATATGTGCATTTACCTTTGCAAAGAGCAATAGAAAGGTCAAAGCTAGCATCTGGTAGTGATAAGGAATCTGGAGACGAAGCAGGAGGTGTGGGGCCTATGTCCAATATGATAGGAGGTGCCTCAATAAAATGGTGCACACGTGAAGAATAAACTTGACGAATAACAAGTCAAGAGGAAGGAGATGCTACCTGTTTACTGATAGTATAAACAAAGAAAATCGTCCCTTGAATTGCTTGGGTGCGAATGAGAGGATACAGGGGAAACAAAAAAAGGTGTATTCTCAAAAAAGGTAACATCAGCAGATACCAAGTAACAACCCAAAGAAGGAGAGTAATAACGATAACCCTTTTGTTCACGAAAATATTCCAGAAACACTTAAGAGATTTAGGATTTAGTTTTAAAACTTGAGGTCACATGTCTTGAATAAAACTTCGAGGAGCAAGAGGGAATAGTGTACACGAGGGAAAGAAAAGTGAATATGGAATCTGACCGTCAAGAGCAGAAGAGGGCATTTGATTGATTAGAAAACAAGCGGTGGAGACAACATCTACCCAAAAAACTTAGGGAACCTGCATATGGAACATTTTTGCTCGGGCAACTTCTAATTAGTGACTGTTTTTCAGCTCAACTACACCATTTTGCTGAGCGGTGACAATACATGAGGATTGTTGAATAATACCATACTGAGAGAGATAAGATTTAAAAAAACGAGAAACATATTTTTTAGCATTATTACATCTCAAAATACAGATGGATTTGTTGAATTGAGTCTTAATTTCAACACGAAAAGTGCAAAATATAGTAAATAAGTCTAATCGATATTTCATAGGATAAAATCAAGTAATCCGAGAATAATTATCAATAAATATTACAAAATAACGAAAATCAAATTTGGATGAAACAGGATATAGATCCCATACATTAGTATGAACTAAGTAAAAAAAAAGCTCAACACGTTTATTTAGTCTGGGAGAATAAGATACTTTATGGTGTTTAGCAAATTGACAAGCTTCACACTCTAAAATAGATTCCCATTTAAGACTAGGACATAACTTTTGTAAAATCGGGAGAGAATGATGACCAAAACGATGACGAAGTTGCAAAAGAGAAGATGAGCTTGTGTAAGCAATCGATCAAGGTACTAGTTCAGAAGTGGATTCAAGAGCATACATGCCATCACCAAACACCATTTACCAAGAATCGGTTTTATCTCAAGATTCTGAAAAAGACAATAATCAGGATAGAAAATAACACAATAATTAAGATTTTGTGTAATTTAGAGAAAAATAGATAACAAGTTAAAAATGAATGATGATAAACGAGAGATTTTGTTGGGTTTGCTTTCCCACATCTAATTACAGAAGTAGATCTATTGGCTAAAGTAACACGATGTAAATTAACAGTAGATTTAAAAGAAGAGAGAATACCTGTGTTGTCGGTCATGTGATCAGCTGAGTTAATACCCCAAGTACGAGATAAGGTGGAAAGACATGCAGTAAGGTTACCTGTAATAACCAAAGTTGATGTCATAGAAGATGACTATTGTGAATCATAAGTGGCAAAAATTTGTTGATGGGCATTAGTTAAACGAGGATACTCTATACGATGCCATCCTGAGTAGCTACATTTGCAAACTTTTTGTTATCAATTTGACCTAAGTTCTTTGGGGGCTTATCATGCAATTTTCAGTAATTCTTAATGTGCCCCTCAATTCCACAATAATGACATGTACGAGACTTGTACTGTTCCTAGCAATAGAACCACTACTATTTCTATCTTTGCCATCGTGATTACTATTTAAAGCATTACTAACCAATGCGATTGCATTATTGGGCACCATACCAAAAGGTAGATCATCATCTTTAAAAAGTCGAAGCAAACGAGTAGAAACTTTAGTAAAAGAACTGAATCACTAGTTAACAATTGTGTGCATGCCACATCATATTCAGAACCCAACCCTGCTAAGAAACACTATACCACAATTTGCTCATCTTGTTCTTATATTTGTTTTATGTCAGAAGCAATAGAAAACATAGTTCGTTTTTTTTCAAAGGCTTGTTCCACTTCGGTATAATAGTGGAATAGGGAGTGACCTTTTTTTTCCGCTCGATAAATTTTTAACAATAAGTCATGAATACAAGACAAATCTTGTTTGCAAGCATACATAAATTCTAGATATTTTCATGCTTTTTTTACTCAATCACAATTTTTCACAACATTATTAACAATGGGATCTAAAGTATTCTGGATTTGATTAAACAACTTATAATTTTCTATTAATTATTTCTTCCGAGCAATAGTATCATCCTTAGATGGTGGATTTCTAGTTAAATGATCATCCAAATCTATATTATTCACAAATCTGTAAATGGTTCTTTTCCATTGTGCATAATTGTTACTTTCAATCAGTTTTCTATGAGTAATTTTAGATGAATCTAACATAATTCCAGTAACAGCCTTTTTATCACTACTCTTAGCCATTTAAATGAGTTCCAAATAACTAGACAATAAAATAATAGACAATGGAGATTCAAGAAGACATTGGAATCCCAACATAGATAAATATCCAAACTTCTCAACAAATCATCCAAAAAAATAAAATGGGGACAAAAGAGCAGAACCTTGTTGGAGTAGAGATCCATGAGAAATCAAATACCATCAAAAGAGGAAACCACCTCAAAAAGACATAGGAATTTGACCGGAAATAACTAGGCAGTGTTGAAGATGAAGTCGGAGATCCAACGGGCATGCCATGCTCTGCTACTCGCTGGCAAGTAAAGAAGTGGCGGTCAACTTCGACCAGCACATGAGATCCACTCATAGCCCCACTGGGCATTGGAAAACGTGGACAGGCCAGACTGAAGGAGGTGAACCTCTTTTGTGGTGGCGGTGAGACAAAAAGATAGCCGCTGAAGGGTGACCTAAAGCAAAAAACCGATAATAACCCAAAAAGGAACAGTAACCCTTAGACAAGAAACTGAAAAACTTGACTAGGCTTTGATACCATGTGAAAGCAAAGAGAATAATCTCATACATCTATTAGAAAAGATACAAATATTTATCAAGAATACATGAGCTAAATTATGAAAGAAATTCTATAATTATGCTATAATTTCTATCTAACAGTTATAATCTTTATCTAGATTAGTTGTACAATATGTGATAGCTATTTACATATGATATATATCGTATCAATCACTATCATAATTATTCCCAATCTAATAAAAATAATGTGATGTGTCAAATGTTGGCTAGTTGACTATCAAGTTTTAGCCATTTTTATTTTTATTGTTGTTAAATAATAATTGAGTTAATATTGCGGATATAAATTGATGATTTTTGACTAAGGACATTATAAAAGTCAATATGTGATAGCTATTTACATATGATATATATCGTATCAATCACTATCATAATTATTCCCAATCTAGTAAAAATAATGTGATGTGTCAAATGTTGGTTAGTTGACTATCAAGTTTTAGCCATTTTTACTTTTATTGTTGTTAAATAATAATAGAGTTAATATTGCGGATATAAATTGATGATTTTTGACCAAGGACATTATAAAAGTCAAATTTTAAAAACCAATCATGTAATTAACCTCCTTTTTTCTACAAGACATTAGATAAGCACAAATGGTTTATATATATATATATATATGTTTGTGTGGTAGTGATATTTGCATATACAACTATCTGAACGTAAAACAAGCTGGTGGTCATTGTTCATCTTTAGGTTCTTACAAGTCAATGTTATTGTTTAGGAGTTTCTATTATTGAAGATGGAGGGAATGGCATAACAATGGAATTGGAAATGAATTGGGATGGGAATCCGAGCATAATACTTGACATCAAGACAAGGCTTGGTGTTTCATTGCCTGTGCAGGTAAAATTTTGAATGCCACTCATAAAATATAAATTTTTGAAATATCAACTACTTTTTGAAGACAAAATAGCAGATAATAAATTTTCTTAGAAATCGATCTCCATACTAATATTTGTACAACTTTGCTTACCTACCAGAAGGAGCATGCAAGCATTAACTTTTTGATGTTAGAACTTTGCAATCTTCTTTTGTTGCAGCATCTTGCGAATGGTAATTTTGTGAAGTTGTTTGACTATACATTAGATGGTTTGACCACTAAAAGAGAGCCCATGACATATACTTTTGTATCTTTTATGATTGAATTTCTATCTTTTAATTCACAGTTTTCATGTTATGAATAATCTTTGAGCACGGCGAAGTTAAAATAATGCGAGGGCATAGGGCCAATATGTATTCTTACATTTCTTTCTTATGAATTTCCTCAAATGGTAAGCAACTATGGATAATCCATGGGAAACGTTAAGCTTCCTAGTTTCTGAAATTGCCTATTTTCTTTAGAAACTTATGATTTGAGCTAACAATTGAGTTATGGTGATTAATTTTCTTCAAGTGAACTTCCAAATGAAGAGAAGCAAAGCATAAATCTCCAAGAATTGCCACTTCAATGCCCAAGTTAGGTTGGGTGATTGTCGGGGATAAATCTAAGTGATTTGGTTTGTGAATGGTACCTTATAACTCTTAGGCTAGGATTTTTGATGGAGTTCCTATCAGAAAGCATAATGATTGTTGTTAACCTCCAAAAATAGGGAGAATCATAGCTGAAGTGCCTCGAGATCTCCTCTATCATTCTTTAGCAAGTCTGTTATGTAATTCATTTTCTCTGTAGCTAGACTTCCTAGGTTGTTGTGGCTCTTCATTGGGGTTGAGTTGTGGAGTAGAGGGCTATTTGAGGTAGAGGTTATTGATAGGATAAGTTTCTCAACAGTTTGAAGTTGGCTCTAGTGGGTTGGCACTTACTGATCGTAGGCTGTCTATGTAAATAAATGTTTACTATTTATTGACTACTTTTGAATGAATCACACCCTTTGACTTCTCCAAATGATGCTTATTCTGTTTGAATCTTCCTTCAAGGTGAAAGATATGGGATTTACTGGGGTCTTCAGGTTGATCTTCAAGCCACTAGTCAACGAGTTTCCTTGCTTTGGAGCTGTTTCTTTTTCCCTGAGACAAAAGGTGCTGTATGTTTTTGAGTTGTGGAATCTTCTGATGCATTAGTTAGTAAAGATAAGATAACTTCACATATGCACACACAACAGCGATCTGTTGGTGCAGATATTGAGAAAGGGACAGAGTTGAACAAGTCTTTTAGAACGCTTCTAAGCTGTTATTTATTACTATATTAATTTGAGCTTTAGAACTATGTAACCAAATCAACACAAAGCAAAATTGAGTATTTATTTGAATCCCTTTCTCTACCATAATCATGTAACAATCTTTTTCTTTTATTCCTTATTTTTATTTATGAGTATTGATATATTGGATTTTCTTTGATAAATTATTACAAGGATTGGTGGGAGTACAAAGAGTAGGTGAAATGGTTATCCTAATATTATTAAGTCAAGTTCTAGGAGGACTGATTTAAAGCTTTAAGTTAATGTTTATTTGGGCATGAAGTGGATTTTGTTTTAACCGAATCATTTATATATGCAATAACTTCCATATGCTCATGCTCATTCCTAGATGCATAGAGGAGCAACTCACATCTTAGGTTCATTTTTTTATTTAATTTTATTTTTTTTTCCTTTTGCAGAAAAAGTTGGATTTTACTCTTAGAGTTATTGGTGGTGACATGTCAACAATTCCTGGAATTTATGATGCTATTGAGGTTTGTACAATCTTATTGCCTTCCTTGACATCATCATATATGATTAAGCATTTTTCTTTCATTGTATCAAATATTGGCATTTCCTTTTATTTGCTGCTTAGCACACTCAATATTTCTCTGTTTAAAAATTTCAAATTTCAGCTTCACAGCTTTTGTGCTTGAAATTTAGGTTGCGTCACTTGACTCAAGATCTGGAAGTTTTAAAATTAAATTACATTGCTCTTGCCAACATATAAAGTGGATGCTTTGACATCAAAAATCGATTTCTATAATGGCTTTAACCCCTAAATTGTGTGCTGGATAATTTATAGATTAGAACCATAACAAATAGTATTTTCAGTTGCTTGTAAATCACAGGGCTTAACAAATTCTGAAAGTCATTGTTCCATACAATGGCGTAATTTCAAGGCCATGTTGAAGTTGGTGGAAAAATTAGATTTCCATACAAAGCATGATGATGGTGCTGCTGGATCTTAAAAGTTGTGAACAAAGAACTCTACCTTATAGAATTTGTGGTTCCTGTAGCATAAATGGTATGATATATATTAATGTCCTGTCAAAGTTAAAAAGTTTTGGGCACCAGTTGTTTTATCAAATAAATTGTTTCATTTAATTGTGTGCATATATGCAACTATATATGAGGAAAAGCATATTGCAGGACCCAAGGCCCATAGTGGGGAGGGTATATTTGAGAAGACAGAGAAGAAATGCACAAGGAATGAATGAGCTGGAAAAATTAGTTAGGTAGGAAAGGAGAGAGAAAGGGGAGGGTATAAAAAGGACAGTAGCTGAGAATAGGGGTTATGTGTTTTTAGGAATACTGTATTTGGTTCAGCAGGGGGCTGATCAGGAGAGTGAGGGAGCAGAGCAGTAGAGATCCCTTCTCCTATTGTTTTTCTTTTTCCTTTATCTATTTCTTGTAGTTTCTTTTGAATCATTACTTGAATACTTTCTGTGATTTTTGGAAATATTATCAATACAACTTCATTTCTAGAATTGATTGTTAGTTACATTGAAAAACTTGCTGTGATTGTTGTGGAATTTCCATCATTAGTCTAACCTGCCAGATACGAAAACCACCGGTGATAATGGAAAATCGACATCAAGCATTAACAACTTGAATAGAGGAAACAAAGAATCATGTTGAGGCATTAGCAACTTGCGTCAAGGAATTAACCAAATCAGTAACTGAAATGCATACTTGTTTGGCTGCATCTCATCAAAGTCAAGAATCAAACAAGAAGAAGGATGAGGAGTTTAGGGGGCTGGTCCTCAACCGGATCAAGCGATTGGAGAAGCAACCATCCAACCAAGAAGAGTACAGTTCTCAAAGGGAAACAACTTCGGATGGAAGTGGGTATCAACAAGGACAGGCGTTAGTTCCCAAAATGAACTACCAAATGAGATCCAACCATTTTGCTGACCCATATTCATCACTACGGAAGGTTAAACTATTGACCTTCATTAGGTTGGATCCTCGGGGGTAGATTACTAGAGCAGAAACATATTTTTGAATCAATCAAACTCCATTTGGAATGAAGCTTAGTTTAGGTGAAATCCATATGGAGGGAATGACCATCAATTGGTTTTCCATGGTTTTGGGGATACATACAAACCTCATTTGGAAGCAATTCAAGGAGTTGATTAGGCGTTTTGACAGGATTCAATCATCAAGCCTATTTGAAGATTTGGTAGATTTGCACCAAAGAGGGAGCGTTGACGAATACATCGAGCTTTTTGAACTAGTGGCCACAGCTGCTCCCCGATTGCCGGAACCGAATATATTGGGTATTTTATCAGTGGCTTTAAAGAGGAGATTAAGGGATGACTTACGGTGCACAATCTTGAGGGCCGAGTAGACGATATGCGTTTGGCATGTTCCATTGAAGTAAGGAAAAAAGAAAACCCCATTAAAAATCACGTGACCCAACCTACCTAGAGCGGGTCAACCCGTTTGGGTTTTTCTTCTCAAACACCCACATCTGTATTTGGAGCCTCCCAACTAAAAAATTCCCAAAGTCCATTCACCACTCCATCGTCCACCACTCTCCATATTGCTGGCCACAAGAAAATCGGAATCCGCCACTTACCAAAGGCAGCATGGGAAGAAAGACATTGGAAGGGCTTGTGTTTTCAATGCGGGCAATCTTATTCGCCGCAACACAAATGCCCAAAGGCACAATTGAAAGTGATGCTGTTAGGGGATGAAGACGAAGGAGGATAGGAGGATGAATTCTTTGAAGCTGAAATGGGAAAGGAAGGCATACAAGTGGATGGGGAATGCCAGATTTTAGAATTGGGTGTCTTAAGCAACAACTACAGTACTCCAAGGGACAAATATCTTCGTACGATTAAATTGTTGGGCGCTACCATTGAAATCCCAACGCTGATGTTGGTTGATAGTGGAGCTACACACAATTTCATCTCTTAACAATTGGCATCAGTGCTCCGTTTATAGGTAACCCAAATTGGAAAGCTTGACATTTTATTAGGGTATGGCCATTTGATTGGTATCGATAAGAAGTGTATTGGGATACAACTCCAAATGGGAGAGTATCGATGTACCATAGATGTCTTGGTCACTGATTTGGGGGGATTGGACTTAATTTTAGGAGTGAAATGGCTAAGCACCTTGAATGATGTTATGGCAAATTGGGCGATGGGGGATCTGCAATTGTGCGTGCAAGGCAAGAGGGTGAAATTGAGAGGGGTATCAAATGAGCAAGGTTCTCTCCACTCCCTGCACAAGTGGATGGATGGACAGCTTCGACAATTAGAAACAGAGGCAAACAACGCTGCTTCTATTCAATGGGGGCCTAGCACACACCTTGATTCTTTGCAACAAAAGCAACTAGATGGGTTGTTCAACCTTTACAGGTCAGTATTTCAAGAGATTGATGGCTTACCTCCTGTTAGAAAAATAGAACATGCCATTACTCTAGACTCGGGGCAAGGACCAGTTTGCGCCTATACCGTTATCCCCACCACCACAAGGTTGAGATTCAACAACAAAGTGAGTGAAATGCTAGCCAAGGGAATTATCAAGCCCAGCCAGAGCTCTTACTCTAGTCCAATGATTCTAGCTAAAAAGAAGGATGAGACATGGAGGTTATGTGTTTACTACAGGGTACTGAACAAGGCCATAGTACCTGATAAGTATCCAATTCCCTTGATTGATGAGCTTTTTGATGAATTATGTGGGGCAAAGTACATCACCAAGTTGGACCTCAAATTAGGCTACCATCAGATTCGGGTTCGTAGTTCTGATGTAGAGAAGTCTGCTTTTCGGACACACGATGGATATTATGAGTACCTGGTGATGCCGTTTGGATTGACAAACGCACCAGCCACATTTCAATCAGCTATGAATGATATCTTCCATCCAATGTTGCGGAGGTATGTATTAGTATTTTTTGATGTTATCTTAATATATAGTCGCACATGGGATGAGCATTTGCAGCATGTAGAATATGTTCTTAAAGTGTTGGAGGAGCATCACTACATGGTCAATGGTATGAAGTGTAGCTATAGGCAACACTGTGAAATACTTGGGTCACATTATTAATGGGGATGGTGTGTTAGTGGATCCTTGAAAAATTGAGGCAGTTAGAGAGTGGTCTATGCCTAGATAGCCAAGCCATTAATTGAATTGACCAAGAAGAATAATTTCAGGTGGACAGATGAGGCGCAACAAGCTTTTGATACACTGAAACACCGACTGATTTTAGCTCCTCTACTTGCCTTACCAAAATTTTATTAGCCTTTTGAGATATAATGCGATGCTTCAGGTTGCGGATTAGGGGCGATGCTCATGCAAAATAGAAAACCCATAGCTTATTTTAGCAAAGCTCTATCGAATAGAAATCTTCTTAAATCAGCCTATGAAAAAGAAGTCATGGCAATCATATTAGCCATATTACATTGGCATCCCTACTTGTTGGGTCAAACTTTCATCGTTTATACGGACCAACAAAGCATTCGCCAACTCCTCCACCAGCGGATCACTACCATGGATCAGCAACACTGGTTGGCCAAACTAATGGGATATAAGTTTGAGGTAAGCAATTAAACCTCAGTTCCACTTACCACCCAGAGTCAGATGGTCAAACGGAGGTGGTGAACCACTGTTTAGAAACCTATTTATGTTGTTTTGCTACTGATCAACCTAAGAATTGGTCCTATTGGTTATCTTGGGCTGAGTGTTTTGGTACAACTCTACCTTCCACATTTCTATTGGTACTACTCCCTTTAAGGTGGTGTATGGGTGCAAACCCCCTATTGTTTTCCAGTATGTGCTAGGAGAAATTCAAGTGGCGGCTGTAGGGAGAGAGTTGTAGGATAGAGACGAAGCTTTGAGGCAATTGAAGTTGCAATTTGCTCGTGCCCAATCAAAAATGAAATCCACAATGGATAAGCACTGTCGACCGGTTGAATTGGAGGTAGGGGACAAGGTCTTTGTGAAGTTGAGGCTGCATCGCCAACTATCTATGACGTCTCGTATCAACCCAAAATTGGCTCCACGATTCTATGGACCCTCTCCGTGGTGAGGCATATTGGGCCTGGGGCATACCTGTTGGAGTTACCAATCGGAGCAAAGATCCCCCCTATTTTGCACGTCTCCCTTTTAAAGAAAGCTGTTGGTGCAGTGCCCATCTTGGCCTCCCTTCCCATAGGGTGAGAACCTGATGAGGTATGCACTCTTACTCCCTTGCATAACTTGGCCCAGCGTACTATCACTAGGCATGGGGAAACAATTCCTCAGTGGCTTATCCAATGGAATAAGGGTGGATTGGACAACACTACTTGGGAAGATGTATTTGTCATGCAAAGTCAATTTCATGAATTGCATCTTGAGGACAAGACTACTGTTCCACTGGGTGGCAATGATAAATAGCTGGATCTAGAAGCAAGCAAGGAGGACCCAAGGCCCACAGTATGGAGGGTATATTCGAGATGACAGAGAAGAAATGCATAAGGAATGAATGAGCTGGAAAAGTTAGTTAAGTAGGAAAGGAAAGAGAGGGGAGGGTATAAAAAGGTTAGTAGCTGACAATAGGGGTTATATGCTTTTTGGAATATTGTATTTGGTTCAGCAGGGGGCTGATCAGGGGAGTGAGGGAGCAGAGCAGTAGAGATTCCTTCTCCTGTTGTTTTTCTTTTTCTTTTTATCCGTTTCTTGTAGTTTCTACTGAATCATTACTGGAATACTTTCTGTGATTTCTTGGAAATATTATCAATACAACTTCATTTCCAGAATTGATTGTTAGTTACATTGAAAAACTTGCTGTGATTGTTGTGGAATTCCCATCGAATTGTTTCCTTGATATTCTGTTTGACTTTGCCAGGAGTTTGCTTTTCATTACAAGACAATTCATTAGAGTTGTAGATATCTGATATATGTGATAATAATATCTAGATTTAATAAAATAAAACAATTAACTATACAGGGGACAATACATGATGCGATTGAAGATTCCATTACATGGCCTGTTCGGAAAGTTATTCCAATTTTACCTGGGGACTACAGGTATCTCTATGTGCTTAGTCAAGATGGTTATTGAATGTTGATTTGTTGAAGTAGAAAGCTATTTGATGCGTTATAGTAGCTGCATTCTCTCTGAATGACTCGACTCAATAGTTCAGAGAAGTATTTGTGGTCTCTCTTCTTGATGAGTTTGAAAGAGTGGTTTGAACAATTCTTTTTCCCTATCTATCCATCAAAAAAGCTGATGCATTTTGTTGCCAGTGATTTGGAGTTGAAGCCTGTTGGGACATTGGAAGTTAAACTTGTGCAAGCAAGGGATTTGACAAACAAAGACATCATTGGGAAATCAGATCCCTATGCTGAGCTATACATACGTCCTTTACGTGACAGAATAAAGACCAGTAAAACAATTGTATGGTTCATAATATACTCTCTCTTATTTATATTTTATTTTTTTAACTTAGTTGAAAAAGGAGTTTCTTGTTGTTTCCCTCACAGAACAATGATCTGAATCCAATCTGGAATGAACACTTCGAATTTATTGTTGAAGATGCATCTACTCAACATTTGGTTGTAAAGATCTTTGATGATGAAGGGCTGCAGGCATCTGAGCTTATTGGATGTGCTCAAGTTCAGCTAAGTGAGCTTCAACCTGGTAAAGTGAAAGATCTATGGTTGAATTTGGTTAAAGATTTGGAGGTTCAAAGGGATAATAAAGATAGGGGACAGGTAATGACATCGGCAAGTACTTATTTTACTGCAATTAATATTTATGAAGTTCTGTCACTCCATATATGATCCTTTTTGTGGAAAATAGAGTTTCTGCACACACAATCTTCTAATTTTTTCCTTGTGGTCTAAGAATGATTATATATCAGTTCACCAGATGGCCTTTATTTCATAATTTGGATTTATGGGTTCCAGCTAATTGTGGCCCTACTCGCAAAAAAATTCTTACAAATTTTGGTCGCTGTAATATGGGATTAAGATTGTTGTTGTTGTTGTATATGCAGCATAATTTATTGATTGTTATTCTGTGCTGGTAGTTAAACAATTTATATTTATCCTCTATTTATTAAAAATATGTAATAGTTTCCAGTACCTGTGTAATTCCCTGTAATTATTTTCACAGCTGAATTAAAATATGTTTAGGAGAAGAACCTGCATGGTTTGTTTTGACTCTTGTATTAAAATCTCCATTAATCAACTTTAGGAAAAGAAACCGCATACAAAAACACAAAAGAACCCAGCAAACCTGTGTTGACTCTTGTATCGAGAGGCTTTTACAGGTTGGTTGAAGTGATAGAAATTTATACAATTTAAGCTTAAGTTTGGGAAGTTCTAATAAGAGAGCACATGATTTGAAAATTAGCAAGTTTATTGCTAATCATTTCTAATATGAGAGCATGCAAGTTGTGATAAAATTTTTTGTTGTTGATTGAAGTGATAGAAATTGATACAATTTAAGTTTGGGAAGTTCTAGTTACTAATAAGAGAGCACTTGATTTGGAAATTTTTATGATATCTGTATTGTAATAGCTATTGTATAACTATAGAACAGCATAATTTTAGGGATTTGTTATTTCCTTTTTTAGCTCTAGTATACTTGTATAAATACCTATATATTTTTTAATAAAAGTATGAGAAGATATTCTCAATTTCAAATGATATCAGAGTCTAGTCGAGTTTTTGGGTTTCTTGATTGAGGGTTAGTAATGTGACTTCTTTGGGTTACCTGTTTGTGACTGTTCTTCTTTCTCACTGCCACCATAGGGAGGTTTGCCTCCATTAGTCCGGCCGTTCCACCTTTTCTGGTGACCATCGGAGCCGTGAGTGGACCTCACGCGCCAGCGAGTGAGAGCGTGTGGCTTTCCCCGTTGGACCTCCGACTTCATCTTTGGTGTCGCCTGATAATTTTCGGTCAAAATCTGATGTCTTTGTGAGGTGATTTGCTCTGTTGATTGTTGTTGGATTCTCTTGGATCTCTGCGCCAGGTTTTGTTCTTTGTCCAATTTTTTTTTCTTCTGTTGGGTGATTAGTTGAGAAGGTTGGGTATTCATTTGCGTTGGGGTTCCAGTGTCTCTTGCATCTCTATTGTCTATTGCCTTTATTCTACAATTATTTTGCAACTAGTTTGAATGGCTGAGAATAGTGATAAGAAAACTGTTACTTAAATGACATTGGGTTCATCCAAAATTATCGATTGAAAGTTGACTGGCAGTAACAATTATGCATAGTGGAAAAGAACCATTCGTAGATGTGACTAGTGTAGATTTGGAGAGCCATTTAACTAGTAATCCGCCGCTTAAAGATAATACTACTGCTTGAAAGACATGGCTAATGGATGATTATAAGTTTTTTAATAAAATTCAGAATAATTTAGATCCCGCTGTTGATGATGTTATGAATTATTGTAATAGAGTTAAAGAACGATGGGAATATCTGAAATTTTTGTATGCTTGCAAACAAGATATGTCCCGTGTTCATGACTTGTCGTTAAAAATTTATCGAGCGGAACAAAAAGGTTGCTCCTTGTTCTAATATTATACTGAAGTGAAACAAGCTTTGGAAGAAAAGCGGATTATGTTTCCTATTATTGCTGACATAAAACAAATGCAAGAATAAGAGGAGCAAATTGTGGTACAGTATTTCTTAGCAGGTTTGGGTTCTAAATATGATGTAGCACGCACACAATTGTTAACTAGTGAGTCACTTTCTTCTTTTACTGAAATTTATGCTTGTTTACTTCAAGTTTGTAAAGACGGTGATCTGCCTTCTGGTATGGTGCCAAATGATACAGTGACATTAGTTAGTAATGCTTAGGTGAAAATAGTAGTGGTTCTGTTGCAGGGAATAGTGGTAACTCGTACATGTCATTATTGTGGAGTTGAGGGGCACGTTAAAAAGAATTGCTGGAAATTGCATAGGAAATTCCCTAAGAACTTAGGTCAGATGAATAATAAAAATTTTGCAAATATAACTACTCAGGATTGTATCCTATCGATTCTACAGTCGTCCTTACTGTTTGTCATCATTTCAGCGGATGATTATATTCGTTTAACTGCCACTTATGATTCACAGCAATTTTTTTTTGGGTCAGAAGCGGAAAAGAGCGGTGAGCAGGTCGGAAGAAAAATGGCAGCAAAAAAAATGATCGGAGGTGGAGTCACGCGTCTCACGCACCAGCGCGTGGAGAACGGACAGAAACTGGCAGCGGCACGTGTGCTCACGTGCGGCTTTTGATAGCGCCGGAATTCTGGGTACAGGCCGAACTCTACCCGATCTATCTTCCTATGGGGGCGGTGTCAAAAAAGAAGGGCTGAAACACGACCTTCTAGACTCGCCGGAAAAAAAGGGTTATCGGAAAAATAACTACTGTGGAAGGGAGTTAACTCGACCTTCGAAACGGTAGCGGCTCTGATACCATGAAGATTTCTGGAACTCTAGATTTTCTTATTATTTCTATGTTACATAAAAAATGATATAAAGACATATTTATAGGCATACAAGTAGACTAAAGGAAAATTCCTATTCTACCCTTAATTACAAAATTATATTACAAGATAGATTAACCAACAAATGGTTATTATGTATTGATATTGTCAAAAGAGAAATACAGTAACATAAGGAGGAATTCGAGAGTCTCTCCTCTCTCCTCTATCAAAGCACTCATTACATACCCTTTCCCATGCCTTCCACACCCCTATTTGTAACCGACAAAAAACCCAAATCCCAATGCCTAACTAACTTCCCTATTTGCCCCATGTGTTATTATTTCTCAATCTGCCCTTGCGTCTATTGTAAATCTTTTTAATAGGGGGCCTAGCATTACCCGCGGAAGAACCGTCACTTATTAGAAGTTTTCTAAGCACTAATATTCCATATGCAGGTTCCCAAAGTTTTATCGGTCGATGTTGTTTCCACTGTTTGTTTTCTAATCAACAGAATGCCATCTTTTATTCTTGACAGTCAGATTTCATATTCTTTTCTTTTTTCCTAATCTATACTATTCCTTCTTGCTGCTCGAATTTTTTGGTGTACTTGCTTTGTTTAAGACATGCGACCTCAAGTTTCGAAACTAGATTATAAATCCTTTAAATGTGTCTTTCTAGGATACTCTTGTGAGCAAAAAGGATATCGATGTTACTCTCCTTCTTTGGGTCATTACTTAGTATTTGGGTATTTTACATTTTTTGAGAAAACATCTTTCTTTGGTTCCCCTGTGTCTTCTCCTTCACATCCTAGCGATTCAGGAGACTATTTTCTTGTTTATACTGTCAGTGAACAAGTAGTATCTCCTCCCTCTCGACCTGTTATTCGTCAAGTGTATTCTCGACGTGTGTACCATTTTGTTGAGGCACCTCCTATCAGCCAGGAGACAAGCAACACACCTCCTTCTTCGTCTCTAGATCCCTTATCACCATCAAATGCTAGCCTTAACCTTCCTATTGCTTTTCGCAAAGGTAAACGTACATGTACTTACCTTGTTTCTTCCTTTGTATCTTACCATGATTTATCTCTCTCCTCCAAGTCTTTTATAGCTTCCTTGGACTCTCTCTTTCAATGTCCCTTGCTGAAGCATTAGTTTATGATGGTTGGCAAACTGCAATGAAAGAAGAGATGATGGCCTTAGAGCAGAAGCACACTTGGGATCTTGTGTCTTTACCTTCCCAGAAAAAGGCCATAGGCTGTAAATAGGTATTTACTGTTAAAATAAATTTTGATGGTTCTGTTGCTCGATTGGTTGTTAAAGCATAAGCTTAGACATATGGAGTGGATTATTCGGAGACCTTTTCTTTAATTGTGAAACTTTCTTCTGTTCAACTTTTTATCTCCTTAGCTGCTAGTTACAATTGGACACTTCATCAACTTGATGTGAAGAATGTATTCTTACATGGGGAATTAAATGAAGAGGTTTACATGGAGCAACCACTTGGATTTGTTGCTTAGGGGGAGTTAGGGAAAGTGTGCAAATTAAAAAAATCTTTGTATGGTTTAAAGCGATCTCCGCATGTCTGGTTTGTAAGATTCAATACACTTGTGGTTTATTTTGGCTTATGAACAACTGCATATGATCACTCGGTGTTCTTTGCATCATCTAATTCTTGGTGCATTTTGTTGGTTGTGTATATGGATGATATAGTGATTATTGGAAGTGATGAAGCTGAGATTACGAAATTGAAAGCATTCCTTGGGATTTGCTTTCAAACAAAGGATTTATGACCATTTAAATATTTTTTAGTGATTGAAGTTTCTCGCGGTTATAAGGGGGTCTATCTATCTCAAATAAAATATTTTCTAGATTTATTACATGGTGCTGGTTTTATTAAAGTAAAAGCATGTGATGTGCCTACGATACCAAATGTGAAGCTAAAGGCTGAAGATGGAGATTTGCTTGAGAATCCTTAAAAGTAGAGGAAAATTATGAAAAAATTGAACTATTTTACTATCACTCGTCCTCACATTGCCTTTCCAATAATTATTGTTAGTCAGTTCATATCATCTCCTAGAACCTCACATTGGAATGCCGTTGTTCATTTTTTGAGATATCTAAAAGGAGCGTCAGGACATGACATATTATATCGAAATCATGGTCATCACACTATGTAAGGTTTCACAGATGCAGACTATGCAGGAGATCTTTCAGACAAGCGCTCTTCCACCGGTTATTGTATCTTTGTTGGGGTTAATTTTGTTTCTTTGAAGAGTAAGAAACGAAGTGTTGTTTTCCGATCAAGTGCAGAATCCAAATATAGAATTATGGCACAGACTACTTGTGAATTTATATGGTTACGTTATTTATTTGGTGAAATTGGGTTTGTTCAGTCTAAACGAATGAATTTATGGTGTGACAATCAAGCAACTATTTATGTTGCATATAATTCTGTATTTTTTTGGGAGAACTAAACATATAAAAGTCGATTGTTATTTTACTCGAAAAAAGATTAGCTTATGTGTTCACCTAAGTGTTACCAGAAAGTTAGGTTGATTATATTTATAACAAGTTGGATATGATCAATATCTATACTCTAATTTGAGGGTAAGTGTTACGATTTATGATATATGTAAGTTGTTATAGATTGTACAGCTAATGTAGATAAATACTATAACTGTTAGATAGAGATAATAGCAAAATTATATGGATTTTTCTTTCCTAATTTAGATCTTGTATTTTTTGATAAATACCTGTATCTTTTCTAATAGAATTAAGAGATTATTCTCTCTGCTTTTACATTACCATTTCAGTTCATTTTTCGACAAACTCAAGTTCTACCCCCCTCAAAAAAAAAAAAAAAATGGAAGGAAGAAAGAAAGAAGAAAAAGAAGTTCTCTATTCACTTTGTGCTAAAAAATTTTATGGTTGTCACAATTCTTGTACAATTTCAGGTTCACTTGGAGCTTTTGTATTGTCCTTATGGTATGGAGAATGGATTTTCGAATCCATTTACTCCCAACTTTTCAATGACTTCATTGGAGAAGGTTCTTAAAGGTGGGGTTGATGGGATGGCAGTTGCAGAAAATGGGAATGGGCGGAGAAGGGACGTCATTGTTAGAGGAGTTCTTTCTGTAACTGTTATATCAGCTGAAGATTTGCCTGTGGTTGATTTGATGGGCAAAGCTGACCCGTATGTTGTTCTCACAATGAAGAAATCAGAGACAAGAAACAAAACCAGGGTAAGTGATGCTGAATTTTATTTTGGTTTAATTCTTAAATTAAATGAATTGATTTTCTTATAATTTTCTGTTCACGGGTACTCATGATACTTGTTATTTAGGAAATGTAGTGCTTTATTACTGATTTTTTTTTTTCTCTGGAAATTTCTTGTTTAGGATCTTTTGATCCATTTGATTGGTGACAAACCAACAACAACATTGGTTAGCACAAATTGGAATTTCAAAGTTTAAACCATTGCTGTCTCTCATTTGGAAATTGGTTAACCAACTTATTTACTTCTTCTTTAGTGAATACTAGGAATATGCCTGTACAGGAGATATGGTTTTCTGTTTTAAGAGATATGATTTAATTGTTTCAAATAACAAAAATCGCAAACAAGTTTTGTTCTTTTTCATTTTCCATTACTTTTGCTTTCAACAATATATTTGTTATCTTTTAGCTTGCATTTAAACTCTGCTAATTCTCATTTCTATGTCTGGCTGTTACTCTATTTATAGGTTTTTAATTTTGTGAAGGAGGACCTTAAATCTTCCTTGGAAGTTTTTGTTTTATTCTTGTGGATGGCCACCTTGTGATCTATACTCATGTTTCTACTATCACTTTTTCTACTTGCAGTTGCACACATGTCATCTATAGCTTTCTTTTTTCAGGTTGTGAATGACTCCCTGAACCCTGTTTGGAATCAAAATTTTGATTTTGTTGTTGAGGATGGACTTCATGATATGCTAATTCTTGAAGTTTGGGACCACGACACATTTGGCAAGGTAAAAGTTATTTGCTGCGCTTATCTAGCTGTTAGTTATTGTCATATACTGGTAACCAATAGTTTGACATTATTTGAATTGCGGAGATTATCCGTATTTGGTATGCTTTAGAAGCTGGCAAAGCTCAGATAGGCTACAGGATATTTTTCATTATTAAATTACAAATGGGTTCCCTAGAAAAACATTATTATCTATTGTCTAGGGAATAGTTTTTTTAAGTTTTGTTCCGTTGATATTTCTACATGATTGGTCCTCAAATGGTCACAATATTGCTGCTATCGTTACCCAGCATTTAATGCTCCAAACAAAAAAAATTGATATGTTGGTGCCTTCATTGTTGCAGTGCTGTTCGGCCTTTTGCGGCTGACTCATAAAGTGGAAATATGCAAAGTAGGCGCTTCTAGGGGTTAATGTCACCCGGGATAATATAACCATGGCTAATTTAACGCTGTGGTCAGAATAACATCCTTTTTATCAATAAAATACTGCAACTATTATTTTCTACCAATAATGTCATAATGTCTGGATTTTGGGATCTCTGGTCACTAGAATTGTATTGTGAATTAGTTATGATTTTAGTAGATAAATTCCATTGAGTTGTAAATTAACATCTAGGAAATTGGGCAGGATATTTTTTTAGCAAAATCACAACTCAATTAGAAGTTCGCAATGCAATTCTGGTAACCAAAAATATGGTCATTATTACTTTATTTATACAAAATAATAGTTGTGTTATTTTATCAATGTAAATCATTAAATTATGAGCACAATACTAAGTTTACCATAATTATATGAGCATGGGTGAATTAACCTGCACTTCTAGCCATCTCTATTTAATTCCTTTATTTTTTAAGTTGCCCTTTTATTCTTCTGTGTTTGGTGCTGATCTTATATTGAAACAGTCCATCTTTTATCAATCATGCTAAGTAGATGTACGTGGTTCTCAGTCAAAGTTATGTTATTTATATAATACCTTTAATAGCCTTTCATGATCTAGCCCCAAAACATAACCGATGATAAGATGGCACAACAAGTTGTCAATTTCTGCAGTGCTGTTCTCCTTTTAACTGAGTGGATATCCTGATGAACTGGGTTAGATTATTGTTTAGATATAGCTGCCAGTGGTTTTGATTGCATGAATGCTGATCTCTACTCTTCTCCCCTTCTAGTTTCCAAGGGGACTACTGGGAATTTTCAACTTTGTTTGCAAAGGTGACTTGGTAAATTTGAGGAGTTGGGAGTGGATGGGGGAGAGCTAACCGGCACTGCAATGTAGCACTGAGATCGGATTTAATAGAAACAGAAGTTTTCTCATCAATTTTATATGCATGCAGGACTATATGGGAAGAGTTATCCTGACATTGACCAGGGTAATTTTGGAGGGGGAGTACAAGGACAAGTTTCCTATTGAGGGAGCTAAATCTGGAAAATTGTATTTGAACCTCAAGTGGATGCCACAACCTATATACCGTGATTCCTGAGCAGATTGGTGGAAGTTGGAAGATGCCCTTATCCTACCTGTGCAAGGATCCTTAAATTTCCATTCTGACATTCTACTTGCATGTTAGCTATCAATAAATTTTGCATATTTGATAGCAAATATTCAGTGTACATAATAACTATTTTTGTTACACTAGGCAAAGTCAGAGACAAGTATGAAGGGGGGAATCAAGTATTGCTGGGTATTTTCTGATTCTTTTGGCCTCTCGTATTGCTTTTTGTTCACACTACAATTTCTGAAACTCTCCCACTGTTATACAATCGCCTGTAATATGGTTTTGCGCTTCATTTTTATAGTCTTTTGTTGCTGCATAAACTTCTTTTGTCGAACAAGACACTGGAGCTGTTCCACGAATAGTTATTGTTCAGTAATTGGCATAACTGTCAGATGCGAACTGAAACTTATATGTTGTTCTGCAGCTTCAATGTCACAGATCATGCAATGCCATTCTCAAGCTGTCTACCCACTGCACGATTGGTATGATGAATTTTTCTAGGCTAATGCAGCTTCCGGGTTATAAATCAAGCAATGCCATTCTCAAGCTGGCAATCCATTGAGGATTAGTTTGATGATTTTCTAGGCTGAATGTGCGTGGATTAGTTGATGATTTTCTAGGCTGAATGTGTTATTAATAAAAGACTTAATTATTCAGTGCTCATGATAACGGAAGAATGTAAGAGAATTGATTTATTGATTATTTGATATTTATATACAATGAATATGCACTAATATTTATATAGGATAAATTACTCCTAAGAAATCATTCATTTTAATTAGGTAGGAATACAGCAAAAGGCAATACACAATATATGCCTACATCGCACCAAATTAATCTACACTTCACCACAGGTTAATAGGGACCACACTTGCAAAATAAGGGGTAATAGGTCCTGCTGATGAATTGTTTAATAAATACATAAGCTAGCTGCTTGTGAGGTGTCACATGAAATAGGCTCAAAATCAATATCAATATGCTTTGTCTAGTCTATACTAATAAAAACATTGTTGTCATATTACAAGAATAATTTATCTTTTCCAAACAATTTTAGTTCCCAAACCATAGAGGCTTGTAAAAACCTTGAGACATAGCTTTATATTATGCTTGGACACTTGATTTAGCAGCTACATTGTGTGCTTGTCCAAGTGACTAAGTTTTCTTTCACAAGCATACAATAATTAGTTGCAGAACTCTTAGAGATCCAGCCTGATCATTATCTGTAAAAGCTCTATCTAGAGGTAACCATGTTTGTAAAAGAAGTGGTCCTTAAGACAGACTTTAGATTCTTGAAAACTAACTTCCAATTGAATGAGGCTCACAAGGGTCATGGATGAAATGGCTTATTAACTTGATTGCATATGCTTTTGTCAGGTCTAATGTGTGAGGATAAATAAGTCTTCCAACAAATCTTTAACATTTTTCCTTATAAATTGACTCTTTAATCCTTGCTAGCAGCTTATGGATGATTCAATAGACAATTCTATCATTTTGCAATCCAATGCACTAGTTTCTTCCAAAAGATTTAGAATATATCTCCTCTAAGAAATGAGGATTCCTTTTCTTGATCTGATAAGTCCAATTCTTAGGAAATACTGTTGCTTTCCTAGATATTTGATTTCAAACTCCTAAGCCAAGAGTTTCTTTAGTCGAGCTATCTATTCTCTATCATCTCCTATCATCACTATGGCATTAATATATAAACTATGAGAATTGACCTTACTCTTGTGATGCCTTATAAAGAGGGTATGATTAACTTTTCTTTGTTGATATCTAGAAGAGATTATAGCCTTTTGGACCTATCAAACCATGCTCTAGGAGATGTTTTAGTTTGTAAAAGGATTTCTTCAGTTCTTTAATAATTAAATCCGAAAGAGATCTTTATCTACAATTTTTCTTCCAAGTCTCCATGTAAGAATGCATTTTGCACATCAAATATTGATGTAGGGCCAATCAAGGTTGGTTGCATGGGAAAACAAGATTCAGCTCGTGTTCATTTTAGCAAAAGAGGAAATTGTCATTTGATAGTCCACTCTATAAAGTTCAAGTGAATCCTAGCCATCAATTTGGTTTCGAACCTTTTAATCGAACCATTAACTTTGTATTTCTCGTTATGAACCCACTTGCACTTAACCAATTTCTTGTTTGGAGGAGTGACTAGTTATAATATCCCAAATTTCATACAGAAAAAAGTAATAGAGGTTGGTCTCAAACATTAGAATGGGAATATTGATTTGTAGAAAAAGGACTAAATTGATAGAAATTTAAAAAAGTTATATAAGGACCTAATTGAATAAAGATAAAAGCTTAGGGTCTAAATAGTAAATTGTCATTTATTGAGCAAGGCAACCAAATCCATAGTAAAAATTTCAACCGAGAACACCACAATCCTCCTACACTGCTCTTAAACTAGGTATGTATGTTGATGATATTGTTCATTATTTTGCAACTAATATGCAACAATTTCAAAAGGAGATAAAGGCCAGTCTTCAAAACTTGGAGAAGCAAATGAGTCAAATGGAAACTTCAATGAGCAAAATTGAATCCCAAGATAGATTGCTTTGGTAAACCATTGACAACCCTAAGCAAAATAAGAGCTCAATCTTTTTGGAGAGTTAAAAAGAGCTGGAATAGCCCCTGCCAAAGAAAAGTGATCAAAAAAATGAGAAAGAAGCTGAAAAAGAAGTAAAAAGTGGCAAAAAAAGGATAGCCCAAGGAAAAAAATTTAGAACAGCCCCCAGCTGTATTCATCCAACCTTGTTGTTTTGAGAGATTAGCCAAATTTAAGAAGGAGGAGGAGAAAGATATTTTTAAGACATTTCACAAGGTTGAGTTAAATATTCCTTTGTTAGATGCTATTGAATAAATACTTCAATATGAAAAATTTCCTTAAAAATTATGTACTAATAAGAAAGAAAATGTTTGGGTATGAGAAAATCACCATTAGTGAGAATTTTTTTAATTGTAATTCAAAGATAAATGCCTAAAAATGCAAAAATAAAGGTATATTTGCTATTTCCTATAAGATTAGTAATGTTAGCATTAAAAGAGCAATGTGTGACTTAGGTGCATCAATTAATGTTATGTCTAAGTCTATTTATCATTTTTAAATATTACACCTTCAGAAAAAAATAGTAGTAGCAATCCAACTTGCTAATAGATCAATTGTTTATCTTGAAGGATTATTAGAGGATGTATTAATACATGTTTAATTTTTTCAATTGATTTTTATGTTATAGACATGGAGGATGATGACAAATCTTTGGAATCATTTGATTTTTATTAGGAAGACCTTTCCTTAGAATAGCTAGAACTAAGATAGATATGCATAAGTGAATGCTTATTATGTAATTTAATGGCGAGGTGGTAAATTTTAATGTTTGTGATGCCATGAAATATTCGAGTGATGTATCTTTTATTTATGGTATAGATATAACTGAGCCTTTAACTCAACGAGTATTCAAATCGAGAAAGGATGACAAGTTGCACGTGGTTTTCAGTAAAGATGTAAATCTGGATAACATTAATACATTGCAAGAAGAGCTAGATTTGGAAGAAGTTTTTAAAGAAGTAGTGCATAAATTTGCAGCCTTAAAATATAAGGTAAGTGACATTCCTCTTTTGGAAATGCCTAGTTCTAATAAGAAGCTTTTGCCTTCTATTTTGCAGGCACCAATTTTGGAATTGAAGGTGCTGCTTGGTCACTTGAAGTATTCATATTTGGATGAAAAGAAGATATTTTTAGTCAATATCTCTAATAAGATAAGATTGAACTAAGAGAAACGGTTGATCTAAGCTTTTAAAAAATACAAGAAAGCTATATGATGGACCATTAGTAACATCAAAGGATTGAGTCCATCTACCTGCATGCATAAGATTCACTTGGGAGACAACATCAAGCTAGTAGGAAAGCTTAAAGGCATTTAAATCCACCCATGATAGAGGTGATGAAGAAGGAGATCCAAAAGATGTTTGATACGAGGATAGTTTACCCATTTTGGATAGCAAATGGGTGAGCCCAGTACAAGTTGTACCAAAGAAGACAAGTATCATGGTGGTGGTGAATGAAAATGGCAAATAGGTGGAGGGTTTATAAAGATTATAGGAATTTAAATACTTCAACAAGAAAATAACATTTTTTTGCTTCCTTTTATTGATCAAATGTTGGAAAGATTAGTTAAAAAATCTTATTATTATTATCTTGACGGTTATATAGGTTTCTATCGAATGCTGGTTGCACCAAAAAATCAAGAGAATACCACCTTCACTTTTCCTTTTGGTACATTTGTGTATAGAAGGATGTTGTTTGGTCTTTGAAATGCTCCAAACACTTTCCAAAGGTGCATGGTTAGTATATTTTCTAATTATGTAAAGAAAATCATATGGGTTTTTATTGATGATTTTATAGTTGACCGGTGTCTAGAAAGTGTACTAGATCGGCTAGTAATAAAGAAAAATATAAATTAAGATCCCAAATATCGTACCCAAAGGAATATGGATTGCTAAGGATAATATCTATGTATCAATTAAATTAACATGGGATTGTTTCCCAAATATTTTTGATTTAAAAGCAAAAATTAAACAAAATAAACAACGAAACAAAACAAAAACTAAAATTAAATTAACATGAATTAAAAAAAAATAATGATTGAAATTCTCTTGCTAAAGGACCTATCCAACTTAACTTTCATTGTCATAACTTAATTCCAATAGAAAACACCAGTGATTATGGAAAAACTAGTAATAAAGCTAGATATCCTCATGCAAGTAGATCATTCTTAGTATTAAACTCATAGAAAAATCTAGTACTTAGCATCAAAATCCAGTTTAACTTCCTAAACTTTTATTGAACTCTTTTGCAAGTAATTCAATTTCAATTTATTATTAGTGTTTCCTCTCTTAATATTAATCAATAAAATTAACACATAATTACCTCATATTTCAGATAATAATCATGCATAAATATTAAAGAGTTAATAAAGAACATGCAAATCAATAACAGTGTCTAGACCAATTTTTAGTTATTTACTCAATAAACCAACAGTTAATCTTAACACAATCAAAGATAATATTGTTAGAGAGTATGCGCTAGAGCCCATGTAATAGGGATATTTTTCATATGTATGACTTTATATTCTTAATAAAAGGCATTATTCATTTATTAATGCTATGTTTAAATACATGAGTTTGTAAAACTTAAATTAATAAATGAAGTCCTAGATATTATAAACACAGTGCAAAGACAATCATGAAAGTGTTCATGATATGAGATGTCTATTGCATGCAAATTTGATAATATCTAAATATCCCTAGTCATAGAATTAACAAGACAGGACATTGTTAATTCAGACAGATTAGCACATGTTATGCTTCTTGAATGGTTCAAACAGTGGTTCTCATAACTGTGATTATGGCTGATAATCAAAGCTAACATGTGGATGCTTGTTAGAAGAACAAGTTCATTGGAGACTTGCATAGAGAATCCTCACATGGATATTATATCTATGTCAGTGAGGAATCTCTTCATAGCAGTGGTGCAAGTATCCTTAGACTTGAGATCACTAAAGTTATCTTAAGTAGCAAGTGGTATGCTTTAACTCCATAACTGCTTACTTCCAACTGGGAGTGAACATAGTTAGGAGGTTGGGTATATCATGACCTACTTGAAGGTAGTTGAGTGATTAACAAAGGATTCAACATCCCAGATTTAATAAGCGAAGTTATCTCGTAAGTTTCTGTAATTACCTTGTTCAGTGAATCTCTGGCCAGAGTAAATTGCCAAGATGGATAGAGATCCATGGGGGCATTTTGGGAACAATGGTTAAATTATTAGAACATACATAATTATATTTATATGAGTTGACAGAAATCCATACTCAGAATCTAATTAAGATAAGTGTGGTGAAAGGAGTAATTGCACGATAACTGTTCTATGGAAGGGTACGGTCAAACCACATGACTTTCCTGACATTTGGGTAGTCATGATGCCTAGCTAGAAGCTAATCATAACTTGTATATTGATGTATAAAAATATCAATGGAGATTGATAAAATGATTTAAAGGAGTTTAAATAATGTGAGTTTTGAATAGAATTCACAATTATATTTTATACTGCCAATATGGACAGGAACCCAATAGGTCACACACATATAGAGAAAAGGGTAAAATGGTAAAATAACAAGGATAATAATATTTGATATTATTATGAAGGTAGAGAAGTGAATAAGATAATAATTAATTAAAGAGTTTAATTAATTATGATCAAGAAAAATTATCCGCGGAACTTTTGAGAAATGTTATGTAAATTGGACCTAATTGAAATAATATATTTTATGATTAATTATTATTATCTTATAAGTGTTATAAGACTACTATAAGTGTTATAGGACTGATATAATAATTAATAGGTTCATTGGAGAAATTATAAAGAGCCAAAGGAATGAAGAAGTTAGCGAAAGCCCTCTAGAAGAGGGCCACACGCCAACTCCATAAAGAAGGACTTAGAGGGATTTTTCTTGGACAAAATTAATTTATATATGTTACATAAGTGTTATGGAACTCATATATTTAATTTGGTTGGATTTGGAATCCATTTGGGTATTTAAATCCAATTAGATGCACAAAGGGCCTAGTTTGTGGATTTTGTGCATAGTCTTTAATGAAAAGATTTAATTTGGATTTATTTAAGTCCAGAGGCCCAATTAATAATTCTCCAAAAGTTTTAAAGAGTCTTATCTCATTTAAAAGTTAGAGTTTTAATTTGAATTAAAAAGTCTAATTGATGAGGGTAAAAGTTAAGTGTTAAAATAGAAAAGAAAGTCTTTTCTCATATATATTTCTCTCTCTATCTTCTGCGCCAATTCTATTGCTAGCCTCTTGAATTTCGGCCAGCCCTTGAAAAATACCAATTCGTTGGTTCAATTTATCCCTCTCTAGTGTGGATTACTCATTGGAGGTATTCGATTTTGGACACTGTGGTTTGCGACAACCCGGTGCGAAGTAAAATCAACTGTTCAACAAAAATCAAAGGTGATTTTTCTTATTCTCATATAGTTATATTGTATAATCATGGCAAGATCAGACCTTATGGTTGAAAAAATTTAAAATTTCGCTCATGTATGCGATGCATGTAACCGTTAAACTCTAACAAAGAATATGCTTAAAACCAAGAAATAATTAACTGATATTAAAATTAAGCTCAAAATAAAGTCATAACAATGAAAATATAAGTTTTCAAGAATCCTTTATCAAAATAAGAAAAAAAAACTACTCACTAAACATGTTTAAAACTAAAACAAAGTTGAAAAGAAAAACACAGAAGAAAAATTATGTAAAAAAACTAAAACTATTGAACTCTGCTAATTGATGATTCATCCTCTTGCTTTGGTGTTTAGGTTTTCTATTTATAGGCAAAACAAGTTGTAAAAGCCCTTTAAACTTCCCAAATTAAAGTTGGAAAATAAGTCTTCTTAATCAGGAAATCCTTCGCATCATATGAGTTTAGGTTGCATAGCCAAGCAGATTTTCTCCTTGTTGAAATGCACTGCCGTGCATTCTTCATGTTGGGATGCACGACCAAGCAAGTTTCTTTGTTCCTTTATGCACTGTAGTGCATTACTTGTCCAAGGAAAGGTTGCACGGCCAAGTAAATTTCATATGGTAGAGACAAATGGCCAAGCAACTTCAAATCCTTCAATGCACGGCCACTCAAAGCTTCAAGCACATAGATACATGACCAAGCAAATACTTATTGGATTTCACGAACATTTATTAATACAACTTTTTCATATTCACAGTTTTGACCCAAATCTTCTTGTCTTTTTGCAATTAAGTTCTTTTCCTTACAAATTAACCCTGAAAAAATCAAAACTTACAATTAACTCCAAACATATAAATTAACCAATTAAACTCAAATTCAACCTAATTAACACCAAATTAACTCAATTAAACACCTAAAAACATATATACTAAAAACATCATATAAACCACCATTATCAAATACCCCACACCTAGACTTTGCTCGCCCTCGACCAAATTAGAACAATCCAACACCTTAAAATAATCAAACTTAAATAAAGAATCATACATTTCAAAATCAAGTTTAGCAATTAATAAGAGCACTTAATAAAATTTCAACTAGAATAATTTCAAACAAGATAATATGAGTTAGTTTTCTTGTGTGTGTACAAGACCAAAATATTTTTAGCATTTTAAAATCAAAATACCAATGCAAATATATAGTTAATTTTAGAATGAATGTACACATAAGCATACACATGTTTTCATACTTGAAACTCTAGAAACACCATAAGCCTCTCCTTTAGCACCAAAACTCGAAGGTCATCTCTGCTAAACAACTCAAAAACAAAACATAGAATCACTTAGGTCTTTTAAAGGTTGTAATGGGGCTAAGATATTGGTTATCAAAGAATGAACAAAAGATTATCAAAAAGAATAGCCACTCTAAGATAAAATAAACTAATAATTCACAAATTTCATCCCACTACCTTAAACAATAAAGAACTTATTCAAATCTACCCATCCTTTCATAATTCAAAGCACTTTTGAGAGAAAAATATTGAAAATCATTCCACATTTCATACCCTTTTTAGAAGTCACAATCTTCCCTTGTAACTACCCACACTTAAAATTTTGCCATACTTGCTAGCTTTATTTCAATATTTCTGACTTTTTTTTTCTTTTATTTCCTTTTCTCTCATTTTTTTCTTTTTTTTTTCTTTTCTATTTTTTCACACTAGCTCTGATGTTGGCATTACAATAATAAAATGGGTAATAACAAGATACCATTTCACTCTTGACTTCAATAATAGCCATTGATAATAAGATAAAAAAGCATCTTACTACACCCATCAAGATACTTAATTCTTATTAATCCATTCAACCTAGAGTGACCAATTCTAGAAGGGAAGACAAAAAATTTTTAGGCTATATGGTAAAGTAAATAAGGGTAAGAAGAAAAATAAGTATGACACGCATTAAACATACCTCATTAGGCCTAAAATGGCTAACAAAGGATAAATATGCATATAGGGTAGGCAATAAGTTAAAATATGGCTCAATAATAAAAATATTGCCTAGATCACTTTCCAAGTTATTTTGAGTTGCTTCTATGCTTTGAAGGGTGATGAGGAAGGTTCTAGCATTCTAAGACTCATCACTTAACTATTTCACTACATTGTTTTTCGAAAAACTGGTCTTGTGTGCTCAGAAAGATAGAAACTAACAAATATAAGTCAAGTTGAAAATTAAACTAGCTAAAAATTTATTAAACAACATGTTTGTTCTAATGCTAAACAAGTATTTTAAATATAGCATATTCTAAATTCAATTTTTGAGAAAAAATTAGGGCGAACTAAGCTAAATGTATAAGAAATTATATATGAATTCACTAAACTAACATGCAAAATAAAACTAGACAACTAAAGAAAAAACAAAATGACTAAAACAAAATAATTGTTAGTAAGAAAATGAGCAAGGTAAGACAACTCCCTTGATTGAAAATCTAGCTCAGTTGAGCTCTATCCCTCTATTTAAAATCTTGTTGTCCTCAGTAAAAAAAAAAATTCAGCTCACTGCATAACTTTTGAGAAACAAGTTAGAGTCCAAAAAAAATGTAAGCTAAAGCACACTATACTTAGACCCATAGTCAAGCCAAAAATTAAGCATGAGATCAATGGAATTGAGTTAACAAGCAAACATGCCTTTACAACCATTATAGTGCAATAAACACGTTAGAGAGTATGCCCTAAAGCCCATGTAATAGGGATGTTTTTCATATGTATGAAATTTATATTCTTAATAAAAGGCATCATTCATTTATTAATGCTATGTTTGAATACATGAGTTTGTAAATCTTAAATTAATAAATGAAGTCCTAGATATTATAAACACAGTGCAAAGGCAATCATGAAGGTATTCATGATGTGAGATGTCTATTGTATGCAAATGTCTTAATATCTAAATATCCCTAGTTATAGAATGAACAAGATAGGACATTGTTAATTCGGACAGACTAGCACATGTTATGCTTCTTGAATGGTTCAAGCAGTGGTTCTTATAACTGTGATTATGGAAGATAATCAAAGGTAACATGTGGATGCTTGTTAGAAGAACAAGTTCATTGGAGACCTGCATAGAGAATCCTCACATGGATATTAAATCTATGTCAGTGAGGAATCTCTTCATAGCGGTTGTGCAAGTATCCTCAGACTTGAGATCACCAAAGTTATCTTAAGTAGCAAGTGGTATACTTTGACTCCATAACTAATTACTTCCAACTGGGAGTGAACATAGTTAGGAGATTAGGTATATCATGACCTACTTGAAGATAGTTGAGTGATTGACAAAGGATTCACCGTCCCAGATTTAACAAGGTAAGTTATCTCGCATGATTCTATAATTGCCTTGTTCAGAGAATCTCTGGCCAGAGTAATATGCCGAGATGGATGGAGATCCATAAAGGGCATTTTAGGAACAATGGTTATATTAATAGAACATACATAATTATATTTATATGAGTTGATAGAAATCCATACTCAGAATCTAATTGAGATAAGAGTGGTGAAAGGAGTAATTGCACGGTAACTGTTTATATGGAAGGGTACAGTCAAACCACATGACTTTCCTGACATTTGGGTAGTCATGATGCCTAGCTAGAGGCCAATCATGACTTGTATAATGATGTATCAAAAGTATCAATAGGGATTGATAAGATGATTTAAAGGAGTTTAAATCATGTGAGTTTTGAATAGAACTTACAATAACATATTATACTGCCAACATGGACAGGAACCCAATAGGTCACACACATATAGAGAAAAGGGTAAAATGGTAAAATAATAAGGATAATAATATTTTATATTATTATGAAGGTAGATAAGTGAATAAGATAATAATTAATTAAAGAGTTTAATTAATTATGATCAAATAAAATTGTCCGCGGAACTTTTGAGAAATGTTCTACAAAATAGGACCTAATTGAAATAATGTATTTTATGATTAATTATTATTATTATCTTATAAGTGTTATAAGACTACTATAAGTGTTATAGGACTGATATAATAATTAATAGGTGCATTGGAGGAATTATTAAGGGCCAAAGGAATGAAGAAGTTGGAGGAAGCCCTCTAGAAGAGGGCCACACGCCAACTCCATACAGAAGGGCTTAGAGGGATTTTTCTTGGACCAAATTAATTTATATATGTTACATAAGTGTTATGGAACTCAAATATTTAATTTGGTTGGATTTGGAATCCATTTGGGTATTTAAATTCAATTAGAAGCACAAAGGGCCTAGTTTGTGGATTTTGTGCATAGACTTTTATGAAAAGGATTAAATTGGATTTAATTAAGCCCAAATGATTATAATTAATTCCAGAGGCCCAATTAATAATTCTCCAGAAATTTTAAAGAGCCCAATCTCATTAAGGAGTTGAAATTTTAACCTAACTATAAAAGGCCAACTAATGAGAATTAGGGTTAAGTGATTAAAACAAAAGGAATGTCTTTTTCTCTATTTTCTCTCTCTTCTTTTTGTGCCAACTCCAAGCTAGCTTCTTGGAATTTTGGCCAGCCCTTGTTGAACACCAATTTGTTGGTTCAATTTACCCCTCTCTAGTGTGGATTACTCATTGGAGATGTTCGATTTTGGACACTGTAGTTTGCAACAACCCCGGCGCGAAGTAAAATCAACTGTTCAACAAAAATCAAAGGTGATTTTTCTTATTGTCATATAGTTATATTGTGTATTCATGGCAAGATCAGATCTAATGGTTAAAAAATTTTAAAATTCCGCTCATGTATGTGATGCATGTAACCATTAAATTCCAACATGGTATCAGAGCCACGGTTTTGCCATGGATATACAATTCTATATTTTTCTGCGGAATATGTTTTGTTTTGTTTTGAGTTATTTATTTCATGAACTTTAAAATATTAGATTTGATTGTTCATGAATGAGAAATATTGATTTCTGGTTGTATGTGTGATCAAATAAATTTGGTGGAAACAAAAACGAAATTTTTGAATGATTGTGATTAGGGTTTGGCATGAAACCCATTAGGGTTTGGCGTGAAACCCTAGGTGATGTAGGGGCTGTTCTAATTTAATTTCTTATGGATCCATTTAAAAATCATTTAGATGATATTTTATGTGTTTAATATGTGATATTAAGCCGTAAGATCGAACGGAATTAAAATCGAACAAGTTTTGCATGAAAACTAGTTTAGTTGAAAAGTTCGATAAATTGGTGTTCTTCCTGTGTTCTTGATGTGTTCACTATTAGAACGACTTTTGATCTTCTAAATCTGATATATATGATATATTAAAGTTTTTTTAATTAATTGGATTAATTAAAATGGGCCTTAAATTAATTTGATTAATTTTAATTCATTAAAACCACTTAATGGGCTTAATTATGTTTACAGACTTGGTTTAAATTAGTGAATGACTTGGTGGGCCCAAAGAGCTGATTTAAATTAAACATTATAAACATTAATTAAGTTAATTAATGGGTTTTAAGGGCTGGAGTGGGCTTGGCTCATTCCAAAAGGCCCAAATGGTCCAAAAGACACAAAACTAATTTGTGTGTGAACACAGTTAGGGTTTTTCTTCTGTGGGTTTCGGCCTACATTTGTTTTAAGCCCAAAATTGATTCTTTTAATTATTTAATATGATTAATTAATTAAATAATCAATTTATAATTAATTAATAATCAATTGGATTGATTATTAAGAGAAGAACACATGCATGCAAAAGGGTTTCCTAAAATGAAAGTTTCCAAAATGGAAAAAGTTTCCTAATTTGATCACATCATTAAACTAACTCAAAATATAGTTTCAAAGGTTGAAACAAAGTTAGTAATCCATTTCTTTATGCATTAGAGAGGCATATAAGGGTGTATGATTGGCATGATGGTTAGTTATGGACAAAGCCCAATGTGATTGAGCATAATGCTTGTTTTGGCCTAATGAGGACTTTCATGTCCCGACCACTTGTTTTTGGTTTGTATTTCATTTCAAATTGTAATATGTAATTAGATTACTTAGATTAGAATTAGAAATAGAGATGGAGACCAATATCAAGCAGTAAGATGGGCCGGATGGAGATCCAACAAGCTTGAAGATAATGTAATTATTTTCTTGTTTGAATCATGCATACTACCTAGGTGTGACCTTTTGATTTCCCTCTTGGCTCGGGGAAATCAATGTAGTGAAGTCCATAACTATACCATATTTGTATGCTTATATTTATGTGATAGATATAGGATGCATACCAATGTATGCCAACCATGTATGATGAGACTTAATTAACTAAAACCCTCAAACAATTACTAAGGTATATAAGCCTTCCATTAATTTTAGGAGAACCAGAGTTCTTTATAGTGTGGGTTGTTGACCACAGTCAAGCTCACATTATATCAAATATGTTCAAATCTAATTAAATGGGTCATCTTAGCTAGCCCATTAGTTTGTTGACCACAGTCAAGGCTAATGGTTCTAGAGGCAAGATTAGGGAATGCATATATGATATGCATGCATCAAGAGTTGATAACCTAATGATCCAATAGTTGTGTAGAGACACAATTGGTATAGAGATACCTACCTTTCAAGGGTATGGAATTTGGCTTGTTGACCAAAGTCAAGGTCAAATTACATATCAAGGATTGGATATTAGCCCACTAAGAAAACCATCGAGTTTTCTTGGATTATATAGTGAGGGCTATTAATTCGCAATAAAATAGTAGGAGTAAATGGATTGATTAAAGCCCTTATTAATGCATACATATATATGAACATACTCTCATATCTTTTATTTTTCACATCTAGGTCATCATCATGAGCACATCAAACATTAATATACGATCAATCTTGGATAACAAGCTGGTTGGCAACAACTATTCTGACTGGATCAGGCAAGTGAGAATTGTTCTCAGAGCTAAAAAGATCCACTATGTCTTGGATAAAGATCCACCACCACTTCCATCAGATGATGCCATTGATGAGATCAAAGGCATTTATCGAAAATACATGGAGGATAGTGAAGCAGCAGCATGTCTGATGCTGGGTGTTATGTCCTCAGAGCTTCAGAAGCAACATGAAATGATGGATGCTAGAACCATCGTTTTGCATCTAGAGGAGCTTTATTCTTCTCAGGCTAAAACTGAGCAATATGAGATTGCTAGAGCTCTATTTAGCTGCAAAATGGTGGAAGGCACTTCAGCTGCTACTCATGCATTGAAGATGTATGGGTATATTGAGCATTTGAGTATACTTGGCTATGTTATGGATAATGATCTATACATAGATTTAATCTTGTACTCGTTGGCTCCAGGTTATGCACCTTTCATGCTTAACTTCAACATGAACAAGATCCAAGTATCCATTCCTGAGTTAATCAATATGCTCAAGACAGCTGATGGATCATTTAAGAAGGATCCAAAAAGTGTCATGGTTGTCACTTCTGCTAAAGGCAAGAAGCAGAAGAAGAAGAAGATAACCAAGGCGCAGCCAAAGAATGGTGGGATCTCCAAGAAGAAAGTTGCCAAGAAAGAGAATCCCAAAGGAACTTGCTTCCATTGTGGAAAGGATGGTCATTGGAAGCGTAACTGCAAGGCCTATCTAGATTCTCTTAAAGAGAAGAAGCAAGCTGATGCTTCTACTTCAGGTATTCATATGATTGAAATTAATACTTATTCTATTGCTTTAAAACAATCTTGGGTATTAGATACTGGATGTGGATCTCATTTATGTAATGATCTACAGGGGCTTAGAAGCTTTAGAAGAGTTGGAAAGGCAGAGATATGTTTGCAGTCAGCTACTGGACAGAACATCTCTACAACAGTTGTGGGGACTTACTATTTGCCTCTTCCTAGTGGATTAGTACTGGAATTAAATAATTGTTATTATGTTCCAGCTTTGTCCAAAAGTATTATTTCTTTCAGTTGTTTGATGACCGATTATGATATTTCTTTAAAGGACAAATGTTGTTACATTTTTAAGAACAATATATTTTATGCAAAAGCTATCATTGAGAATGGTATATTTGTTCTTGATTTAATTAAAGAAGTACATAATGTGGATACCAAGAGAATGAAACATGATAATCTAAATACCTCATACTTATGGCATTGTCGTTTAGGCCACATAAATGAAAAATACATGACCAAATTGCACAAGCCAGGTGATTTGGGATCATTTGATTATGAATCATTTGATACATGCGAATCTTGTTTATTGGGAAAAATGACAAAAGCTCCCTTTATTGGTAAAGGAGAACGAGCTAAAATGGTTTTGGACTTAATACATTCAGATGTATGTGGTCCTATAACTACACATGCCAGAGGAGGTTACTCCTACTTCATTACTTTCATAGATGATTATTCCAGGTTTGGATACATCTATCTAATGAAATATAAGTCTGAAGCATTTGAAAAGTTCAAAGAATTCAGAAATGAAGTAGAGAAACAACTTGGCAAAAGTATTAAAACACTTAGATCAGATCGAGGTGGAGAATACTTAAGTCAAGAGTTTCAGGATTATCTTAGAGATAATGGGATTTTATCTCAATGGACTCCTCCATATACACCACAACACAATGGTGTATCTGAAAGGAGGAATAGAACACTATTAGATATGGTTCGATCAATGATGAGCCGAGCGGACTTGCCTAAGTCCTTTTGGGGATATGCACTAGAAACTGCTGTTTATGTGTTAAACAGAGTTCCTAGTAAATCGGTTGATGTTACTCCATATGAGATGTGGAATAACAAGAAACCCACGCTTTCTCATATGAAAGTATGGGGTTGTCCTGCTTATGTGAAGAGGACAATGTCAGACAAACTGGATGTTAAGTCTGACAAATGTTTATTTGTGGGATATCCAAAAGAAACGTTTGGATATTATTTCTATCATCGCTTCACTACAAAAAAAATACAGAATAGCGATGAAAATTAGCGAGGACAATAAAATTTGTTGCTAAATGCACAATTTAGCGACAACATTGCGACGAAAAATGATTTTTGTCGCAAATGTTGTTAGCTGTGAGTGGGAAAACAGATTTTGCGACGATTTAGCGAGCAATAATTTTTTTTGTAGCTAATTTTGGGCGCCAAATTTTTGGCGCAAAAAATAGAGACGACTTTGCGAGCAAAGACCCCTCGCTAAATCTTAATTCACGGCTAGAATGATAAATTAACCATTTAGCGAGGACTTAATTCTCGCTAATTTTGCGAGGAATAAATCCTCGCTAAATTAGCGAGGACAATTTCCTCGCTAACGGTTTAATAGTTTAGCATTTGGTATATTAACCATTTAGCGAGGACTTAATCCTCGCTAATTTTGCGAGGAATAAATCCTCGCTAAATTAGCGAGGACAATTTCCTCGCTAACTGTTTAATAGTTTAGCATTTGGTATATTAACAATTTAGCGAGGACTTAATCCTCGCTAATTTTGCGAGGACAATTTCCTCGCTAACTGTATAATAGTTTAGCATTTGGTATATTAACAATTTAGCGAGGACTTAATCCTCGCTAATTTTGCGAGGAACAAATCCTCGCTAAATTAGCGAGGACAATTTCCTCACTAACGGTTTAATAGTTTAGCATTTGGTATATTAACAATTTAGCGAGGACTTAATCCTCGCTAATTTTGCGAGGAACAAATCCTCGCTAAATTAGCGAGGACAATTTCCTCGCTAACGGTTTAATAGTTTAGCATTTGGTATATTAACAATTTAGCGAGGACAATTTCCTCGCTAACGGTTTAATAGTTTAGCATTTGGTATATTAACAATTTAGCGAGAACTTAATCCTCGCTAATTTTGCGAGGAATAAATCCTCGCTAAATTAGCGAGGACAATTTCCTCGCTAATTTTGCGAGGAATAAATCCTCGCTAAATTAGCGAGGACAATTCCCTCGCTATTCTCTCGCTGATACTTAATTTATGTTGCATTAGCTTGGACTTTTGTTCTCACCAATTTAGCGAGGAAATATCCCTCGCTAATTTAGCTTGGAATGTAGTCCTCGCTATTTTAGCAAGGAAATATTCCTAGCTAATTTACTCAATTCTTTGAGCGGGAAAAAATTAGTTTTTAGCGGGATTCATTTTTTAGATGGAAATATCTTGGCATAGATTTACCAAGGAAATAACAATTAAAGAAAAGAAAAAAGAAGAATAAAGAAAAAGAGAGAGGAAAGGGGGGAGATCGGGATTTGAAGTGTAATTTCTTTGAATCTCTCTCTCTCTCTTTCTTTTTCTTTCTCTCCTTACGTTTATTTGAAGTAATCCAATTCCAAATAAGCATCTTTGCTTTGGTCACTCACCGATGATTGCCTTTGCAGTTGCAAAATTGCCATGTATCAGTTACTTGACAACCAAATTGGTTAGGTTTGTTTTCCTCTCTTTTCGTCAAACCGATATCTGGGTTTTCCACATTTTTATGGGTTTCATTAAATTTCTCTGCTTTATATTCTTGTTGAGATTCTCGTTGGTATTTGGAAGTTTTCCCAGGAGTAAACCTGGTTCATTTTTTTAATCAAGAAAGAAAAGAGAAACTGGTGAGAAAGCTTTCATTTCTATTCCTTGAGAAATGCCGAAGAAGAATATATTCGTCTTTGACATTAGAATAAGAATCTGAATTGGACTTTTTTTTATATTTTTTTATTCCTATGAACCAGAGTTGGATTGGAAAACAAGAACCTTTTTATTCGCTAATTTTTGTAGTTGGCTGTAACTGACTTCCCGAGAAATTATCCACCCGCTGTTTTATGCGGCAATCTTCTGTGTACATTAAATATTATAATTTAGGCATCTGAATAAATTATTTGTCTGTGGGTTCGTGGTTATGCTAGTGGATTAAAAATTACTCTTTGATGTGCTCGTGTACTGAGTCTGTGCTGATTGTAATTCTATATTTGCAGTACTTCAATCAAATTTTGACTGCTGTACTTGAGACATTGGATGATGCTGAATCCTCTATTCGGGAACTTGCTCTTTCGTTGATTGTTGAAATGCTGAAAAACCAGGTATGCATCCTATCTTGTGCAGCTTTTGGTGATTCTATCAGTAATAATTATTGCCTAATAATTTCTCTTGCCATGCTTACAGAAAGATGCCATGGAAGAGTCCATTGAGATTGTGATTGAGAAGCTGCTTCACGTTGCAAAGGATGCTGTTCCGAAAGTAATACCTCTTGCAAAACCTGTAGCTCCTCTCTTGCGTTACTTCTTTTGTTCTTTTTTTTCCTCTAATGAATTAATGTTTTGTATATGGTGTACAGGTTTCCAATGAAGCTGAGCACTGCTTGAACATTGTGCTGTCACAATATGATCCATTCCGATGTTTAAGTGTATGTGGTTCTGATACCCAGTCCTTGGGGTTTGCTTTCTATGTTAATTTCTTACTCTGTAATTATTTGATGTGGTTAATAACTGACTTTGCAGGTTATTGTCCCTTTACTGGTTACGAAGATGAGAAAACTCTTGTTACGTGCATAAACTGTTTGACAAAGGTATTTTCCATGGACTATCAGCTGAAGTTGACATTAATTTTCTGGCAGATTTATGCCAGTTGTAATCCCTGTTCTGTAACTTTTGAATGTCAATGATATTTGATCTGGGAAGTGTCAATTAATCCATGATTTTTTTCCTTAGCTTGTTGGCAGGCTCTCACAAGAGGAACTAATGACTCAGTTACCCTCATTCTTGCCTGCACTGTTTGAAGCTTTTGGTAACCAGAGTGCTGATGTTCGGAAGGTAAATCTGATTATTTTTACATGTAACAAGTTATATTGCTTAGTCTAAAAATGCTTTGGTGAAATGCTTTTTAACAAATTGCTTGATTAATCGTTTCACAACAATCTAGCTATGTTATTCAATAGTATTGTATGCAACATCATATATAAGGAAATCCCTTATATCCATAGTCACTTTTTTGTACCTTTCTTTCCCTTCGAAATCCTTTTTTGCTTACTTTTTTGATGTGGGGTGGTGCAGACTGTTGTTTTCTGTCTTGTGGATATTTATATAATTTCTCTTTTTTTCGCTTTGCAGATTTCAAAAGCTGAGTTTGACCTTGTCCAAAGCATCCAAGAAAATGCTAGTTTACGTTCAAAAGTTGTCCAGTCACCTGATAAATTGTAGGTACCTCTTTGTTCACTTTATGGTCCATTAACGGCTACATTGATGGTTATGCTTACTGAATATTTTTTTAACTATATTTACAATGGGCAGCTTCTATTTGAACTATTGATTTAAATTGTTATAATAAAGTAAATCGTAGGATATGTGATTATTGGCTAGTTAGTTGAAAATATATTGAGTTTATACATGGTGGAGCTTAGGCGAAATCTCTTCATTGCATTTTTTTTAATTCAGTGCATTAATGATAATTGAGTGCTGCCATGAATTTGCTTTCTTGTTGCAATTTTGTGATCCAAGCGAAAAACAATCAACCGTAAAAGAAAGTGATTGGGCATTAGTTGACTTCCTTATATTTATTTTATTTTTTCTGTCATTGTCACCTTTAGCTTCTACTTGGGAGATTAGAGATTTAAACTCACCCGTGGGCTAATTACAACTTTAAAAAGCCTTGGTTTCTAGTAGATTAGAATAAAGCAAAAGGGTTCAATAGGGTAATTTAGAGAAGTTTGGATGCCTCCATTGTGCTGATGCTTTTCTTTTGAGAAAGTGATTGGGCATTAGTTGACCCGAACTGTAAAAATGGTAGACAAATTAGACTTGCATTCATTTGATGCAGTGCATATGGGTTTATGAAACGGAGGATTACTTATTTTGTGATGCTATCTAAGCACATATTGAGACTGGCTATGGTCATGTGGACCTGTAGTAAGACAACAATGTGCATTTCACTTTTTTGACACACTTCCAGAATGTCAGATGCATCAAGTGAACCTCAGGTTGATGCAATGTTTGCTGAACCGAGTTGATAGCCATGTTTATTATTGAACTTATATGGCCGCATTCTTCTTTCCAGCATATTGAAATTCTATGAATTGGTAAAATGTTCTTGGTTTGTCATTTACTTTTTCCCCGACAGCTCATCTATTGGATCATTAACATTGATAGGCAGGTCAATAACCATGACAACTGGCTGCTTGGTGATGATGTTTGTGTTAATTAATGTGCGAACCCGTTATGCTAATGTGATATGCTCTACTCATGATGGGAGTCTGCTTTTTGTGCAGGGGCAGAAGGGAAGGCAGCCCTTTGTACAGGACTTGCTTAGTGCTATAATAAAGCACATAAGAGGATTTGTCAAGTTAAGAATAACTTTAGGCTATAATAAACATTTTATGAACTGTTTATGACTTTTTGTTGTTACTATTATTTATGCATGTATCATTTTAGATATATTATTAGCAATGTTATGTACTTGTAAATAACAATTTATTCATTAATATATTTTTTTATATTAAATATTGAGCAAATATAATTTTGTTATTTTTTAGTTTATTGTTTAAATAATGAAATTTTCATATTAAATTAATAAAAATAAGTTTATATCCACATTTAGCGAAGATAAATATCATGATAAATCTCATATTTGTAACAAAAGTCATTCTAGCTGAATTTAGCGAGGATATCAGTCCTCGCTAATTTTTGCGAGGACTAAGTCATCGCTAATTTTGCGAGGATTTAGTCCTCGCTAAATTTTGCGAGGAATTAGTCCTCGCAAAATATAGCGAGGGCTAATTCCTCGCAAAATATAGCGAGGACTAAATCCTCGCAAAAATAGCGAGGACTTAGTCCTCGCAAAAATAGCGAGGACTTAGTCCTCGCAAAATTAGCGAGGACTAAAGTCCTCGCTAAATTCAGCTAGGATGACTTTTGTTACAAAATTTTTGTCCTCGCTAAATCCTCGCTAAACTGATTTAGCGACAAAAAATCATCATTTAGCGAGGAATTTTGTCCTCGCTATTTTGCGTTTTTCTTGTAGTGCTTAGAACAAAAGGTGTTTGTTTCAAGGCATGCTGTCTTCTTGGAAAGAACATTTCTCCTACGAGAGGACAGTGGGAGTAAAATTGAACTTGGTGAAGTTAAAGACCCAAAAATAAAAGATGATCAGCCAATTGAACCCGAAACTGAATTTCATAATGATGAGATTACAGTTGAACCTAATTATACACAAAATCCTAGAAGATCTATTATGATGCATTCTATCCCTATGAGATATGGATTTCACATTGATTCGGATAGAGGCATAACTGTAGTAGAGGACAATGAGCCTACAAGCTATCAAGAAGTTTTGAACAGTTTAGAACGTGATTTATGGCTTAAGGCTATGCAGTCTGAAATGGACTCCATGTATGAGAACAAAGTATGGACTTTAACTCAACCACCTGAAGGGATAAAACCCATAGGGTGCAAATGGGTCTTTAAAAAAAAGACTGACATGGAAGGTAATATAGTTACCTATAAAGCTCGCTTAGTAGCAAAAGGTTATCGTCAAAAAGAAGGTGTTGACTATGACGAAACTTTTTCTCCTGTAGCGATGCTTAAGTCTATAAGAATACTTTTAGCCATTGCAGCTCATTATGATTATGAGATTTGGCAAATGGATGTGAAGACAGCTTTCCTTAATGGAAATTTAACCGAGGATGTGTATATGACACAACCAGAAGGATTCACATCAGGAAATGACGAAAAGGTATGCAAGCTTCAAAGATCCATTTATGGATTAAAGCAAGCCTCTAGGAGCTGGAACATACGATTCAATGAGACAATTAAAGAGTTTGGTCTCTCACAGAATGAAGATGAACCTTGTGTGTATAAAAGGGTTAGTGGGAGTGCAATTTTCTTCCTAGTTCTATATGTAGATGACATATTGATCATGGGAAATGACATTTCTCTTCTCTTATCTGTTAAAATATGGTTATCAAAGCAATTGTCAATGAAAGACCTTGGAGAAGCATCCTATATTCTGGGAATAAGGATCTATAGAGATAAATCCAATAGTTTGCTAGGTTTTTCTCAGAGTACATATATAGATAAAGTATTGAAGAGGTTCAATATGGATCTCTCTAAGAAAGGGTTTATACCCATGGTGCATGGGAAACACCTTTCTAAGTCTATGTGTCCACATACACTAGAGGATAGAGAGAGCATTAATAGAATACCATATGCATCTGCAATTGGTTCTATCATGTATGCTATGTTATGTACACGTCCAGATGTAGCATTTGCTTTGAGTGTCACAAGCAGATTCCAATCTAATTTTGGAGAGGAACACTGGGTAGCTGTCAAGAATATTCTTAAGTACTTGAGAAGGAATAAGAATATATTCTTGGTATATGGAGAGGGCAGTTTGGAAGTAAATGGGTATACAGATGCCAGCTTCCAATCTGACAAAGATGATTGTAAAATACAATCTGGTTATCTGTTCATAATGGGAGGAGGAGCAGTTAGTTGGAAAAGTTCCAAACAAGAAACAACTGCTGATTCCACGACGAAAGCTGAGTACATTGCTGCTTCAGAAGCAGCCAAAGAAGCAGTCTGGATCAAAAAATTCATAACCGAACTAGGAGTGGTGCCTAGCATTGTTGATCCGATTCCTTTATATTGTGACAACAATGGAGCCATTGCGCAAGCAAGGTAAGACAACTCCCTTGATTAAAAATCTAGCTCAGCTGAGCTTTATCCCTCTATTTAAAATCTTGCTGTCCTCAGTAAAAAAAAAATTCAGTTCACTGCATAACTTTTGAGAAACAAGTTAGAGTCTAAGAAAAATGTAAGCTAAAGCACACTATACTTAGACCCATAGTCAAGCCAAAAATTAAGTATGAGATCAATGGAATTGAGTTAACAAGCAAACATGCCTTTACAACCATTATAGTGCAATAAACATGTTAGAGAGTATGACCTAGAGCCCATGTAATAGGGATGTTTTTCATATGTATGAAATTTATATTCTTAATAAAAGGCATCATTCATTTATTAATGCTATGTTTGAATACATGAGTTTGTAAATCTTAAATTAATAAATGAAGTCCTAGATATTATAAACACAGTGCAAAGGCAATCATGAAGGTGTTCATAATGTGAGATGTCTATTGCATGCAAATGTCTTAATATCTAAATATCCCTAGTTATAGAATTAACAAGATAGGACATTGTTAATTCGGACAGACTAGCACATGTTATGCTTCTTGAATGGTTCAAGCAGTGGTTCTCATAACTGTGATTATGGAAGATAATCAAAGCTAACATGTGGATGCTTGTTAGAAGAACAAGTTCATTGGAGACCTGCATAGAGAATCCTCACATGGATATTAAATCTATGTCAGTGAGGAATCTCTTCATAGCAGTTGTGCAAGTATCCTTAGACTTGAAATCACCAAAGTTATCTTAAGTAGCAAGTGGTATACTTTGACTCCATAACTGATTACTTCCAACTAGGAGTGAACATAGTTAGGAGATTGGGTATATCATGACGTACTTGAAGATAATTGAGTGATTGACAAAGGATTCACCATCCCAGATTTAACAAGGGAATTTATCTCGCATGATTCTATAATTGCCTTGTTCAGAGAATCTCTGGCCAGAGTAATATGCCGAGATGGATGGAGATCCTTGAAGGGCATTTTAGGAACAATGGTTAAATTAATATAACATACATAATTAGATTTATATGAGTTGACATAAATCCATACTCAGAATCTAATTGAGATAAGAGTGGTGAAAGGAGTAATTGTACGGTAACTGTTTCTATGGAAGGGTACAGTCAAACCACATGACTTTCCTGACATTTGGGTAGTCATAATGCCTAGCTAGAGGCCAATCATGACTTGTATAGTGATGTATCAAAAGTACCAATAGGGATTGATAAGATGATTTAAAGGAGTTTAAATCATATGAGTTTTGAATAGAACTTACAATTACATATTATGCTGCCAACATGGACAGGAACCTAATAGGTCACACACATATAGAGAAAAGGGTAAAATGGTAAAATAACAAGGATAATAATATTTTATATTATTATGAAGGTAGAGAAGTGAATAAGATAATAATTAATTAAGGAGTTTAATTAATTATGATCAAATAAAATTGTCCGCGGAACTTTTGAGAAATGTTCTGCAAAATAGGACCTAATTGAAATAATGTATTTTATGATTAATTATTATTATCTTATAAGTGTTATAAGACTACTATAAGTTTTATAGGACTGATATAATAATTAATAGGTCCATTGGAGGAATTATTAAGGGCCAAAGGAATGAAGAAGTTGGAGGAAGCCCTCCAGAAGAGGTCCACACGCCAACTCCATAAAGAAGGGCTTAGAGGGCTTTTTCTTGAACCAAATTAATTTATATATGTTACATAAGTGTTATGAAACTCACATATTTAATTTGGTTGGATTTGGAATCCATTTGGGTATTTAAATTCAATTAGATGCACAAAGGGCCTAGTTTGTGGATTTTGTGCATAGACTTTTATGAAATGGATTAAATTGGATTTAATTAAGCCCAAATGATTATAATTAATTCCAGAGGCCCAATTAATAATTCTCCAGCAATTTTAAAGAGCCCAATCTCATTAAGGTGTTGGAATTTTAACCTAACTATAAAAGGCCAACTAATGAGATTTAGGGTTAAGTGATTAAAACAAAAGGAAAGTCTTTTTCTTTATTTTCTCTCTCTTCTTTTTACGCCAACTCCAAGCTAGCTTCTCGGAATTTCGGTCATCCCTAGTTAAACACCAATTTTTTGGTTCAATTTACCCCTCTCTAGTATGGATTACTCATTGGAGTTGTTCGATTTTGGACACTGTGGTTTGCGACAACCCGGTGCGAAGTAAAATCAACTGTTAAACAAAAATCAAAGGTGATTTTTCTTATTGTCATATAGTTATATTGTGTATTCATGGCAAGATAAGATATAATGGTTAAAAAATTTTAAAATTCCGCTCATGTATGTGATGCATGTAACCGTTAAATTCCAACAAAATAAGACTTAAAAATCATGAAAACTAAGTGAACAAATGCAACTAGGCAGAACTTGCTTAAGTTCTCAATGCATAATATCCATGTTACAAGGTGGATAATGTGTGAGTGTAGAATCCCAAGTGTGAAGATAATTGTTAATGGTTAGGCTTAAATAACAGGAAGAGAAATATTTTAATTGATCATGGTAAGCATAAAATAAAATAAGCTAATTCAAATACAAACTCAACCTATATTAAGCCAATAATAAATTTTAATTCCAAACTATAGGTATCTAAGAGTATTGAATGTAAATGAACATAACTCAATTCAAAATGAAACTCTATGAAAACCTATATTGAAGAAGAATAAAGTCACACCAATTCATACATATTAATCTCAGCAAGCAAATTGAATTTTGAGCAGATAGAAAACAAATAAAAATTGCCCCCAAAACTTCAAACATAAAATTGAAAGCTTAAACATAATTTTTAGGGCCCGAAATGAGCTATTATGTAGGGAGAAGCTCATGTAATGAATGTCCATCTCGAAATAAGCTTTCCAAAAATAAATTATAATAGTCAATTAGATACTAGTAGCAAAAGTTATGATTAAAACAGTCCCTGCCGTAATATAAACTTAAAAAAAGTGAAAAGTGTATAGGTGTAGGAGGTGGATAAATGGCCGTGCAAAAGTAAAAGGGGGCAAGACCCACAGCCGCGTATGGGTAGCTTTCAAACACAAGGGCGTGCAGGTGGAGTATAGAAAGGAGATGTAGGAGTGCAAATGGCAACTTCCACACACAAGCACTCATTGGGCAAGGAGAGGGGAGGCATGGGTGTGTAGGCTGAGGAAGAGTTTCACGTGGATGAGCAGGAAGTTGTTGCCAGGCAGAAGGGCACTACACAGGCATGCCTGGGCATGGAGGAAGCAACCTATGGGTGTACAGTGGGCAAGGAACGAGGCAGACTCGATTCACGTTGGAATGCAAAAATGAAGTGCAAAAGATCCGTGGGCTTGCATAGGGTAGCTGAATTTTGAAATTAATTTTCTTTCTGGTCTTGCCACTGCTCTTTAAAATTCAAAAATCCCTGTACAACAGAGCAACAACAAAATTGAGCCACCTAAACTCACCTCTTCGATAATATAACCTTAATAATATTAATTCAAAATTAAGCATTCACTCATGTAATTTCATACTAAAACAATTTATGCTAAAACTGAGTCAAAATTTTATTTTTGATCCATATAAACAAGTTATAGTTTCATATTACTCATACTCAGTTAATTATGCCTTTTACTTCTAAATTCTTTTCAAGCTTCAATTTAATTATGCCATGCAATATACAAATCTCTCAATTAATTAATTTCCATATTAAGTCCACTCTTAACTCAGCTTATGCAAAGTTCTTGTTTAAATTCATGAAGCTTTATGTAAATAAAATCAAACTCACATCCAACCAACTCAAGAAATATAAATCTTTGATAAGGTCGAATAAATTGTGATTCACTTACCTAAAAAATCATATTAGCTCTTTTAATTACATTAAAAGCACTTACTAATCCAAATTAAATTATGAAGCACAAAAATCTTTAGAAATAGCTTCTTTTTCAAACCCAAATCTTAAACTCATGAATTAAAAGACACAAACCAATAACAAACATGCATTAAACTTTAAATTAAAAAAAAACAATGGCAAAACAAATAACATGCAAGACATAAATCATAAAAAAAATTGATGAAAATTTAAAGAGAAGAGTTAGAGAACAAGTTCTAGTTTATTGAGTTCTAGCTTAACTCATATTACTCTTGGGAGGTCGAGTTTACGAACCAAACACAGGTCTCTCTGGACATTGCTCCTTATTTTCTCCCATTAGTAGAAGAAACCTATCATAGTTCACCAAAGCTAGAAATTCCATAGCTTCAATAAAGTACGATTCCTCCTTTGGTTCATTAAGAACGAACCCTACTAGCTCCTTTAGCCTAAATAAATCCTTCAAGCAATTTAATCCCAATATCTCCAATTGAGAATTTTTATCTTATTGCTCCTTTAGTGATAAATTCTCTACAAAAGATCCTGCATCCTCTAAATAAACTCATAACTTATCTTCAAAAATGAATTGTTCTTCTTGTACCTTATCCCTTATTACTAAATGATTTGTTTCCTTTTCCTTACAACCATCTCCATGAAATTTCATAGAAACGCTAAAAAGTTCTAGTTTAGATTCCAACTTTTCAATTCCTACCTCTCCATCCCTTAATAAATTTTCTTGATTCTTAATTGTCTCCTCTTGAGTCCTTATCTTTTCTTCTTGAATTCTAAACTTTTCCTCTTGAGCCCTTAATGTAGCCTCCCACTTTTCTTTTTCAACATAAAATTCCTTTTCTTTTCTTATAAGCAATTCACAAACATCTTCAGTTTCGGAGATAACAACCTCTTGCGTTGACTCCATTTTTTTTCAGCCTAAAATTGCTTGTCTTTACATATAAGCAAGTTATGAAGATGTTGATTTTTGGAGCTACAGGCTTCTTTTGAATATCCCAGTTCTTGATTATCTCTTGTTAATTCTTCCATTTGTGCTGTCAGAACCCAAAGAGAATAAGAGTCTTCAGCAACAGATGGTGATGAATAAGAATTTTATGACTGTACACGCAATAGTTTTATATCCTCTATTTCTCTTACTAAATCATTCATTGGCGATTTCAAGAGAACTAATTAATAGTTTTGGACATCATCATGCATCATCTTGAAGAATGTCTAAAATTGTTCCTACAAAAAGCAATCACCAAATAAAAACAAAACAACACTGCTGTTCCCTGGCAACGACACTAAAAACTTGATCGAAACTAAATAAACAATTAAACAAAACAAAAACTAAAATTAAACTAACATGAATCAAAAATAAGACATTAACTGAAATTCTCTTGCTAAAGGAACTATCAACCTGAACTTTCATTGTCATAACTTAATTCTAACAGGAAACACCAGTGATTATGGAAAAACTAGTAATAAAACAAGATATCTTTATTCAAGTATATCATTCTTAGTATTAAACTCATACAAAAATCTAATACATAGCATCGAAATCCAGTTTAACTTCCTAATCTATCATTGAACTCTTTACAAGTAATTCAAATCCCATTTATTCTTAGTTTTTCCTCTCTTAATATTAATCAATAAAATTAACACATAATTACCTCATATTTCAGATAGTAATCATGCATAAATATTAAAGAGTTAATCTAAGAACATGCAAATCAATAATGGTGCCTAGACCAATTTTTAGTTATTTACTCAATAAACGAACAATTAATCTCAACACAATCAAAGATAAGAATATGCTTAAAATCAAGAAATAATCAACCGATATTGAAATTAAGCTCAAAATAAAGTAATAACAAAGAAAATATAAGTTTTCAAGAATCCATTGCAAAAGAAGAAAAACAACTACTCACTAAACATGTTTAAAACTAAAATAAAGTTGAAAAGAAAAACTATGTAAAAAAACTAAAACTATTGAGCTCTACAAATTGATGATTCAACCTCTTGCTTTGGTGTTTAGGCCTTCTATTTATAGGTAAAACAAGTTGTAAAAGCCTTTAAACTTCCTAAATTAATGTAGGAAAAAAAGTCTTCTTAATCAGGAAATCCTTCGCATCATAAGAGTTTAGGTTGCACGGCTAAGCAGATTTTCTCCTTGTTGAAATGCACTGCCGTGCACTCTTCATGTTGGGATGCAAGGCCAATCAACTTTCTTTATTACTCTATGCATTGCAGTGCATTGCTTGTCCCAGGAAAGGTTGCATGGCCAAGTAAATTTTATATTGTAGAGACACATGGCCAAGCAACTTCAAATCCTTCAATGCACGGCCACTCAAAGCTTCAAGCACATAGATACACGGCCAAGCAAATACTTACTGGATTTCGCGAACAGTTGTTAATACAACTTTTTCATATTCATAGTTTTGGCCCAAATCTTCTTGTCTTTTTGCAATTAAGTCCTTTTTCTTACAAATTAACCCTGAAAACACCAAAACTTACAATTAACTCCAAAAATATAAATTAACCAATTAAACTCAAATTCAACCTAATTAACACCAAATTAACTCAATTAAACACCTAAAAACATACTAAAATATCGTATAAATCACCATTATTAAATACCCCACACTTAGACTTTGCTCGCCCTCGAGCAAATTAGAATAATCCAACTCCTTAAAATAATCAAACTCAAATAAAGAATCATACATTTCAAAATCAAGTGTTGCAATTAACATGATAACTTAATAAAATTTCAACTAGAATAAATTCAAACAAGACAATATGAATTAGCTTTCTTGTGTGTGTGCAAGATCAAAACATTTTTAGCATTTTAAAATCAAAACACCAATGCAAATATATAGTTAAGTTTAGAATGAATGTACACATAACCATACACATGTTTTCATGCTTGAAACTCTAGAAACTCCATAAGCCTCTCCTTTAGCATAAGAACCCAAAGGTCATCTCCGCTAAACAACTCAAAAAGAAAACTTAGAATCACTTAGGTCTTTTAAAGGTTGTAATAAGGCTAAGATATTGGCTATCAAAGAATGGACAAAAGATAATAAAAAAGAATAGCCACTCTAAGATAAAATAGACTAATAATTCACAAATTTCATCCCACTAACTTAAATAATAAAAACTTATTCAAACCTCCTAACCTTTCACAATTCAAAGCTCTTTTGAGAGAAAACTATTGAAAACCTTTCCACTATTCATACCCTTTTTATAAGTCAAAATATTCACTTGTAACTACCCCACACTTAAGATTTTGCCATACTTGTTAGCTTTATTTCAATATTTCTTTCTTTCTTTTTCTTTTCTTTTCTTTTCTCTCTTTCTTTTTTCTTTTTTATTTTTTCACACTAGCTCTGATGTTAGCATTACAATAATAACACGAGTAATAACAAGATACCATTTCACTCCTTACTTGACTTCAATAATAGCCATTGCTAAAACGATAAAAAAAACGTCTTATTACACCCATCAAGATACCCAATTCTTATTAATCCATTCAATCCTAGAGTGACCAATTCTAGAAGGAAAGATAAAAGCTTTTTAGGCTATATGGTAAAGTAAATAAGGGTAAGAAGAAAAATAAGTATGGCAAGCATTAAGCATACCTCATTAGGCCCAAAATTGCTAATAAAGGATAAATATGCATATAGGATAGGAAATAAGTTAAAATATGGCTTAATAATAAAAATATTGCCTAGATCACTTTCCAAGTTATTTTGAGTTGCTTTTATGCTTTAAAGGGTGATGGGGAAGGTTCTAGCATTCTAAGACTCATCACTTAATTATTTCACAACATTATTTTTCAAAAAAATGGTCTTGTGTACTCAAAAAGATAGAAACTAACAAATATAAGTCAAGTTAAAAATTAAACTAGCTAAAAATTTATTTAACAACATGTTTGTTCTAATGCTAAACAAGTATTTTAAATATAGCATATTCTAAATTCAATTTTTGAGAAAACATTAGGGCAAACTAAGCTAAATGTACAATAAATGACAAACAAATTCACTAAACTAACATGCAAACTAAAAACGAAACTAAACAACTAAAGCAAAAACAAAATGACTAAAACAAAATCATTCATGAGTAAGAAAATGAGCAAGGTAAGACAACTCCTTTGATTGAAAATCTAGCTCAGCTGAGCTTTATCCCCCTATTTAAAATATTGCTATCCTCAGCAAAAAAAATTTTTAGCTCACTGCATAACTTTTGAGAAACAAGTTAGTACCCAAGAAAAATGTAAGCTAAAGCACACTATACTTGGACGCATAGTCAAGCCAAAAATTAAGCATGAGATTAATGGAATTGAGTGAACAAGCAAACATGCCTCTACAATCATTATAGTGCAATAAACAAGACTTAAAAATCATGGAAACTAAGTGAAAAAATACAACTAGGCAGAACTTGCTTAAGTGCTCAATGCATAATATCCATGTTACAAGGTGGACAGTGTGTGAGTGCAGAATCTCAAGTATGAAGATAATTGGTGATGGTTAGGCTTAAATAACATGAAGAGAAATATTTTAATTGATCATGGTAAGCACAAAATAAAATAAGCTAATTCCAATACAAACTCAACCTATATTAAGCCAATAATATATTTTAATTCCAAACTATAGGTATATAAGAGTCATGGAATGTAAATGAACATAATTAAATTCAAAATGAAACTCTAAGAAAACCTATATTGAAGAACAATAAAGTCACACCAATTCATGCATATTAATCTCAACAAGCAAATTGAAGTTTTGAGCATATAAAAAACAAATAAAAATTACCCCTAAAACTTCAAACTTAAAATTGAAAGTTTAAACATCATTTTTAGGGCCCGAAACAAGCTATTACATAGGGGGAAGCTTGTGCAAATATTGTCAATCTCAAAATAAGTTTTCCAAAAATATATTATAATAGTCAATCAGATATCTGTAGCAAAAGTTATGTTTAAAACAGTCCCTATTGTAATATAGACTTAAAAGAAGTGAAAAATGTATAGGTGCAGAAGGTGGATAAGTGGCCGTACAAAAGTAAAAGGGGCAAGACCCATGGCCGTGCATGGCTAGCTTTCAAACACATGGGCGTGTAGGTGGAGTATGGAAAGGAGATGTAGGTGCGTATTGGGCAAGGGAAGGGGAGGCACAAGCATGTAGGCTGAGGAGGAGTTTCACATGGGAGCCCAGGAAATTGCTACCAGGTAAAAGGGCACTACACGGGTGCACCAAGGCAAGGAGGAGGCAAGCCACGAGCGTACGATGGGCAAGGGGCGAGTTACACTCTATTCATGTGGGAGCGCAAAAATGAAGGGCAGTAGATTTGTGGGCGCACATAGGGTAGCTGAACTTCAAAATTTAATTTCTTTCTAGTCTCGCCACTGCTCTTTTAAATTCAAAACTACCTATACAATACAGCAACAACAAAATTGAGCCACCTAAACTCACCTCCTTGATAATATAACCTTAATAATATTAATTCAAAATTAAATCTTCACTCATGTAATTTCATGCTAAAATCGAGTCAAAATTTTATTTTTAATCTATATAAAACAGTTATAGCTCCATATTACTCATACTCAGTTAATTATGCCTTTTACTTCTAAATTCTTTTCAAGCTTCAATTTAATTATGCCATGCAATATACAAATCTCTCAATTAATTAAATTCTATATTAAGTCCACTCTTAACTCAGCTTATGAAAGTTCTTCTTTAAATTCGTGAAGCTTTATGCAAATAAAATCAAACTCACATCCAACCAACTCAAGAAATATAAATCTTTGATAAGGTCAATTAAATTGTGATCCACTTACCTCAAAAATCATATTAGCTCTTTCAATTACCTTAAAAGCACTTACTAATCCAAATTAAATTATGAAGCATAAAAATCTTTAGAAATAGCTTTTTTTTCAAACCCAAATCTTAAACTCATGAATTAAAAGACACAAATCAATAACAAACATGCATTAAACTTTAAATTGAAAAAAATAATGGCAAAACAAATAACATGCAAGACATAAATCACAAAAAAATGGATGAAAATTTAAAGCGAAGAGTTAGAGAATAAGTTCTGGTTTATTGAGTCCCATCTCAACTCATGTTAATCTTGGGAGGTTAAGCTTGAGATCCAACTATAGGTCTCTCCGGACTTTGCTCCTTATTTTCTCCCATTAGTAGAAGAAACCTATCATAGTTCACCAAAGTTGGAAATTTCATATCTTCAATAAAGTATGATTCCTCCTTTGGTTCACTAAGAACGAACTCTACCGGCTCCTCTAGCATAAATAAATCCTTCAAGCAATTTAATCCCAATATCTCTACTTGAGAATTTTTTCCTTTTTGCTCCTTTGGTGATAAATTCTCTATAAGAGATCTTACATCCTCTAAATAAACACATGACCTATCTTCAAAAATGAATTGTTCTTCTTGTACCCTATCCCCTATTACTAAATGATTTGTTTCCTTTTCTTTACCACCATCTCCTTGAAAATTCACAGAAATGTTCAAAAGTTCTAGTTTAGATTCAAACTTTTCAATTCCATGACTTTTAATTATCTCCTCTTGAATCCTTATCTTTTCTTCTTGAACTCTAAACTTTTCCTTTTGAGCCTTTAATGTAGCCTCCCACTTTTCTTTTTTAGCATAAAATTCCCTTTCTTTTTTTATAAGCAAGTCACAAACATCTTCAGTTTTGGAGATAATAGCCTCTTGAGTGGCCCTCTATTTTTCTTTTTCAACCCAAAATTGCTTGTCCTTACATATAAGCAGGTTATGACGATGTTGATTTTCGGAGCTACAAGTTTCTTTAGAATATCATAGTTCTTGATTCTTTCTTGTTAATTCTTCCATTTGTGCTCTCAAAACCCAAAGAGAATAAGAGTCTTCAGCAACAGATGGTGATGAATAAGAATTTTGTGACTATGCACGTAATAGTTTTATATCCTCTATTTCTCTTATTAATTCATTCAATTGTTGTTTCAAAAGAACTAATTCATAGTTTTGGACATCATCATGCATCATCTTGAAGAATGTCTAAACTTGTTCCTGCAAAGAACAATCACCAAATAAAAAATAAAATAAAAATAAAAATCTCAGACTAACTTAATCAAAGATATTAAACAAACAACACTGCTGTTCCCCGGCAATGGCACTAAAAACTTGATCGAAACTAAATAAACAATTAAACAAAATAAAAACTAAAATTAAACTAACATGAATTAAAAACAAGACATTAACTGAAATTCTTTTGCTAAATGAACTATCCACCTTAACTTTCATTGTCATAACTTAATTCCAATAGGAAACACCAGTGATTATGGAAAAACTAGTAATAAAGCCAGATATCTTTGTGCAAGTATATCATTTTTAGTATTAAACTCATAGAAAAATCTAATACTAAACATCAAAAGCCAATTTAACTTTTTGAGCTTTCATTGAACTCTTTTGTAAGTAATTCAATTCCAATTTATTCTTAGTTCTTCGTCTCTTAATATTAATCAATAAAATTAACACATAATTACCTCATATTTCAGCTAATAATCATGCAAAAATATTAAAGAGTTAATCTAAGAACATGCAAATCAATGACAATATCTAGGCCAATTTTTAGTTATTTACTCAATAAATCAACAATTAATCTCAACACAATCAAAGAAAAGAATATGCTTAAAATCAAGAAGTAATCAACCGATATTGAAATTAAGCTCAAAATAAAGTCATAACAATGAAAAAATAAGTTTTTAAGAATCCATTAGCTAAAGAAAAAAAAACTACTCACTAAACATGTTTAAAACTAAGACAAAGTTGAAAAGAAAAACATAGAAGAAAAACTATGTAAAAAAAACTAAAGCTATTGAACTCTAATAATTGATGATTCATCCTCTTGCTTTGGTGTTTAGGTCTTCTATTTATAGGTAAAATAAGTTGCAAAAGCCCTTTAAACTTCCAAAATTAAAGTAGGAAAGAAGTCTTCTTAATCAGGAAATCCTTCGCATCATAGGAGTTTAGGTTGCACGGCCAAATATATTTTCTCTTTGTTGACATGCACTGCCATGCATTCTTCATATTGGGATGCACGACCAATCAAGTTTCTTTCTTCCTCTATGCACTGGAGTGCATTGCTTGCCCCAGGAAAGGTTGCACAGCCAAGTAAATTTTATATGGTAGAGACACATGGCCAAGCAACTTCAAATCCTTCAATGCACGCCACTTAAAGCTTTAAGTGCATAGATACATGGCCAAGCAAATACTTATTGAATTTCATGAACATTTATTAATAAACTTTTTCATATTCATAGTTTTGGCCCAAATCTTTTTATCTTTTTGCAATTAAGTCCTTTTTCTTACAAATTAAACTTGAAAACACCAAAACTTACAATTAACTCCAAAAAAATAAATTAACCAATTAAACTCAAATTCAACCTAATTAACTCCAAATTAACTCAATTAAACAACTAAAAACATAGTAAAAACATCATATAAATCACCATTATCAAATATCCCACACTTAGACTTTGCTCGCCCTCTATCAAATTAGAACAATCTAACTCCTTAAAATAATCAAACTTAAATAAAGAATCATGCATTTCAAAATAGAGTTTAACAATTAACAAGAGCACTTAATAAAATTTTAACTAGAATAAATTTAAACAAGATAATATGACTTAGTATTCTCGTGTGTGTACAAGACCAAAACATTTTTAGCATTTTAAAATCAAAATACCACTGCAAATATATAATTAAGGTTAGAATGAATGTACATATAAGCATACACATGTTTTCATGCTTGAAACTCTAAAAACTCCATAAGCCTCTCCTTTAGCACCGGAACCTGAAGGTCATCTCCGTTAAACAACTCAAAAATAAAACTTAGAATCACTTAGCTCTTTCAAAGGTTGTAATGGGGATAAGATATTGGTTTCAAAGAATGGACAAAAGATAATAAAAAAGAATAACCACTCTAAGATAAAATAGACTAATAATTCACAAATTTCATCCCACTAACTTAAATAATAAAGAACTTATGTAAACCTTCCTAACCTTACACAATTAAATCATTCCACAATTTATACCCTTTTTAGAAGTCAAAATTTTCCCTTGTAACTACCCCACACATAAGATTTTACCATACTTGCTAGCTTTATTTCAATATTTCTTTCTTTCTTTTTATTTTCTTTCCTTTTTTCTATTTTTTTCTTTTTTTTTTGCTTTTCTATTTTTTCACACTAGCTCTAATGTTGGCATTATAATAGTAACACGGGTAATAACAAGATACCATTTCACTTTTTACTTGACTTCAATAATAGCCATTGAAAATAAGATAAAAAATGTCTTACTACAACCATCAAGATACCCAATTCTTATTAATCATTCAATCCTAGAGTGACCAATTCTTAAAGGGAAGACAAAAACTTTTTAGGCTACATGGTAATGTAAATAAGGGTAAGAAGCAAAATAAGTATGGCACGCATTAAGCATATCTCATTAGGCCAAAACTGGCTAACAAAGGATAAATATGCATATAGGGTAGGAAATAAGTTAAAATATGGCTTAACAATAAAAATATTGCCTAGATCACTTTTCAAGTTATTTTGAGTTGCTTTTATGCTTTGAAGGGTGATGAGGAAGGTTCTAACATTCTAAGACTCATCACTTAACTATTTCACTGCATTATTTTTCAAAAAACTGGTCTTGTGTGCTTAAAAAGATAGAAACTAACAAATATAAGTCAAGTTAAAAATTAAAGTGGCTAAAAATTTATTAAATAACATGCTTGTTCTAATGCTAAACAAGTATTTTAAATATAGCATATTCTAAATTCAATTTTTAAGAAAAAATTAGGGCGAACAAAGCTAAATGTACAATAAATGATATATGAATTCACTAAACTAACATGCAAAATAAAACTAAACATGCAAACTAAAAACCAAACTAAACGACTAAAGCAAAAATAAAATGACTAAAACAAAATAATTCATGAGTAAGAAAACGAGCAAGGTAAGATAACTCCCTTGATTGAAAATCTAGCTCAGCTGAGCTCTATTCCCCTATTTAAAATCTTGTTATCCTCAGGAAAAAAAATTCAGCTGATGAAAAAAATTTTGAGAAACAAGTTAGTGCCCAAGAAAAATGTAAGCTAAAGTAAACTATACTTAGACCCATAGTCAAGCCAAAAATTATGCTTGAGATCAATGGAATTGAGTTAACAAGCAAACATGCCTCTACAACCATTATAGTGCAATAAATAAGACTTAAAAATCATGGAAACTAAGTTAACAAATGCAACTAGGTAGAACTTGCTTAAGTGCTCAATGCATAATATCCATGTTACAAGGTGGACAATGTGTGAGTGTAGAATCTCAAGTTTAAAGATAATTGGTGATGGTTAGGCTTAAATAATAGGAAGAGAAATATTTTAATTTATCATGGTAAGCATAAAATAAAATAAGCTAATTCAAATACAAACTCAACCTATATTAAGCAAACAATAAATTTTAATTCCAAACTATAAGTATCTAAGAGTCATGGAATGTAAATGAACATAACTCAATTCAAAATGAAACTATAAGAAAACCTATATTGAATAACAATAAATTCACACCAATTCATGCATACTAATCTCAGCCAGCAAATTGAAGTTTTGAGCAGATAAAAAAAATAAAAATTTCCCCTAAAACTTCAAATTGAAAATTGAAAGCTTAAACATCTTTTTTAGGGCCCGAATCAAGCTATTATGTTGGGCGAAGCTCATACAATGAATGTCTATTACAAAATGAGCTATCTAAAAATATATTATAATACTCAATTAGATACTTGTAGCAAAAGTTATGATTAAAATAGTCCCTACCGTAATATTGGCTTAAAAAAAGTGAAAAATGAATAGGTGCAGGAGGTGGATAAGTGGCCGTGCAAAAGTAAAAAGGGCAAGACCCATGGCTGCGCATGGGTAGCTTTCAAACACATACACGTGCAGGTGGAGTATGGAAAGGAGATGCAGGTGTGCAAATTGCAACTCCCACAAGTGGGCGCACATTGGGCAAGGATAGGGGAGGCGCTGGTGTGCAGGCTGAGGAGGAGTTTCACATGGGCACGTAGGAAGTTGCTACCAGGCAGAAGGGCACTGCGTGGGTGTGCCTAGGCAAGGAGGAAGCAACCCACGAGCATGCGGTGGGCAAGGGGTGAGGCAGACTATGTTCACGTGGGAGCGTAAGAATGAAGGGTAGCAGATTAGTGGGCGCGTATAGGGTAGCTGAACTTTGAAATTAATTTTCTTTCTGGTCTATCCACTACTCTTTAAAATTTAAAACTCCCTATACAACACAGTAACAACAAAATTGAGTTACCTAAACTCACCTCCTTGATAATATAACCTTATTAATATTAATTCAAAATTAAACCTTCACTCATGTAATTTCATGCTAAACCAATTTATACTAAAACTGAGTTGAAATTTTATTTTTGATCCATATAAACAAGTTATAGCTCCATATTACTCATACTCAGTTAATTATGCCTTTTACTTCTAAATTCTTTTCAAGCTTCAATTGAATTATGCCATGCAATATACAAATCTCTCAATTAATTAAATTCCATATTAAGTCCACTCTTAACTCAGCTTATGCAAAGTTCTTCTTTAAATTCCTGAAGCTTTAAGCAAATAAAGTCAAACTCACATCCAACCAACTCAAGAAACATAAATCTTTGATAAGGTCAATTAAATTGTGATTCACTTACCTCAAAAATCATATTAGCTCTTTTAATTACCTTAAAAGCACTTACTAATCCAAATTAAATCACGAAGCACAAAAATCTTTAGAAATAGCTTCTTTTTCAAACCAAATCTTAAACTCATGAATTAAAAGACACAAACCAATAACAAATATGCATTAAAATTTAAATTAAAAAAAACAATGGCAAAACTAATAACATGCAAGGCATAAATCATAAAAAAATTGATGAAAATTTAAAGAGAAGAGTTAGAGAATAAGTTATGGTTTATTGAGTCCCAGCTCAACTCATGATAATCTTGGGAGGTCGAGCTTGAAATCCAAATATAGGTCTCTCTGGACTTTGCTCTTTATTTTCTCCCATTAGTAGAAAAATCCTATCATAGTTCACCAAAGCTGGAAATTCCATATCTTCAATAAAGTATGATTCCTCCTTTGGTTCATTAAGAATGAACTCTACCGGCTCCTCTAGCCTAAATAAATCCTTCAAGCAATTTAATCACAATATCTCCGCTTGAGAATTTTTTCCTTCTTGCTCCTTTGGTGATAAATTCTCTATAAGAGATCCTACATCCTCTAAATAAACTCATGTCTTATCTTCAAAAATGAATTGTTCTTCTTGTACCCTATCCCTTATTACTGAATGATTTGTATCTTTTTCGTTACCACCATCTCTTTGAAATTTTATAGAAACACTTAAAAGTTCTAGTTTAGATTCCAACTTTTCAATTTCTTCCTCTCTATCCCTTAATAAATTTCCTCGACTCTTAATTATCTCCTCTTGAATCCTTATCTTTTCTTCTTGAATTCTAAACTTTTCATTTTAAGCCTTTAATGTAGCCTCCCACTTTTCTTTTTCAGCATAAAATTCCCTTTCTTTTCTTATATTCAAGTCACAAACATCTTTTGTTTCAGAGATAACAACCTCTTGTGTGGTCCTCTATTTTTCTTTTTCAACCCAAAATTGCTTGTCCTTACATATAAGTAGGTTATGAAGAGTTGATTTTTGGAGCTATATGCTTCTTTTGAATATTGTAGTTCTTGATTCTCTCTTGTTAATTCTTCCATTTGTGCTCTCAAAACCCAAAGAGAATAAGACTCTGTACCAACAGATGGTGATGAATAAGAATTTTGTGACTGTGCACACAATAGTTTTATATCCTCTGTTTCTCTTACTAAATCATTCATTTGCTGTTACAAGAGAACTAATTCATACTTTTGGACATCATCATGCATCATCTTAAAGAATGTTTAAAATTGTTCCTGCAAAGAACAATCACCAAATCAAAAACAAAATAAAAATAAAAATCTCAAACTAACTTAATCAAAGATATAAAGCAAACAACACCGTTGTTTCCCAGCAATTGCACTAAAAACTTGATCAAAACTAAATAAATAATTAAACAAAAAAAACTAAAATTAAACTAACGTGAATTAAAAATAAGACATTAACCGAAATTCTCTTGCTAAAGTAACTATCCAGCTTAACTTTCATTGTCATAGCTTAATTCCAATAGTAAACACCGGTGATTATGGAAAAACTAGTAATAAAGCCAGATATCTTTATCCAAGTATATAGTTTTTAGTATTAAACTTATAGACAAATCTAATACTAAACATCAAAATCGAGTTTAACTTCGTAAACTTTCATTAAACTCTTTTGCAAGTAATTCAATTCCAATTTATTCTTAGTTCTTCCTTTCTTAATATAATCAATAAAATTAACACATAATTACCTTATATTTCAGATAATAATCACGCATAAATATTAAAGAGTTAATCTAAGAACATGCAAATCAATGACAATATCTGGACCAATTTATAGTTATTTACTCAATAAACCAATAATTAATCTCAACGCAATAAAAGAAAAGAATATGCTTAAAATCAAGAAATAATCAACCGATATTGAAATTAAGCTCAAAATAAAGTCACAACAATGAAAAAATAAGCTTTCAAGAATCCATTTGGAAAAGAAAAAAAACTACTCACTAAACATGTTTAAAACTAAAACAAAGTTGAATAGAAAAATACAGAAGAAAAACTGTATAAAAAAAACTAAAACTATTAAACTCTACTAATTGATGATTCATCCTCTTGCTTTGGTGTTTAGGTCTTCTATTTATAGGCAAAACAAGTTGTAAAAGCCCTTTAAACTTCCTACATTAAAGTAGGAAAAAAAGTCTTCTTAATTAGGAAATCCTTAGCATCATAGGAGTTTACGTTGCACGGCCAAGTAAATTTTCTCGTTGAAATGCATTGTCGTCCATTCTTCATGTTGGAATGCACGCCCAAGAAAGTTTCTTTGTTCCTCTATGCACTGGAGTGCATTGCTTGTTCCAAGAAAGGTTGCATGACCAAGTAAATTTTATATGGTAGAGACACATGGCCAAGCAACTTCAAATCCTTCAATGCACGACCACTCAAAGCTTCAAGCACATAGATACACGGCCAAACAAATACTTACTGGATTTCACGAACATTTATTAATGCAACTTTTTCATATTCATAGTTTTGGCCCAAATCTTCTTGTCTTTTTGTAATTAAGTCATTTTTCTTACAAATTAACCTTGAAAAAACCAAAACATACAATTAACTCCAAAAATATAAATTAACCATTTAAACTCAAATTTAACCTAATTAACACCAAATTAACTCAATTAAACACCTAAAACATATATACTAAAAACATCATATAAATCACCATTATCAAATACCCCACACTTAGACTTTGCTCGCCGTCGAGCAAATTAGAACAATCCAACTCCTTAAAATAATCAAACTTAAATAAAGAATCATACATTTCAAAATCAAGTTTAGCAATTAACAAGAACACTTAATAAAATTTTAACTAGAATAAATTCAAACAAGACAATATGAGTTAGTTTTCTTGTGTGTGTACAAGACCAAAACATTTTTAGCATTTTAAAATCAAAATATCAATGCAAATATATAATTAAGTTTAGAATGAATGTGCACATAAGCATACACATGTTTTCATGCTTAAAACTCTAGAAACACCATAAGCCTCTCCTTTAGCACCGAAACCTGAAGGTCATCTCCGCTAAATAACTCAAAAATAAAACTTAAAATCGCTTAAGTCTTTTAAAGGTTGTAATGGGGCTAAGATATTGGTTATCAAAGAATGGACAAAAGATAATAAAAATGAATAGCCACTCTAAGATAAAATAGACTAATAATTCACAAATTTCATCCCACTAACTTAAACAATAAAGAACTTATTCAAACCTTCCCAACCTTTCAAAATTTAAAACTCTTTTGAGAGAAAACTATTGAAAATCTTTCCACAATTCCTACCCTCTTTAAAAGTCACAATTTTCCCTTGTAACTACCCCACACTTAAGATTTTGCCAGACTTGCTAGCTTTATTTCAATATTTCTTTCTTTCTTTTTCTTTTCTTTCCTTTTCTTTCTTTTTTTTTCTTTTTTATTTTTTCACACTAGCTCTGATGTTGGCATTACAATAATAACACGGATAATAACAAGATACCATTTCACTCTTTACTTGACTTCAATAATAGCCATAGATAATAAGATAAAAAAAAGTCTTACTACATGCATTAAGATATCCAATTCTTGTTAATCCATTCAATCCTAGAGTGAGCAATTCTATAAGGGAAGATAAAAGCTTTTTAGGCTTTATGGTAAAGTAAATAAGGGCAAGAAGAAAAATAAGTATGGCACGCATTAAACATACCTCATCAGGCCCAAAATGGCTAACAAAGGATAAATATGCATATAGGGTAAGAAATAAGTTAAAATATGACTTAACAATAAAAATATTGTCTAGTTCACTTTCCAAGTTATTTGAATTGCCTTTATACTTTGAAGGGTGATGAGGAAGTTTCTAGCATTCTAAGACTCATCACTTAACTATTTCATTGCATTGTTTATCAAAAAGTTGGTCTTGTGTGCTCAAAAAGATAGAAACTAACAAATATAAGTCAAGTTGAAAATTAAACTAGCTAAAAATTTATTAAACAACCTGCTTGTTCTAATGCTAAACAAGTATTTTAAATATAGCATATTCTAAATTCAATTTTTAAGAAAAAATTAGGGCGAACTAAGCTAAATGTACAATAAATGATATATGAATTCACTAAACTAACATGCAAAATAAAACTAAACATGCAAACTAAAAACCAAACTAAACAACTAAAGCAAAAACAAAATGACTAAAACAAAATCATTCATGAGTAAGAAAATGAGCAAGGTAAGACAACTCGCTTGATTGAAAATCTAGCTCAGCTGAGCTCTATCCCCCTATTTAAAATCTTGTTGTCCTCAGCAACAAAAAACAATTAAGCTCACTGCATAACTTTTGAAAAACAAGTTAGTGCCCAAGAAAAATGTAAGCTAAAGCACGCTATACTTAGATCTATAGTCAAGCCAAAAATTAAGCATGAGATCATTGGAATTGAGTTAACAAGCAAATATGCCTCTACAACCATTATAATGAAATAAACAAGACTTAAAAATCATGGAAACTAAGTGAACAAATGCAACTAGGTAGAAACTTGCTTAAGTGTTCAATGCATAATATCCATGTTACATGGTGGACAGTGTGTGAGTGCAGAATCTCAAGTGTGAAGATAATTGGTGATGGTTAGGCTTAAATAATAGGAAGATAAATATTTTAATTGATCATGGTAAGCAAAAAATAAAATAATCTAATTCAAATACAAACTCAACCTATATTAAGGAAACAATAAATTTTAATTCCAAACTATAGGTATCTAAGAGTCATGAAATGTAAATGAACATAACTCAATTCAAAATGAAACTGTAAGAAAACCAATATTGAAGAACAATAAAGTCACACCAATTCATGCATATTAATCTCAACAAGCAAATTGAAGTTTTGAGCAGATAAAAAACAAATAAAAATTGCCCCTAAAACTTCAAACTGAAAATTGAAAGCTTAAAATCATTTTTAGGGCCCAAAACGAGCTATTATGTAGTGCAAAGGTCATGTAATAAATGTCTATCTCAAAATGTGCTTTCTGAAAATATATTATAATAGTCAATTAGATACCTGTGGAAAAAGTTATGATTAAAATAGTCCTTGCCGTAATATAGACTTAAAAGAAGTGAAAAATGTATAGGTGCTGGAGGTCGATAAGTGGCCATGCAAAAGTAAAAGAGGCAAGTCATACGGCCACGCATGGGTAGCTTTCAAACACATAGGCATACAGGTGGAGTATGGAAAGGAGACGCGGACACGCAAATGGCAACTCCCACATGCAGGCACGCATTGGGCAAGGAGAGAGGAGGCGCGGGCGTGCACGCTGAGGAGGATTTTCACGTGGGTGCACAGGAAGTTGCTACCATGTAGAAAGGGCACTGCATGGGCATGCCTGGGCAAGGAGGAAGCAACCCACAGGCGTACAGTGGGCAAGGGGCGAGGCATACTCTATTCATGTGAGAGTGAAAAAATGAAGGGCAGCAGATCCGTGGGCGCGTATAGGGTAGCTGAACTTTGAAATTAATTTTCTTTTTGTTCTCACCAGTGCTATTTAAAATTCAAAACTCCCTGTACAATAGAGCAACAAAATTGAGCCACCTAAACTCACCTCCTTGATAATATAACCTTAATAAGATTAATTCAAAATTAAACATTCACTCATGTAATTTCATGCTAAACCAATTTATGCTAAAACTGAGTAAAATTTTATTTTTGATCCATATAAACCAGTTATAGCTCTATATTACTCATACTCAGTTAATTATGCCTTTTACTTCTAAATTCTTTTCAAGCTTCAATTTAATTATGCCATGCAATATACAAATCTCTCAATTAATTAAATTCCATATTAAGTCCAATCTTATCTCAGCTTATGCAAAGTTCTTCTTTAAATTCCTGAAGCTTTATGCAAATAAAATCAAACTCACATCCAACCAACTCAAGAAACATAAATCTTTGATAAGGTCAATTAAATTGTGATTCACTTACCTCAAAAATCATATTAGCTCTTTTAATTACCTTAAAAGCACTTACTAATCCAAATTAAATCATGAAGCACAAAAATCTTTAGAAATAGCTTTTTTTTCAAACCCAAATCTTAAACTAATGAATTAAAAGACACAAACCAATAACAAATATGCATTAAACTTTATATTAAAAAAAAACAATGGCAAAACAAATAACATGCATGACATAAATCATAAAAAAATTGATGAAAATTTAAAGAGAAGAGTTAGAGAATAAGTTATGGTTTATTGAGTCCTAACTCAACTCATATTACTCTTGGTAGGTCGAGCTTGCGATCCAAATGCAGGTTTCTTCAAACTTTGCTCCTTATTTTCTCCCATTAGTAGAAGAAACCTATCATAGTTCACCAAAGCTGAAAATTCCATATCTTTAATAAAGTACGATTCCTCCTTTGGTTCATTAAGAACAAACTCTACCGGCTACTTTAGCCTAAATAAATCCTTCAAGCAATTTAATCCCAATATCTCCACTTGAGAATTTTTCCCTTCTTGCTCCTTTAGTGATAAATTCTCTACAAGAGATCCTACATCCTCTAAATAAACTCATGACTTATCTTCAAAAATGAATTGGTCTTTTTGTACCCTATCCCTTATTACTGAATGATTTGTTTCTTTTTCCTTATCACCATCTCCTTGAAATTTCATAGAAACGCTCAAAAGTTCTAGGTTAGATTCTAACTTTTCAATTCCTTCCTCTCTATCACTTAATAAATTTTCTTGACTCTTAATTGTCTCCTCTTGAGTCTTTATCTTTTCTTCTTGAATTCTAAACTTTTCCTCTTAAGCCCATAATGTAGCCTCCCACTTTTCTTTTTCAGCATAAAATTCCCTTTCTTTTCTTATAAGAAAGTCAAAAACATCTTCAGTTTTGGAGATAACAACCTCTTGTGTAGCCCTCCATTTTTCTTTTTCAGCCCAAAATTATTTGTCCTTACATATAAGCAGGTTATGAAGATGTTGATTTTTTTGAGCTACATGCTTCTTTCAAATATCGTAATTCTTTATTCTCTTTTGTTAATTCTTCCATTTGTGCTCTCAAAACCCAAAGAGAATAAGAGTCTTCAACAATAGATGGTGATGAATAAGAATTTTGTGATTGTGCATGCAACAGTTTTATATCTTCTCTTTCTCTTACTAAATCATTCGTTTGCTGTTTCAAGAGAACTAATTCATAGTTTCGGACATCGTTATGCATCATCTTGAAGAATGTCTAAAATTGTTCCTGCAAAGAATAATCATCAAATAAAAAAAATAAAAATAAAAATCTCAGACTAACTCAATCAAAGATATTAAACAAACAATACTGCTGTTCCCCGGCAATGGCTCTAAAAACTTGATCAAAACTAAATAAATAATTAAAAAAAACTAAAATTAAACTAACATGAATTAAAAACAAGACATTAACTGAAATTCTCTTGCTAAAGGAACTATCCACCTTAACTTTCATTGTCATAACTTAATTCCAATAGAAAACACAAGTGATTATGGAAAAACTAGTAATAAAGTCAGATATCTTTATGCAAGTATGTCATTTATATTATTAAACTCATAGAAAAATCTAATACTAAACATCAAAATCCAATTTAACTTCCTAAACTTTCATTGAACTCTTTTTCGAGTAATTCAATTCCAATTTATTCTTAGTTCTTCCTCTCTTAATATTAATCAATAAAATTATCATATAATTACCTCATATTTTAGATAATAAACATGCATAAATATTAAAGAGTTAATCTAAGAACATGCAAATCAATGACAATATCAAGAACAATTTTTAGTTATTTACTCAATAAACCAACAATTAATCTCAACGCAATCAAAGATAAGAATATGTTTAAAATGAAGAAATAGTCAACCGATATTGAAATTAAGCTCAAAATAAAATCACAACAATGAAAATATAAGTTTTCAAGAATCCATTAGCAAAATAAGAAAAAAAACTACTCACTAAACATGTTTAAAACTAAAACAAAGTTGAAAAGAAAAAAAAAAAGAAAAACTATGTAAAAAAAAATAAAACTATTAAACTCTGCTAATTGATGATTCATCCTCTTGCTTTGGTGCTTAGGTCTTCTATTTATAGGCAAAACAATTTGTAAGAGCCCTTTAAACTTCCTAAATTGAAGCAGGAAAAGAAGTCTTCTTAATCTAGAAATCCTTCGCATCTTGGGAGTTTAGGTTGCACTGCCAAGCAGATTTTCTCCTTGTTAAAATGCACTGCTGTGCATTCTTCATGTTGGGATGCACGACCAAGCAAGTTTCTTTGTTTCTCTATGCACTGCAGTGCATTGCTTGTCCCAAGAAAGGTTGCACGACCAAGTAAATTTTATATGGTAGAGACATATGGCCAAGCAACTTCAAGTCCTTCAATGCATGACCACTTAAAGCTTCAAGCACATAGATACAAGGCCAAGTAAATACTTACTGGATTTCCCGAACATTTATTAGTACAACTTTTTCTTATTCACAATTTTGGCCCAAATCTTTTTACCTTTTTGCAATTAAGTCCTTTTTCTTACAAATTAACCCTGAAAAATACCAAAACTTACAATTAACTCTAAAAATATAAAATTAACAAATTAAACTCAATTTAAACCTAATTAACACCAAATTAACTCTATTAAACACCTAAAAACATTGTAAAAACATCATATAAATCAAATTTAAACCTAATTAACACCAAATTAACTTTATTAAACACCTAAAAACATTCCAAAAACATCATATAAATCACCATTATCAATATTCTATTGGAATTCTTTTCATAAATGTTTAGCTAACCTTGTCATAGTGTTTAAAAGATGTTTGGAGTCTAACTTGGCCTTAAATTATGAAAAATGTCACTTTACTCAAGGGTTAATTGGCACAATGCTAGCAAGTGCACTAGATTGGCTAAGTAATATAAGGGAGTATAGTTAATACCTCAGAATATCAAACTCAAAGGGTAAAGGATTATTAGGTGAGATATCTAAAGTTAAGCAAAATTAATCTGGGATAAATTTCCAAGTTTTCGATTGAGAGTGTCATATATCTAATTAACAAAATAAACAAATAATAAAGCTAATTAAGCTAAATATTAAAACATTAATTAAAAATATTGCCAAGATATTCTAATCCTCCCCATACCCAATGCATTGAATTAAATCACAAAGAAATTTATGACTTAAATGTGAAAAACCCATTTAAACCCTAAGTTTCCCATTTCGAAGCCAACTATTCTAACTACCTAATTTTCCATTCCGAAGCCAATCCGATAGCTAGCATAAGCATGGGTTCCAAGACCTAGGTTCGAATTAGCTTCCCATTCTAGAGCAAACCAACCCATTAACCATCTATTCTTCAACTACTTTTGAATCAAATGTAGTCTGCAAAAAGAGTTCAAGACCTGCATTTTGGGATCATCAAGGACTCTAGATGTAGAAAACACAAAAATAGAGCATGGCAATATCCATTCCATACAAACATAATAACAATTCGTTTAAATGAAATAAAAAGACCAAATGCTCAATAAAATAGATAAATAGATAATCACAATGAAGAACAAAAAATTCAAGCATATATAAATCAAAGATAGGTTTAATCCATTACATAGATATGGGGATTCATAAATCCATTAGTAATGAAACTACAAACTAAATATTAATGAAATAAGAGAAGAGAAGAAAGAAGAAATCCAAAAGCCCATTGCAACTGATGAAGTCCTAAGTTGAATCCAAACTTCCTTCAATAACTCTCCAACAAAAGTAAATAAAACAACTACTACTAATTTAAAGAAACCTAAATCTAATCTAAAAACTTATATTGAAATAAACCTAATATATGCATTTACAAAAGAAAAGAAAAGAAAATAAAACCCTAAAAATAAAAGAAGAAAACCCTAGATGTAAAATGTCTGCCTCTTCCTTTTTGCTAAATATAACTTAGCTTTTATAGCATGAGCAGAGGCACACAGTAGAGACGCTTTGATCTTAGTTGTATGCAATCAATCAAAATAGTACTTTAGCATGAGCACACGATCGAGATATATTGGTCTCAACCATGCACACCTTTCTGGACTAAACAATATCAAACTCTACATTAGACATAGTTGAGACAAATGGTCTCTCCCGAGTGTTATAATGAAATGGTGCGAATTAGGGATTCTACAATGCACACAGCCAAAAAACTTTTATCTCTCTCATGTGCAAGATAATTTTCTGCACAAAAGTTAAAATTAACCTATTAAACTCATCAAAACTTGATAAATTTTAATATAATTCTATTTGGCACAACAAGAGAAATTTAACACCTAAAATACTAAAAACATGTAAAATGAGATATAAACACGAACTAAAATACACTACAATTAAAAACTAAATTACATTTATCATTAATTTTGGGGCATATTGTGTCTTTAAAGGGAATTGAGGTATGTAAGGCAAAAAGTGATGTTGTTCAATCTTTACCTTACCCCATGAGTGTGCAAAATGTCTAATATTTTCTTGGACATGCAGATTTTTACCAATGCTTCATAAAGGATATTTTCAATATCAGTTAACCCTTGTGTAAATTGCTTCAAAAAGATGTGGCTTTTGAGCTCCATCAAGCAAGTAAAGATGTATTTGTTGAGTTAAATGAGAAGCTAGTTTTTTGCATCAATAATTCAGTCCCTGGATTGGAATTTCCCATTTGAGATCATGTGCGATGCTAGCAACTATGCTGTAGGGGTTATTCTTAGACAACGAATTGGAAAAATTCCACATGTGATTTATTACGCTTCAAGAATGCTGGATAATGACTAATACAATTGTTCCACTATGAAAAAGGAGCTTTTGGCAATTGTTTTTGCTTTAAAAAATTTCTATCCTTATCTATTGGGTACTAAAGTAACCATTTTTTCTAACAATGCAGCGTTGCAGTAACTACTAATGAAAAATGAGGCCAAATCCTATTTGATCCATTTTGTTTTTTTAACTATAGGAGTTTGAAATTGAAATTTAGGATAAGAAAGGGTCCAAAATCTTGGTCGTGGATCACCTTAGTTGACTACTATTGAATGAAGAAGCATTGCCATTGAAGGATGAATTTTCCAGCAAGCATTTATTTATCATTAAACATTTAGTCTTTGGTATGCTCACTTGGTTGGTTTTCTGGTTACAGGTGCTATTTTGGTTGATTTATCAAGGTTTGATAAGGATAAGTTGAGGAAATATGCGAGATACTATGCTTAGGATGAACCACATTTATGAAAGTACTGCTCTTACCATGTAATGGGGTGATGTGTTCCAAAAAATGAAGTGTGATCCATATGAAATTTTGCTATTCTGAAGCCTATGGTTGTCACTTTGGTTCGAAGAGGATAGCCTACAAAGTATTGGAATATGGTTTGTTTTTGCCAAATATATTTTATGATGCTTGTATGTTTTGTAAGTCATGTGAAAATTGTCAAACAATAGGTAATTTGGGACATAGAGATCAAATGCTGCTCATATTAATACTGTCTTGTGAGATATTTGATGCTTAAGGTATTGATTTTAGGGGTCCATTTCCTTCTTCTTTTGAAAATTCTTACATTTTACTTAGTGTAGATTATGTATTTAAGTGAGTCAAAACAAAAGCCACAAGGATATATGATGTTAAAACCGTTGTGAATTTTGTCAATGCTAACATTTTTTAATAGGTTTGGCATGCCTAGAATTCTCATCAGTAGTAGGGGGACTCATTTTTGCAACAAAATCATGGAAGCTCTATTAAAAAATTATGGTGTAACCCACTATATATCCCTGCTTATCACCTAGAAAGAAGTTGCCAAGCTCAAATTTCCAATAAAGAAGTCAAGTTCATCTTTGTAATGCCCTAAAACTCCATCTGACATGAATAGTACATTTTAGAGTATGAGTAGTAACCCTAGGATAGTTTTTGGTATAATTATAGTAGTATAGTATAGTAAAATTTATAAGTGCTTAAGTATTAAACGTGCACAGCCTAGGATAGTACTAGGATGGGTGACCTAGTGAAAAGTCATACTTAACAATTAAATAAGAAAATATGTGTTAAATGGAGAATAGTGGTACAATTTGAGGAGAAATTCAGATTAAATAGGCCTTTAAAATAGACAATGAAGGATTTTCTTAGTACTGTAAAAGGGTTGACCATAAGTTTGACTAGGCTCTAAAATATTCCACTGTGAGTCCCTAATTATGACCCTAATTGGATTATTGTTAATTAATGAGGATTATCGTTAATTAAGGTAAAATTGGATTATTTTGCAATTATTGAGGTTAAGTCCCAAGATGGATATTTTGGTAATTTCAGCATGTAAGTATATGAGTTGAGTTAAATTATAATTAAATAAAATGATACAATTGAAGTAAATTAGAAGTTTTAGGGTTAACTTGAAAGCAATTGAAATAATAGGGGTTTATTTATGATTAGGGGCATTATGGAAATTTCCTTGGAAGATATTTATCGCACTCACCAATTTAGGGTTCCTGAAAACTAAGGAGGAGATCGACATAAGGAGGTCTCTCTCTCTCTCTCTCTCTCTCTCTCTCTCTTTCTTTTTCTCTCTCAGTTACGGATTGAAGAAGAGGAAATTAGGGTTTGGTGTTTGGTTTCATGAAGAAGAAAAAAGGAACCATTAGAGAGATGGATCTCGAGGATTGAAGGAGTTGAAGCTTTAATATTAGGTACGGGAACTAAGTATACTGCACTATTCATATGATTGATTTTGGGAATCTTCACTTTCTTCTTATTTGTGTGTCATCCTTGTTAAGGTTAAAGGCTAAATCTAGTAATTTATATGAATTTTTTTAATGATTTAAAGCTTTAATGATCATCACTATAAGTTGTGAGGTAAGATCTGGGATTTAAGTTCTTGTACTGCATAATCAGGTTTATGTATAATCTGGGTTTTGGGTTTCCTTGTTTACTGAAATCCCTTGTACGGCCACTCGGCCTTTTTCCTTTTACCTTGCATGACCACTTAGCCCTTTTTCCTATTGCCTTGCACGGCCACTCAATCCTCTTTCCTCTTACTTCACATGACCATTCAGCCTTTTCCATCTTGCCTTATACGACCACTTAGCCTTTCTTTTTATGAAATGCACGACCACTTGTGCATTTTGTTCTTTGATATGCACGACCACTTATGCATTTGTTCTTTGAGATGTACGACCACTTGAGGTATTTCCTCTTCCCATGCACAACCACTTGGCTTTTTCCTCTTTGATATGTATGGCCACTTAGTTTTTCCTTTTTGAAATGCACTGTAGCACCCTCAATGCAAAAACCCTATTACACATGTATCATGAATACTATTAATCATACTTTTATTCATGATACAAGTCTATTCCTGTTTTCCATTTCATACCTATTATCATGCATACTAGACTGTCTAAATATTACTTTATGTATATTACATGCACACATATTTTGTCTTAGCTTTACTACTAGTGAGTTACAGTATTCCACATAGGTTTTATACATATCATAAGATAACTGGCCATTATACAAAAACATAAGATAATTGTAACACAAAACATCCTACATCAAGATTATCAGTCGATGGTTGGCCCTTACTGATGCAGAGAACGTCCCTCAACAAAAGTCTTGCTATTTGTACCTACACGGATAAATAACCCGTGCTAATCTATAAAGCTTAGTGGGGAATATCTACAGATGAATGACCACTCACACAGGTCATCAAAACATACATATACAATGTATATAATAAATAACATATACAACATATCATGTCATTAATAACAAATACTTTAAAGCATAACATATATTCTCATGTTCCTAATCATTGTATCCAGAAGAGTAATAATTATGCTCATATTCATAATTCATATAGATAGCAATTTCCCATGTAAATATATTCAAATAAAACATAATTCCTGTGGTAAACCAACATTATAATCCACAATATCAATCTTTAGTCAAATAACTTTAACTGTTTAATTTTGATCATTACTATGAATAACATTTAGCCTGCCTTAGCTTTATCGGTGGATAACGGGAACTGTGGATACACATTGGTATCAAAGAAGGATATCCGAAGATATCAAATCTATAGACCTAAACGAGGCCAAACTGTACTGTGGACCGGTCAAACATACCCAAACGGGGCTGATCATGATCCAAACGGGATCATATATACTATGGACCCAATCGGGCCAAACTATGGTAGCTGCAATTTCCCTATAGGCGCCTATCTATCCAGATCTAAAACTCTATCACAAGCAGAACTATATTCATGTTTAATTCACATATTAATACTGTATTCATAGTATAATGTTGTGCACATATACATAGTCTTATATAACTATGAATTCTCTGGTGCATAATCAGGTATATGCACATTTCACATGCCAAGTTATACATCTGGCTTATTCAAATCTGTATGACTGTACAATTTACATCATAACATATAGGCATGACATATAATCATCATATCATATACATAATCATAAATGTACATACCTGTGGGTACATTCGTATATAGTTGATTTATTCTTATGAGCGTGTTTCCAACACATATATAAACCTTTATCATCATTCATGTCATATGCTATACAACATATCAACATGTTTCCATATGGGCATACACACATGCCAAGGTCATACTATTATAGTCCCTATTTTATAGCATAGGTATACATTCATAAGTAAATTTTCAATGTAAATGATACAAATTTATATACACACAAGTATATGACTCATATACTTGCATTCAAGGTCTATTTTGTTCAGTCATATGTGCAACACATGGGGGTAGCCTAATATACTGATAAAGGAGGATAAAAAATATAGTTATGGGCCAAAATCAAGCTGTCGCGCTCGCGACAGTATGCTTGGCCATACGAGTTTTTCACCCTGATCCCAAAATCCTGCAAACTGCTTAATAATTTTATTTTGTACATTGTTTTTGACAAACTAAACGGCCTTTTTAGAAAAAGTTATCTTCTACAAAGTTGTAGATATACATATCTAGTTTCTAGAACATCAAAAATATTTTCAATATCATTTCTAAAACTCGAGATATGTTGAAATTACTAAAGACTATTCATCATAGTAGGCAACACAGAATTTCCGATTTTCAAGTGAAAATAGGCAATGTTGTGGGCATTATCTGACTTTGTTTTCTCATATAAATTGTAGGTTCTTAAGTGTATTTTAAGTAGGAATTTACCTCATGTCAATCTGAGCATTGTACAATCATTTATTAAGATTTTACCCAAGCTGTTCAATATTAGCATCAAAGATGCATCTAATATTCCATCAATGTAGGGATTAATTTAGAGGCCAATTTAGTGATATTTTTCAAATACACTTTTATACATATATCTCATATGGAACTATCAAAATTACCAAAGCTTTAAATTAAGATCCCTAGCTCATTTTATAGCTTAATTACAGTCCATAATTTCAGCAATTCTTCATGTAACACATACTGTAACATATTCTAAATTCATATCTCATCCCTATTATTTCATCTATCACACACATGCACCTTGATGATACAATCAAAAATCACATGCATGTAATGTGAGTACCATCCCATACCTTGGCCGACCCCTCTTCACCCTAGCATTCAATCCCTTGCAATATCTTTCCCTTTATCCTTTCTATCTCCTCATTCTTTAACTACAACACAAGTAATCCCCAATCCATCATTTCCAGCAACCAAGCCCATCCGAAATTCACATAAGGAAATGAAGAAGAAGAAGAAGAAAAAGGGGATAAAGATATCCCAAAATTATACCACACCTTTATAATCTTTATCAATATCTTCTTTATTAATTAACATGTATAAAGTTTTCCTTAAGATTTCTTTGAGACATTGGTTATTCAAGTTTAAGGAAATAAGAACTCTCCCTCTTCATCAAACTCAGTCGACCAACTCACCACCATCTGTATTTTCTCTTTCCAACTACTACCTTTCAATCTATATAATAATAAGGCAAATTCTCCAAGTGATCCTTTCAAGTTTTTGCATGTTACCAAGACTTCCCACCAAATCTTGCATGTCACAATTCATTCCCACAAGCTAGTCTATTCATAATTCAACCCCACCAATTAACCTCTTATTTACATTAGCCTCTCCTCAATTCTTAAATTCTCAATTGACCCCATAAAATGTCATAATTACCAATTTACCCTAAATCAATAATTATACTTCAATAAAACCCTAAATTCAAATTACATCACACTAATCATTTTATTTTTCATGCCATCAAAATAATAAAAACGTCATTTATCCCTTAACAAATTATTTATACGAATTTCTCATTAAATTCTTAATCTTAATCAATTAAAACTCCTCTCAAAACATGAAATTTAATTAGGGTCATGTAAGGGGTTTCACAATTCTCTCCTTCTTAAGGAATTTCATCCTCGAAATTCATACCTGATTTAAATAATTGAGGATATTGCTTTCTCATAGCTGCCTCTGGCTCCCAAGTTACTTCTTGTACACCATGATGTTGCCAGAGTACTTTAACTAGAGGGATCTGCTTGCTCCTCAATTGTCTGATTTCCTTAGCCAGGATTTCCTTCGATTCCTCATTATAAGTGAAATCCGGCTGCAGCTGAATATCTTGAACTTGTAACTTGTGAGATTCATCTGATCGATATCTTCGAAGCATAGATACATGAAACACGTCATGAAGCTTGGCCAATTCCATAGGAAGAGCCAATCTATAAGCTACTGGTCTAACTCTTTGAAGATTTTCGTACGGACCAATGAATCTCGGACTAAGTTTTCCCTTTTTCCCAAATCTAAGCACTTTTCTCCAAGGAGATACCTTTAAAAATACTTTATCACCCACTTAGTACTTGATATCCCTTCTTTTAAGGTCAGCATATGACTTTTGCCTGTCACTTGTTTCTTTCAGCCTCTGCTTGATAACTTGAACCCTTTCTTTTGTATCTCTAACAAGGTCAGGACCAATTAACTTACATTCAGTCAACTCAGTCTAGCAGACTGGAGTTCTACATTTCCTGCCATACAAAGCCTCATTTGGTGCCATTTAAATACTCTTCTGATAGCTGTTATTATAAGCAAATTCCATTAAGGCTACATATTTATCCCAATTTTCAGAAAACTCCAAAGCACATCCTCTCATCATATCTTTTAGAATCTGAATAACCCTTTCAGATTGCCCATCCGTTTGAGGATGAAAAGCTGTACTGTACTTGAGCTGTGTTCCCAAAGCTTGCTGTAAAGTTTTCCAAAATCTCGATGTAAACCTTGGATCTCGATCCGAAATTATAAACACAGGTATACCATGTAATCGTACAATCTCATTCACATATAATTCGGCAAGCCTATCCATAGAATAATCTATTCGAACCGGTAAGAAGTGAGCTACTTTTGTTAACGTATCCACTATTACCTAAACAACATCATATTTCCTTTGAGTAAGAGGCAAACCAGTAACAAAATCCATGGTAATGTCTTCCCACTTCCACTGTGGAATTGGAATGGGATTTAGGAGGCCTGAAGGAAACTGATGTTCTGCTTTTACTTGCTGACATGTTAGACATTTAGTAACATAATCAACAATATCCTTCTTCATGCTAGGCCACCAGTAAAACTGTTTCAACCCTTGATACATCTTGTTCCCACCAGGGTGCATAGTAAATACTGTATTGTGAGCCTCATTCAATACTGTTCTCTTTAATTCTTTGTCATCAGGAACATATAATATATTTTGATAATACACACCCCCATCCTTTTTCACTGAGTACTCAGACTGGGTCCCTTCATGCGAAGACTTCAAAATCTGTTGCAACTTTTTATCATGTTTTTGTGCATCAATCACTGTTTGCTTCAAACAAGGTCTAGCCTTCAACTGTGCTATTAAAGCACCATCATAAGCATGTTTCCATCTACAGCGATGTGCAATCAAAGCAGCCATCATCTTACAGCTTAAGGCATCAGCTATGACATTAGCTTTGCCTGGATGGTAATCCACTATACAATCATAATCTTTAAACAGTTCTAACCATCTTCGCTGTCTCAAGTTAAGTTCTTTTTGAGTGAGCAAATATTTGAGACTCTTGTGATCTATATAGATTCTGCACTTTTCCCTATACAAATAATGTTGCCAAATTTTCAAGGCAAGCACTACTGCTGCTAACTCTAGGTCATGGGTTGGATAGTTTTGTTCATGTGGCTTCAACTGTCTAGATGCATAAGCAATTACTTTGCCATCTTGCATTAACACACAACCCAAGCCAACTCTAGAAGCATCACTATACATAGCATACTCCTTTCCTGTAACTGGCTGTGTCAAAACTGGAGCCTCTATCAGAAATTTCTTCAACTGATCAAAACTTGCTTGACATCGGTCAGTCCACTCAAACTTTATACCCTTTCCCAATAGTTTAGTGAGTGGTGCAGCTATAACTGAAAAGCCTTTCACAAAGCGACGGTAATAACCTGCTAAGCCCAGAAAACTTCTCACTTCTGTCACATTTCGAGGCGGCTTCCAATTCACTATAGCCTCTATTTTTGCTGGATCCACCCTAATGCCTTCAGAAGATACTACATGACCAAGGAAAGAAATTTCCTTAAGCCAAAAATCACATTTGTTCAGCTTAGCATACAACTGATTCTCAAATGCTCAGCATGTTCCGCTTCATCCCTCGAATACACCAAAATGTCATCTATGAACACAACAACAAACTGATCCAAGTAGGGTCAAAACACCCTATTCATAAGATCCACAAATGCAGCCGGTGCATTTGTTAACCCAAATGGCATCACCAGAAACTCATAATGCCCATATCGGGTTCTAAAGGCTGTTTTGGAAACATCTATATCCTTAACCCGAAGTTGATAATAACCCGAGCGCAAATCAATCTTGGAAAACACTCCAGCACCCTTCAACTGATCAAATAAATCTTCAATTCTTGGTAAAGGATACTTATTTTTGACTGTTACCCTGTTTAACTGTCTGTAGTCTATGCACATCCTCATAGACCCATCCTTTTTCTTCACAAATAAAACCGGTACGATGTACTAGGCCTAATGAAGCCTTTATCAAGCAACTCTTGTAGCTAAACTTTTAGTTCTTTCAATTCCAAAGGAGCCATCCTATATGGTGCCTTTGAAATAGGAGCTGTACTAGGTAGAATGTCTATAGACAATTCAACTTCCCTTTCAGGTGGAAGACTAGGTAAGTCTTTAGGGAACACATCAGGAAACTCTTTCACCACTAAAATCTCTTGAAGATTCACATTCTCTATTCTTGAATCGAGCACAAGTGCTAAGAAAGCTTCACACCCTTTTCTCAGAAATCGCTTAGCTTGCATAGCTGATATTACAGTAGCTATGGGTTTAGATCGAATGCCCTATACTAAAGTTTCTTCACCATCAGCACCAATGAGAGTTACAGTTTTAGCTTCACAATCAATCACTGCATGATGTCTAGACAGCCAATCCATACCAAGTATAATATCAAACTCCTGGAATGGTAACTCAATAAGATCAGTAAGAAATTCTTTCCCTTGTATTACAATAGGACACTGTTTATGCACTCTATTAACAACAACATTGTGACCCAAGGGGTTGGTTACATAAATATCATATTCCATTTCATGTACAGTAGACTCATTTTTAACCATATCCCCAGTGCAAACATAAGAATGAGTGGAACTAGGATCAATAAGTGCATGCATATCAGAATCAAAAAGAGAGAATGTACCAGCTATGACTTCTGGAGTACTCTGATCCTCTCTAGCTTTCATTGCATAAGCCCGAATAGGAACAACTGGAGCTGTGGGCCTGTCAACTAATTCAGAAATGTTCTTGGACTGGGATCCCTGATAACTCGATCCCCCACGTCCTCTTCCTCTGCCTCTACCTGAAGATGGTGTATTAAAAGTTCCTCTACTTCCTTGTTGTTCAACACCCTGTTCCCTCATCGAAGGACAGCTTGCCATGAAGTGATCGGTACCGCCACACTTGAAACAAGCCCCAGATAATTTCCTACAATTACCCCAATATTTCCTAGAACAATAGGGACACACTGGAGGTTGCCCCCCACTCTGATTCCCTGAAGCTTCCTTTCCCTGTTTAGACATTGCAGAAGATTCTTGTCTCCTATCCCTTTTTGCAGAACTATAGCCAGACTCAGCTGGCAGATTTCCTTGTGCTCCTCTAGCTCTCTTTCCTGTAAAAGATCCACCCTTGGACCCACTTCTTCTCTGTTCTCTCTCACTTTTTTCCATTTCATTCTTTTCAACTCGCAAGGCTGCTGTAACCAGTTGAGTGAAATTAATCATTTGCAAAGATGTAGACCCAATCAACTTTTCTCGTATATGATCATTCAACCCATCTTCAAACCGTCTACATTTAAAAGTGTCAGTTAACATCTCATCAGGAGCATCTGCATTTTCTCTTTCCAACCACTACCTTTCAACCTATATAATAATAAGGCAAATTCCCCAGGTGATCCTTTCAAGTTTTTGCATGTTACCAAGACTTCCCACCAAATCTTGCATGTCACAATTCATTCCCACAAGCTAGTCTATTCATAATTCAACCCCACCAATTAACCTCTTATTTACATTAGCCTCTCCTCAATTCTTAAATTCTTAATTGACCCCATAAAATGTCATAATTACCAATTTACCCCAAATCAATAATTATACTCCAATAAAACCCTCAATTCAAATTACATCACACTAATCAATTTATTTTTCATGCCATCAAAATAATAAAAACGTCATTTATCCCTTAGCAAATTATTTATACAAATTTCTCATTAAATTCTTAATCTTAATCAATTAAAACTCCTCTCAAAACATGAAATTTAATTAGGGTCATGTAAGGGGTCTCACATGCACGACCACTTATGCAATTTTTTCTTTGAGATCCATGACCATATGAGGTATTTCCTCTTCCGATGCACGAATACTTGGCTTTATCCTCTTTGATATGCATGACCACTTGGTTTTTCCTCTTTGAAATGTATGACCACTTATGCATTTTGTTCTTTGAGACGTACAACCACTTATGTCTTTGCTTCTCTACATGCATAACCACTTATGCCTTTGTTCCTTGGATGCATGACCAAACATGCTTTTCTCCCCTCAACAACATGGTCATATGTACTCTTTTGACTTATTTGAGTATACTTTCACCCCAAGATTAAGCCATGTATTTAGATATTGATCACACTATTATATTGTCCATAAAATTATTAAGAAAACAAGAGTGGAGGTGAATTGACTAATGGTAAGTAAAACTGATGATAAATGGTTATTAAATGTTGGTTGTTACTCTAGTTGATATCAATGGATTAATAGACTAAGAAACTCTCTCTCTCTCTCTAGTGCTAAAGTGTACAGAGATATGGTTTAGAAAGGCATGAAAATAAGATGAAGTGTTATAGAAGTTTAAAAGACATAAATGCTAATAATTAGGTTGCTAAAATGTGTTTAGTGCCAAATAACCCAAAGCTAAGAAGAGTAAGAAGAAATATAGTAATCACAAGATTATATGCTATTTAATATGGCCTATATAGTATGATATAAGGTATGTACTATGCCAAAGAAAATTATTTTACCCCAAATGCTATACATTGATAATCCTTTTCAATGACATGAAAATACTATTATTTAGCCTAGTATTAATAAGAAGATAGTTGAATATTAATTGACACTTAATTGTGAAACTATAGAAGTTTGGTTATGCTTTAAGTCATAATAGGAATTAATTATGAGCTTTGATGTAAGGGAACCTACTTACTTATTTGTTCATGCCCTATGACATAATATGAAAACTACAAGTCTGTAAGTAGTGTGCTAATGATTGCGATGAAATAATCTTATATAAACTTACCTGGGTTTAAAATGTTATAAGATAGAAAGTACAAGAAAGATGATCAGTGTATATGTGACAATATTAAGGAAGATCACCTTTTTGTCTATAATCTAATAGGCTATAAAAGTTAGCTAAAAGGGTTAAAGATGCACAAGTGTCGACCTTAATCTAAAAAGAACCTACTTATACTCCTATATGGATTATGAATGCTACTCATGGCAAAAACAATAAGGTATGCCATTGAGAACTATCGATGAGTTAAATAAGTCCAATATCTTATAAATGATGTAACTGTGATAGGAAAATTAGTCTAATTCAGTATGTGAACAAGTATGCATAATGAAAGCATGTATTGCCATGATTTAAGCTGCATATATATGTCTATATATATATGGACACGTGCAATGCTAATTAGGAAAGATTACATGTTATTATTGTTTGCATAAACATGTAACTATTATGACATAGACGAATGAAAGTTGATGCAACTACATGATCATATGATAACATCCATGTGTATTGGAGCTTAGAGCTCAATATTGAAGTATAATAAGAATAATATGCATTCTATTATGAATGTTGGCATTAAGCAAATATGCTCTATCAAGTAAAGAAAGATATGCTTGATCAAAATATGTTTAAACATGGTTAAGCTTGCGAGTCTTAGTTTAGTCGTGGATTAGATAGGCATGCCTAGAGAAATACAGTAGCAACTACCATAGTTGACCTCGGTTGGGTCTTGTTCCTAATTGGAACCATTGTTTAGCCCCGTTTGGGTCTATTGTTTGTTCCTTGCTGGAACTAGTGCTTGGCCTCATTTGGGTCTATAGTTTGATATCTTTGGATATCAATTATTTGATACCTTCAGGTATCCATTACTCCCATTATACGTGCATTGATTGATTCACTTTTGTAATGTACATATGATGAATGGATTATTGTATTATTTGTCTTAAGTTTTTTTTACTATAAAATGACTTTATGAAATGAAATGTTATGTTCAGTATGACATGATTGTGATATATATAACATTTATTATGAGAAAGGTTCTCGTGTGAGTGATGGTGTGAGTTAGTTCCACCAATGGGTTCTAGGGTGAATAGATGGACCATATGTGCCACAAGCTTACAATATTGCATTAAAAGTTATATGAACCAAGACATAAATAATAATCTTCATGTATGTGGAAGTTATGAAATGTTTGCATGTGGTATGGAGACTTTATTGGTTAATCATGATGTGTCATACTTGTTCTTTGAAATGACATGCAAATCCGTTAGTATGTATACAAACATTTACACATGTATGTGCATTTGTATAATTCTAACATAAACCAAAGTGCAATGCATGAGATGAAATGATGTTGTATGGTGTTTAGTTGGCCATGCTATGATAGCTCTAAGGCAATACATGACTATAAACCTATAATGAGAATTGAATGATATATATATATATATATATGTATATATATAACTGTGAAGTAAACGTGCCTAATAATATCTCATATGATGCTACATGACATGAGCACTCCCTAATGCTCTAATATGGTATCGAAAATAAATCTTGTGTAACCAATATAAGGGAATGCTTTAACTAAAGTGTTATTCTTTCAAAAAGCTTGACGTTGAGAATTTATGAGTAAGAGGATGTTGAGGTATCAAAATTATACTAGTTGAATATGAAGAAAAGATTATGATGATAATGTAATTGATAAGTTCGATCATAAGATGAGTTGCGCAATGCTCTAAATTTTTAGAAAAGATGGTAGTTATGGCTAAGGTTGAGGACTCCTCGAAATATCCATTATGGAGTTATTACTATTGTAGACCCATATGTTATTTTATGTTATTATGATTGTTGCATATGATATGAGGAAAAATTGTAAATGGATGTCTATAGAGTTTTGTTCCCCATTAAGCTTTATAGCTTAGCATAGGTTTATTAATCCGTGTAGGTTTGCAGATAAGCTCCACTCGATCGTTAGCTATTATGGCTTAACCACCTTTGAAGAGAAGGTCTGGCAGATTACGGTTACCTTAAGGATTTCATCTTGTATCATTGACTAATTATGTGAGGCCTTCTTATTTATAAGTTTGATTTAATTTATTGTGGCATGTAATTATGGCCTATATTATTAATTATTATTATTTCTACCTGGTCTTTACTAGGTTTATGTTGATGATTGATGATTATCCATGGTTAATGGATTAGGGTGTTACAGTTAGTGATATCAGAGCTCCCAGGTTTAATCTTTTATGGGCAATAAGAAATTAAGAAATTGTTCTTAGAGGTTGTTATGAATTGGTGTAGACCAAATAGCTGTATTAGAATTTATTGTTATTGGGATACAAATTTTGATGATTTTGTGAGATGATTGACTTACGATTTATAGATATTAGAGTATTAGTAGGATTTTGATTCAGAGATTATAATAAGATATCTAAGGAATTATCGATATCTCTCACTTTCTGATATTGGAAGTGCTTAAAAGTCCTGATGTTCTATGATTGAAGTATAGCTTAAGTTTGATTATAAGTATGTCTAGATTGTTTATTAAGATGTTTGAGGAAAAGTTTATATGACTAGAAGAGAACTTGATCTTTGGCATTGAAGATTATGCGAGATGTTGAGGTTATTAAGCTGCTCTATATATATAACTATCAGACTTTTCCTAATCAGCATGGGCAAATCAACATGTTTCATGGTATTGAGATAGGATAAAGCATGACCAATATATATGAATACGTATGGGTATTCATTGCATGCATGAAAACAAAACATTGATGTATTGCATAACATCCCATATCATTTCATAACACATGAATAACATCACATCATATTCGAGCCCAACTGAAAGGGAAAACTGATAAAAGATATAACAAGTATAAGAGTATCCAAGTTTCTGGGAATTGAAAACAGATACCAATGATTATAGATGGATTAGTTTTTTTTTATGGATATAGAGAATGCTTATGGTTATAGTTGTTTATAGCTAAAGCACAATTAAGAATTGCTAGCAATAAAGATAAAGGCTACCCATTTTGAATTTTGAGGATGAAATTCTTTTAAAAGGGAGAGAATTGTGAGACCCCAATTATAACCCTAATCGGATTATTAATAATTAATAAGGATTATCATTAATTAAGGTAAAATTGGATTATTTTGCAATTATTGAGGTTAAGTCCCAAGAGGCATATTTGGTAATTTCAGCAAGTAAATATATGAGTTGAGTTAAATCATAATTAAAGAAAATGATACAATTAAAGTAAATTAGAAGTTTTGGGGTTAAATTGAAAGGAATTGAAATAATAAGGGTTTATTTGTGCTTAGGGGCATTATGTGAATTTCTTTGGAAGATATTTACCCTACTCACCTATTTAGGATTTCTGGAAACTAAGGAGGAGATCGGCATAAGGAGGTCTCTCTCTCTCTCTTTTTCTCTCTTCTTTCAGTTACGGGTTGAAGAAGAGGAACTTAGGGTTTAGTGTTTGGCTTCATGAAGGAGAAGAAAGGAACCATGAGAGAGCTAGATCTTGAGGATTGAAGGAGTTAAAGCTTTAATATCCGATACAGGAACTAAGTATACTACACTATTCATATGATTGATTTTGGGAATCTTCCCTTTCTTCTTGTTTGTGTGTCATCCTTGACAAGGTTAAAGGCTAAATCTTGTAATTTAGATGAGTTTTAATGATTTAAAGCTTTAATGGTCATCACTATAAGTGGTGAGGTAAGATATGGGATTTAAGTTCTTGTATTGCATAATCGAGTTTCTGCATAATCTGGGTTCTGGGTTTCCATATTTGCTGAAATCCCATGCACAACCACTCAGCCTTTTTCCTATTGCCTTGCATGACCACTCATCTTTTTCCTCTTGCCTTGCATGGCCACTCAACCCTTTTTCCTCTTACCTTGCATGGTCATTTAACCTTTTTCCTTTTGCCTTGCATTGCAACTTGGCCTTTCTTTTCATGAAATGAACGACCACTTATGCATTTTGTTCTTTGAGATGCATAACAACTTATGCATTTTGTTCTTTGAGATGCACAACCACTTGACGTATTTCCTCTTCTCGTGCACGGCCACTTGGCTTTTTCCTCTTTGATATACATGGCCACTTAGTTTTTCATCTTTGAAATGCATGGCCACTTATGCATTTTGGTTTTTGAGATACACGGTCACTTGAGGTATTTTCTCTTCCCATACATGACCACTTGGCTTTTTCCTCTTTAATATGCATGACCACTTGGTTTTTCCTCTTTGTAATGCATGACCACTTATGCATTTTGTTCTTTGAGATGCACGAACACTTATGGCTTTTTTTCTCTACATGCACGACCACTTATGCACTTTATTCCTTGGATGCACGGCCAAGCATGTTTTTCTCCCCTCAACAGCATGGTCATATGTACTCTTTTCACTCTTATAAGTATACTCTTACCCCAAGATTAAGTCATGTATTTAGATATCGATCACTGTATTATATGGTCCATAAGATTATTAAAAGAACAAAAGTGGAGGTGAATTGACTAATGGTAAGTAAAATTGATGATAAATTGTTATTAAGCATTGGTTGTTATGCTAGTTGTTATCAATGGATTAATAGACTAAGAAACTCTCTCTCTCTCTAGTGCTATAGTCGATAAGATATGATTTAGAAAGGTATGAAAATAAGATGAAGTGTTATAGAAGTTTAAAAGACATAAAAGCTAATAATTAGGTTGCTAAAAAGTGTTTAGTGCCCAATAACCCAAAACTAAGAAGAGTAAGAAGAAATATAGTAATCACAAGATTATATGCTATTTAATATGCCCTATATAGTATGATATAAGGTATGTACTATTCCAAATCATAATAGGATAAGGGGCAGTTAGTTGGAAGAGTTCTAAATAAGAAATAATTACTGATTCCACAACAGAAGTTGAGTACATTGCTGCTTCGGAAGCAGCCAAAAAAGCAGTCAGGATCAAAAAGTTCATATCTGAATTAGGAGTGGTGCCTAGCATTGTTGATCTAATTCCTTTATATTGTGTCAACAATGGAGCCATTGCACAAGCAAAGGAACCACGATCTCATCAGCAATCAAAGCATGTCCTCAGATGCTACCATCTCATAAGGAAAATAGTAGTTAGAAATGATTTAAAAATAGAAAGGGTCCCCACAGATGATAATGTAGTAGATCCTCTCACTAAATCACTTTCCTAGATTAAGCACGATCACCATATAAATAATATGGGTCTAAGACATATGAGTGATTGGCTCTAATGCAAGAGGGAGATTGTTAGAGAGTATGCCGTAGAGCCTATGTAATTGGGATGTATTTCATATGTATGAATTTATATTCTTAATAAAAGGCATCATTCATTTATTAATGCTATGTTTAAATACATGAGTTTGTAAATCTTAAATTAATAAATGGAGTCCTAGATATTACAAACACAGTGCAAAGGCAATCATGAAGTGTTCATAATATAAGATGTCTATTACATGCAAATGTGTTAATATCTAAATATCCCTAGTCATAAAATTAGCAAGACAGGACATTGTTAATTCGGATAGACTAACATGTGTTATGCTTCTTGAATGGTTCAAGCAGTGGTTCTCATAACTGTGATTATAAAAGATAATCAAAGCTAACATGTGGATGCTTGTTAGAAGAACAAGTTCATTGGAAACCTGCAAAGAGAATCCTCACATGGATATTAAATCTATGTCAGAGATGAATCTCTTCATAGCGGTTGTGCAAGTATCCTTAGACATGAGATCATTAAGGTTATCTTAAGTAACAAGTGGTATAATTTGACTTCATAACTGATTATTTCCAACTGGAGGTGAACATAGTTAGGAGATTAGGTATATCATGACCTACTTGAAAATAGTTGAGTGATTGACAAAGGATTCACCATCCCATATTTATTAAGGGAAGTTATCTCATATGATTCTATAATTGCCTTGTTCAGAGAATCTCTGGCCTGAGTAATATGCCAAGATGGATAGAGATCCATAAAGGGTATTTTGGAATAATGGTTAAAATTAATAGAACATAAATAATTAGATTTATATGAGTTGAAAGAAATCCATACTCAGAATCTAATTGAGATAAGAGTGGTGAAAGGAGTAATTGCATGGTAACTGTTTCTATGGAAGGATATAGTCAAACCGCTTATCTTTCCTGACATTTGGGTAGTCATGATGCCTAGCTAGAGGCTGCTTATGATTTGTATAATAGTGTATCATAAATATCAATAGGGTTTGATAAAATGTTTTAAAGAAGTTTAAATCATGTGAGTTTTGAATAAAACTCACAATTACATATTATATTGCCAATATGGATAGGAACCCAATAGGTCATACACATATAGAGAAAAGGATAAAATGGTAAAATGACAAGGATGATAATATTTGATATTATTATGGGAATAGAAAAGTGAATAAGAGAATAATTAATTAAAGAGTTTAATTAATTATGATCAAGTAAAATTGTTTGCATAACTTTTTAGGAATGTTCTGTAAAATGGACCTAATTGAAATATTGTAATTCATAATTAATTATTATTGGACTATAAGTGTTATAGGGCTGATATAATAATTACTAGATCCATTGGAGAAAATAATGGAGGCCCAGAAGATTGAGTTTGGTGCAGAAACCCTCTAGAGGAAGGGTTTCACGCCAACTACAGACAGAAGGCCTTAGAGGCTTAACTCTTAGACCAAAATAAATTAAATATATTTCATAAGTGTTATGGAGCCTACATATTTAATTTGGTTGGATTTGGAATTCATTTGGGTGATTAAATCCAAGTATATGCACAAAGGGCCTAGTTTGTGGGTTTTGTGCATAGCCTTTTATGAAAGGACTTAAATTGGATTTAATTGAGCCTAGATAAATTATTAATAATTCCAGAAGCCTATTTAATATTTCTTCAGAAATTTTAAAGAGCCCAATCCTATTATAAAGTTGGATTTTTAACCTAACTATAAAAATCCAAATGATAGGGTTTTAGGGTTAATGTGAACAATTAAGAGAAAAGATTTTCTCTCACTCTCTCAACCCTAGTCGGCACCCCCTTACTAGCATCAAAGGGATTTTGGCCAGCCCTTGCTCTCGTCCTTTGTTGGTTCATTCAATCCTTCTCTAGTGTGGATTACTCATTGGAGGTGTTCAACTTTGGACACTGTCATTTACGACAACCCATTGAGAAGGAAAATCAACATTTCAACAAAAATCAAAAGTGATTTTTCTTATTCTCATTAATATGTATATTGTAAATTTATGGAAAGGTCAGATCTATTGGTTAAAAAATTTTAAATTCTGCTTATGTATGAGATGCATGTAACTGATAATTCCCAACATGTTATCAGAGCCTCAGTTTTGCCATGAATCTACAATTCTATATTTTTCTGCAGAATAGTTTTTATTTTTGAGTTAGTTATTTCATGAAATTTAAAATATCTAATTTGATTGTTCATGAATGAAAAATATTGATTTCTGGATGTATGTGATCAAATATATAAAACAAAAAATAAAAAAAATAATTCTTTTGAGAAAAGAGTCGTTGTGAATGGCGTGTAGGGTTTTATTTTTCAATAAAGTTTAGGGGCTGTTCTAAATTAAATTTTTATTAATCCACTCTAAAATTATTTTGATGATAATTTATTTGTTTAATATGTGATGTTAAGCCATAGGATCAAACAAAACTAAAATCGAACAAGTTTTGCATGAAAACTAGTTTAGTCGAAAAGTTTGAAAAATTGGTGTTCTTCGTGTGTTCTTGGCGTGTTCATTTTTAGAACAATTTTTAATCTTCTAAATCTAATATATCTGATATATTAATGTATTTTTAATTAATTGAATTAATTAAAATGGGTCTTGAATTAATTAGATTTATTTTAATTCATTAAAACCACTTAATGGGCTTAATTATGTTTACAGACTTGATTTTAATTAGTGAATGAATTGGTGGGCCCAAGGAGCTGATTTAAATTAAATATTATAAACTATAATTAAGTTTATTAATGGATTTTAAGGGCTAGAGTGGGATTTTCTCATTTCAAAAGGCCCAAATGCTCCAATAGACACAAAACTAGCTTGTGTGTGAACACATTTTAGGGTTTATTATATGGGTTTTGGCCTACCATTGTTTTAAGCTCAAAATTGATTTTTAATTATTTAATATGATTAATTAATTAAATAATCAATTGATAATTAATTAATAATCAATTGAATTGATAATTGAGGCAAGAACACATGCATGCAAAAAGGTTTCCTAAAACGAAAGTTTCCAAAAATGGAAAAAGTTTCCTAATTTGATCACATTATCAAAATAACTCAAAAGTATGTTTCAAGAGTTGAAAAAAAGTTAGTAATCCATTATATGTTTTACCTTATGCATTATAAATACATATAAGGGTGTATGGTTGGCATGATGGATAGTTATGGACAAAGGCCCAATGTGATTGAGCATAATGCATGTTTCGGCCCAAAGAGGACTTTCATGTCCCGGTCACTCGTTTTTGGTTTGTATTTCTTTTTCAAATTGTAATATGTAATTAGATTACTTAGATTAGAATTAGAGATAGAGATGGAGACCATTATTAAGGAGCAAGATAGGTCGGATGGAGATCCAACAAGTTTGAAGATAATGTAATTATTTTTTTTACTTGTTTGAATCATGCATATTACCTAGGTGTGACCTTTTGATTTCCATTTTGACTCGGAGAAATCAATGTAGTAAAGTCCGTAACTATACCATATTTGTAAGCTTATATTTATGTGATAGATATAGGATGCATACCAATGTATGCCAACCATGTATGATGAGACTTAATTAACTAAAATCTCTCATAATATACTAAAGTATATAAGCCTTCCATTAATTTGAGGAGAACCAGAGTTCTTTATAGTGTAGGTTGTTGACCACAGTCAAGCTCACATTATATTGAATATGTTCGAATTTAATTAAATGGGTCATCTTAGCTAGCCCATTAGCTTGTTGACCACAGTCAAGGCTAATGGTTCTAGAGGCAAGATTAGGGAATACATATATGATATGCATGTATCAAGAGTTGATAACCTAATGATCCAATAGTTGTGTAGAGATACAATTGGTATAGCGATACCTACCTTTCAAGGGTATGGAGTTTGATTTGTTGAGCACAGTCAAGGTCAAATGTCATATCAAGGATTGGATATTGGCCCACTAAGAAAACCATTGGATTTTCTTGGATTAAATAGTGAGGGCTATTGATTCAAAATAAAATTGTGGGAGTAAATGGATTGATTAAAGAACTAATTAATGCATACATATATATGAACATACTCTCATATGTTTTCTTTTTCACATCTAGGTCATCATCATGAGTACATCAAACATTAATATACGATCAATCTTGGATAACAAGTTGGTTGGCAGCAACTATTATGATTGGATCAGGTAAGTGAGAATTATTCTTAGAGCTAAAAAGATCCATTATGTCTTGGATAAAGATCCACCACCACTTCCATCAGATGATGCCATTGATGAGATCAAGGGAACTTATCAAAAATACATGGAGGATAGTGAAGCAGCAGCATGTCTGATACTGGGTGTTATGTCCTCGAAGCTTCAAAAGTAACATGAGATGATGGATGCTAGAACCATCATTTTGCATCTAGAGGAGCTTTATTCTTCTCAGGTTAGAACTGAGCAATATGAGATTGCTTAAGCTCTATTTAGCTGCAAAATGGTGGAAGGCACTTCGCCTGCTACTCATGCATTGAAGATGTATGGCTACATTGAGCATTTGAGTAGACTTGGATATGTAATGGATAATGATCTATACATAGATTTAATCTTGTACTCGTTGGCTCCAAGTTATGCACCTTTTAGGCTTAATTTCAACATGAACAAGATACAAGTAACCATTCCTGAGTTAATAAACATGCTCAAAATAGCTGATGGATCATTCAAGAAGGATTTAAAAAGTGTCATGTTTGTCACTTATGCTAAAGGGAAGAAGTAGAAGAAGAAGATAACCAAGGCACAACCAAAGAATGGTGGGATCTCCAAGAAGAAGGTTGCCAAGAAAGAGAATCCTAAAGGATCTTGCTTCCATTATGGAAAAGATGGTATATTGTTAATTCATGGCAAAGTCATATGATTTTTCTTATTCCCATTAATATGTATATTGTAAATTCATGGCAAGGTCAGATCTATTGGTTAAAAAAATTTATATTCCACTTATATATGAGATGCATGTAACCGATAATTTCCAACATGAGTATTGTTTAAAGTAATTATATGTTGATGGAAGTTGTGATGCTATATGGAAGCTACTCATGGCAACAACAACAAGGTACACCATTGAGAACTATCGATGACTTAAATAAGTCCAATATCTTATAAATGATATAACTATGCTAGGATAAGTAGTCTAATTCAGTATGTGAACAAGTATACACAATGAAAGCATGTATTGCCATGATTTAAGTTACATATATATGTATATATGTATATGGACACGTGCAATGCTAATTAGGAAAGATTACATGTTATTATTGTATGCATAAACATGTAACTATTATGACATGAATGAATGAAAGTTGATGCAACTACATGATCATATGATAGCATCCATGTGTATTAGAGCTTAGAGCTCAATATTGAAGTATAATAAGAATAATATGCATTCTATTATGAATGATGGCATTAAGAAAATATGCTCTATTATGTAAAGAAAGATAAGTTTGATCAAAATATGTTTAAGAATGGTTAAGCCTGTGGGTCATAGTTCAGTCATAGATTAGATAGGCATGCCTAGAGGGATACAGTCACAACTACCATAGTTAACCTCAGTTGGATTTTGTTCGTTATTAGAACCATTGCTCAGCCCCATTTGGGTCTATTGTTTGTTCCTTACTGGAACCAGTGTTCAACCTCATTTGGTTCTATTGTTTGAAATCTTCAGATATCCATTATTTGATACCTTTAGATATCCATTGCTCCCGTTATCCACCTTTTGAACTAGTACTTAGGCAGGCTAGTAAACATAGTAAAAATGTGCATAAAATCAAGTAATATGTCTATTGATTGCTTTACTTCTATAATGTACGCATGATGAATGGATTATTATATTATTTGTCTTAAGTTCCTTTTCACTATAAACTGACTTTATGAAATGAAATGCGATGTTTAGTATGACATGATTGTGTTATATATAAAATCTAGTATAAGAAAGGTTCCCATGTGAGTGACGGTATGAGTTAGTTCCACCAATGGGTTCCACGGTGAATAGATGGGCTATATGGGCCACAAACTTACAATATTGCATTAAAATTTATACGAACCGAGATATAAATAATAATCTTCATGTAATGTTTACATGTGGTATGAAGACTTTATATTTAATCATTATGTGTCATACATGTTCTTTGAAATGACATGCAAATCTGTTAGTATGTATACAAACATTTTCATATGTATGTGCATATGTATACTTCTAACATAAACCAAAGTGCAATGCATGAGATGAAATGATGTTTTATGATGTTTAGTTGGCCATGCTAAGATAGCTCTGAGGCAATAAATGACTATAAACTTGTAATAAGAATTGAATGATATATATATATGTATATATATAAGTGTGAAGTAAGCGTGCCTAATAATATCTCATATGATGTTACATGACATGAGCACTCCCTTATGCTTTAATTTAATATCGAATATAAATCCTCTGTAACCAATATAAAGGAATGCTTTAACTGAAGTGTTATTCTATCAAAAAGCTTGATGCCGAGAATTTATGAGTAAGAGGATGTTGAGGTATTGAGATGAAAACTGGATATTGGTCCATTTTTTTTAAAAATACAAGTTAATTAAATATAAAATGTTTATATGACTTTTTATTATTTAGCGTGCCAAAAAATTCTTTTTTTACTAAATTACTACATTCTCAAAATAAATACATCTAAATAAAATAAAAGCATCCGGATTAAATGAATAAATCACATAAAACGATATGGATAAAATAACATAAAAAACCTAAATGTAAATAAAAGAGGATTAAGAGGGAACCAAATGGTGCAAGGTTTCCGTGGAAAAACCATCTCCTTTAAACTCGAAAATGCACAAAATAATTGGCTCACCAAAACATTAAAAAATAAAATTAATTAGTATATTAATAGAAAAAGAAATTTAAATGAACTAAAATTTTTTATAGAATAACATAAAATAAATAAACAAAAAATACAAATCATTCCCAAAGGAGTTAAAATAAACCTAACATAAATCTAAACATTAAAGGTGACCTAAAGTAGCATAAAAAGAATTAAAATATGATAAAAAGATAAAAAATAAAACCACATACACCCCAAGATAGAGGGCTAAACACCCAAACCGAGCTGAGGGACGGAGCGAGAAGAAGACATGACGGTTTCGGCCTACAATTGTTTTAAGCCCAAAATTGATTCTTTTAATTATTTAATATGATTAATTAATTAAATAATCAATTGGATTGATTATTAAGACAAGAACACATGCATGCAAAAAGGTTTCCTAAAATGAAAGTTTCCAAAATGGAAAAAGTTTCCTAATTTGATCACATCATTAAATAACTCAAAATATAGTTTCAAAGGTTGAAACAAAGTTACTAATCCATTTATTTATGCATTAGAGAGGCATATAAGGGTGAATGATTGGCATGATGGTTAGTTATGGACAAAGCCTAATGTGATTGAGCATAATGCATGTTTTGGCCCAATGAGGACTTTCATGTCCCGGCCACTTGTTTTTGGTTTGTATTTCATTTCAAATTGTAATATGTAATTAGATTACTTAGATTAAAATTAGAAATAGAGATGGAGACCAATATCAAGGAGCATGATGGGCCGGATGGAGATCCAACAAGCTTGAAGATAATGTAATTATTTTCTTGTTTGAATCATGCATACTACCTAGGTGTGACCTTTTGATTTCCCTCTTGGCTCGGGGAAATCAATATAGTGAAGTCCATAACTATACCATATTTGTATGCTTATATTTATGTGATAGATATAGGATGCATACCAATGTATGCCAACCATGTATGATGAGACTTAATTAACTAAAACCCTCAAACAAATACTAAGGTATATAAGCCTTCCATTAATTTGAAGAGAACCAGAGTTCTTTATAGTGTGGGTTGTTGACCACAGTCAAGCTCACATTATATCGAATATGTTCAAATCTAATTAAATGGGTCATCTTAGCTAGCCCATTAGTTTGTTGACAACAGTCAAGGCTAATGGTTCTAGAGGCAAGATTAGGGAATGCATATATGATATGCATGCATCAAGAGTTGATAACCTAATGATCCAATAGTTGTGTAGAGACACAATTGGTATAGAGATACCTACCTTTCAAGGGTATGGAATTTGGTTTGTTGACCACAGTCAAGGTCAAATTACATATCAAGGATTGGATATTGGCCCACTAAGAAAACCATCGGGTTTTCTCGGATTATATAGTGAGGGCTATTAATTCGCAATAAAATAGTGGGAGTAAATGGATTACTTAAAGACCTTATTAATGCATACATATATATGAACATACTCTCATATCTTTTCTTTTTCACATCTAGGTCACCATCATGAGCACATCAAACATTAATATTCGATCAATCTTGGATAACAAGCTGGTTAGCAATAACTATTCTGACTGGATCAGGCAAGTGAGAATTGTTCTCAGGGCTGAAAAGATCCATTATGTCTTGGATAAAGATCCACCACCACTTCCATCAGATGATGCCATTGATGAGATCAAAGGCATTTATCGAAAATACATGGAGGATAGTGAAGCAGCAGCATGTCTGATGCTGGGTGCTATGTCCCCGGAGCTTCAGAAGCAACATGAAATGATGGATGCTAGAACCATCATTTTGAATCTAGAGGAGCTTTATTCTTCTCAGGCTAGAACTGAGCAATATGAGATTGCTCGAGCTCTATTTAGTTGCAAAATGGTGGAAGGCACTTTAGCTGCTGCTCATGCATTGAAGATGTATGGGTATATTGAGCATTTGAGTAGACTTGGCTATGTTATGGATAATGATCTATACATAGATTTAATCTTGTACTCGTTGGCTCCAAGTTATGCACCTTTTGTGCGTAACTTCAACATGAACAAGATCCAAGTATCCATTCCTGAGTTAATCAATATGCTCAAGACAGCTGATGGATCATTTAAGAAAGATCCAAAAAGTGTCATGGTTGTCACTTCTACTAAAGGCAAGAAGCAGAAGAAGAAGAAGATAACCAAGGCGCAGCCAAAGAATGGTGGGATCTCTAAGAAGAAGGTTGCCAAGAAAGAGAATCCCAAAGGAACTTGCTTCCATTGTGGAAAGGATGGTCATCGGAAGCGTAACTGCAAGGCCTATCTAGATTCTCTCAAGGAGAAGAAGCAAGCTGATGCTTCTACTTCAGGTATTCATATGATTGAAATTAATACTTATTCTATTGCTTCAATAGAATCTTGGGTATTAGATACCGGATGTGGATCTCATTTATGTAATGATCTACAGGGGCTTAGAAGCTTTAGAAGAGTTGGAAAGGCAGAGATATGTTTGCAGTCAGCTACTGGACAGAACATCTCTACAACAGTTGTGGGGACTTACTATTTGCCTCTTCCTAGTGGATTAGTACTGGAATTAAATAATTGTTATTATGTTCCAGCTTTGTCCAAGAGTATTATTTCTTTCAGTTGTTTGATGAACGATTATGATATTTCTTTAAAGGACAAAAGTTGTTACATTTTTAAGAACAATATATTTTATGCAAAAGCTATCATTGAGAATGGTATATTTGTTCTTGATTTAATTAAAGAAGTATATAATGTGGATACCAAGAGAATGAAACATGATAATCTAAATACCTCATACTTATGGCATTGTCGTTTAGGCCACATAAATGAAAAACGCATGACCAAATTGCACAAGTCAGGTGATTTGGGATCATTTGATTATGAATCATTTGATACATGCGAATCTTGTTTATTGGGAAAAATGACAAAAGCTCCCTTTATTGGTAAAGGAGAACGAGCTAAAATGGTTTTGGACTTAATACATTCAGATGTATGTGGTCCAATGACTACACATGCTAGAGGAGGTTACTCCTACTTCATTACTTTCATAGATGATTATTCCAGGTTTGGATACATCTATCTAATGAAATATAAGTCTGAAGCATTTGAAAAGTTTAAAGAATTTAGAAATGAAGTAGAGAAACAACTTGGCAAAAGTATTAAAACACTTAGATCAGATCGAGGTGGAGAATACTTAAGTCAAGAGTTTCAGGATTATCTTAGAGATAATGGGATTTTATCTCAATGGACTCCTCCATATACACCACAACACAATGGTGTATCTGAAAGGAGAAATCGAACACTATTAGATATGGTTCGATCAATGATGAGCCGAGCGGACTTGCCTAAGTCTTTTTAGGGATATGCACTAGAAACTGCTGTTTATGTGTTAAACAGAGTTCCTAGTAAATCGGTTGATGCTACTCCATATGAGATGTGGAATAACAAGAAACCCACGCTTTCTCATATGAAAGTATGGGGCTATCCTGCTTATGTGAAGAGGACAATGTCAGACAAATTGGATGTTAAGTCTGATAAATGTTTATTTGTGGGATATCCAAAAGAAACGTTTGGATATTATTTCTATCATCGCTTAGAACAAAAGGTGTTTGTTTCAAGGCATGCTGTCTTCTTGGAAAGAGAATTTCTCCTACGAGAGGATAGTGGGAGTAAAATTGAGCTTGGTGAAGTTCAAGACCCACAAATAGAAGATGATCAACCAATTGAACCCGAAACTGAATTTCATAATGATGAGATTACAGTTGAACCTAATTATACACAAAATCCTAGAAGATTTACTAGGATGCGTTCTATCCCTATGAGATATGGATTTCACGTTGATTCGGATAGAGGCATAACTGTAGTGAGGACAATGAGCCTACAAGCTATCAAGAAGTTTTGAACAGTTCAGAACGTGATTTATGGCTTAAGGCTATGCAGTCCGAAATGGACTCCATGTATGAGAATAAAGTATGGACTTTAACTCAACCACCTGAAGGGATAAAACCCATAGGGTGCAAATGGGTCTTCAAAAAGAAGACTGACATGGAAGGTAATATAGTTACCTATAAAGCTCGCTTAGTAGCAAAAGGTTATCGTAAAAAAGAAGGTATTGACTATGACAAAACTTTTTCTCCTGTAGCGATGCTTAAGTCTATAAGAATACTTTTAGCCATTGCAACTCATTATGATTATGAGATTTGGCAGATGGATGTGAAAACAGCTTTCATTAATGGAAATCTTATCGAGGATGTGTTTATGACACAACCAGAAGGATTCACATCAGGAAATGGCGAAAAGGTAAGCAAGCTTCAAAGATCCATTTATGGATTGAAGCAAGCCTCTAGGAGCTGGAACATACGATTCAATGAGACAATCAAAGAGTTTGGTTTCTCATAGAATGAAGATGAACCTTGTGTGTATAAAAGGGTCAGTGGGAGTGCAATTGTCTTCCTAGTTCTATATGTAGATGACATATTGATCATGGGAAATGACATTTCTCTTCTCCAATCTGTTAAAATATGGTTATCCAAGCAATTCTCCATGAAAGACCTTGGAGAAGCATCCTATATTCTGGGAATAAGGATCTATAGAGATAGATCCAATAGGTTGCTAGGTCTTTCTCAGAGTACATATATAGATAAAGTATTGAAGAGGTTCAATATGGATCTCTCTAAGAAAGGGTTTATACCCATGGTGCATGGGAAATACCTTTCTAAGTCTATGTGTCCACAGACACTGGAGGATAGAGAGAGCATGAATAGAATACCATATGCATCTACAATTGGTTCTATCCTGTATGCTATGTTATGTACACGTCCAGATGTAGCATTTGCTTTAAGTGTCACAAGCAGATTCCAATCTAATTTTGGAGAGGAACATTGGGCAGCTGTCAAGAATATTCTTAAGTACTTGAGAAGGACTAAGGATATATTCTTGGTATATGGAGAGGGCAGTTTGGAAGTAAACGGGTATACAGATGCCAGCTTCCAATCTGACAAAGATGATTGTAAATCATAATCTGGTTATGTGTTCATAATGGGAGGAGGAGCAATTAGTTGGAAAAGTTCCAAACAAGAAACAACTGCTGATTCCACGACGGAAGCTGAGTACATTGCTGCTTCAGAAGCAGCTAAAGAAGCAATCTGGATCAAAAAGTTCATAACCGAACTAGGAGTGGTGCCTAGCATTGTTAATCCGATTCCTTTATATTGTGACAACAATGGAGCCATTGCGCAAGCAAAGGAACCACGGTCTCATCAGCGATCCAAGCATGTTCTCAGACGCTACCATATCATAAGGGAAATAGTAGCTAGAAATGATGTGAAAATAGAAAGGGTTCCCACAGATGACAATTTGGCGGATCCCCTCACTAAAGCACTTTCCCAGATTAAGCATGATCACCATATAAATAGCATGGGTCTGAGACATATGAGTGATTGGCTCTAGTGCAAGTGGGAGATTGTTAGAGAGTATGCCCTAGAGCCCATGTAATAGGGATGTTTTTCATATGTATGAAATTTATATTCTTAATAAAAGGCATCATTCATTTATTAATGCTGTGTTTGAATACATGAGTTTGTAAATCTTAAATTAATAAATAAAGTCCTAGATATTATAAACACAGTGCAAAGGCAATCATGAAGGTGTTCATGATGTGAGATGTCTATTGCATGCAAATATGTTAATATCTAAATATCCCTAGTCATAGAATTAACAAGATAGAACATTGTTAATTCGGACAGACTAGCACATGTTATGCTTCTTGAATGGTTCAAGCAATGGTTCTCATAATTGTGATTATGGATGATAATCAAAGCTAACATGTGGATGCTTGTTAGAGGAACAAGTTCATTGGAGACCTGCAAAGAGAATCCTCATATGGATATTAAATCTATGTCAGTGAGGAATCTCTTCATAGCAGTTGTGCAAGTATCCTTGGACTTGAGATCACCAAAGTTATCTTAAGTAGCAAGTGGTATACTTTGACTCCATAACTGATTACTTCCAACTGGGAGTGAACATAGTTAGGAGATTGGGTATATCATGACCTACTTGAAGATAGTTGAGTGATTGACAAAGGATTCACCATCCCAGATTTAACAAGGGAAGTTATCTCACATGATTCTATAATTACCTTGTTCAGTGAATCTCTGGCCAGAGTAATATGCCGAGATGGATGGAGATCCATGAAGGGCATTTTAGGAACAATGGTTAAATTAATAGAACATACATAATTAGATTTATATGAGTTGACAGAAATCCATACTCAGAATCTAATTGAGATAAGAGTGGTGAAAGGAGTAATTGCACGGTAACTGTTTCTATGGAAGGGTACAGTCAAATCACATGACTTTCCTGACATTTGGGTAGTTATGATGCCTAGCTAGAGGCCAATCATGACTTGTATAATGATGTATCAAAATATCAATAGAGATTGATAAAATGATTTAAACGAGTTTAAATCATGTGAGTTTTGAATAAAACTCACAATTACATATTATACTGCCAACATGGATAGGAACCCAATAGGTCACACACATATAGAGAAAAGGGTAAAATGGTAAAATGACAAGGATAATAATATTTGATATTATTATAAAGGTAGAGAAGAGAATATGATAATAATTAATTAAAGAGTTTAATTAATTATGATCAAATAAAATTATCCGCGGAACTTTTGAGAAATGTTCTGCAAAATTGGACCTAATTGAAATAATGTATTTTATGATTAATTATTTTTGTCTTATAAGTGTTATAAGACTACTATAACTATTATAGGACTGATATAATAATTAATAGGACCATTGGAGAAATTATAAAGGGCCAAAGGAATGAAGAAGTTGGAGGAAGCCCTCCAAAAGAGGGCTACACGCCAACTCCATACAGAAGGGCTTTGAGGGCTTTTTCTTGGACCAAATTAATTTATATATATTACATAACTGTTATGGAACTCACATATTTAATTTGGTTGGATTTGGAATCCATTTGGGTATTTAAATCCAATTAGATGCACAAAGGGCCTAGTTTGTGGATTTTGTGCATGGTCTTTTATGAAAAGATTTAATTTGGATTTAATTAAGCCCAAATGATTATAATAAATTCTTGAAGCCCAATTAATAATTCTCCAGCAATTTTAAAGAGCTCAATCTCATTAAGGAGTTGGAATTTTAACCTAACTATAAAAGGCCAACTAATGAGAATTAGGGTTAAGTGATTAAAACAAAAGGAAAGTCTTTTTCTCTTAATTCTCTCTCCCTTTTTGCGCCACTTCCATTGCTAGCCTCTTGGATTTTGGCTACTCCTTGTATTACACCAATTTGTTGGTTCAATTTACCCCTCTCTAGTGTGGATTACTCATTGGAGGTGTTCGATTTTGGACACTATGGTTTGCGACAACTCGGTGCGAAGTAAAATCAACTGTTCAACAAAAATCAAAGGTGATTTTTCTTATTCTCATATAGTTATATTGTGTATTCATGGAAAGATCAGATCTTATGGTTAAAAAATTTTAAAATTCCGCTCATGTATGTGATGCATGTAACCATTAAATTCCAACAAAAGGATCAGTAGTAGCGATAGAGAAAATGCTGGTGGTTTTTGCCGTTGGTGGGCGATGTAAGAGGTGGCGGCCCTTCCCTTGTCCCATTCCCGATCTCCTCCCTCCTGCCTACTACTTTTTTTTTTCATTACTTAATTTCTCTCTTACCCCTTTAAAATGAGTGGCTATAATGTTTTCTCTAGGAATTTCTAGAGATTCTGGAAATTTATGTTTTTTTTTGCGATATTATTATTATTTTTAATTATTGTTATAAATTTATTTATCTTAATGTCTTTTACTTTGATTAATCTTTATAGCTTGCTAATGTATTTTAATTAAAAACATGCTTAATTCAAAAGCTAAAATAATTTTTCGATAAATTTATACCTTTACTTACCTGAATCAAAACTGTATTCACGAATTAAAACAAATTTTATCGATCAACTCAAACTCAGGGTGTTAATATTCTGATATTTTCTTTAAATATATAGGGAAGAGTTGGAAATAGACTTTAACTCTAACACCTTAAGATAGAAAGGTTAAATTCTTAAAAATTTAGAGCTGATCAAATTTTAGAATTTGATTCAAATCCTAACATTTCAAAACTAGAAAATGTGGACAAGTTTGAAAATACCCAACAGATGAGCATCTATTAATGATAGATGGCCATCCTTTACACGATTCCTTAAAATTTACAAAATGCCCTTGATCTGACCTAGACTAAGGGATGCCAATCATAGATGATCATCTATCCATGACATACATTTATCTATCACCACGAGAGGACCAAAACCAAAGTTGTTCTAAAATATTTCTCAAACTTTGTAAAACCAAACCAAAATCTTTAAAAGATAACCACAAAATATGGAAATCAAGATCCAGGCTTCAAGGTTCATACTGTTTATCAAAAATGTATTATTTCCTCATCATCGAGTATAATTGTAAGGCCCCTAACATGACCCTAATTTAATGGCGTATTTTTGTGATTAAGTTAGGGGGGTAAATTATCATGTTATTATGTTAGTTGCATGGAAATAAAATAAAAGAGTATGGTTTAATATTAATTGAGGATGTAATTGAAGTAAAAGATATTAATTTGGGGTTAATTTGTAATTGTGGCATATTAGTGGCCAATTGGGAATAAAAGCATTTAATTATAGGTTAATTTGAAGGAATGATTAAACTGATAGGCTAATATTTGAAAGGAATTAAATGGAGAGGTTAAAGTTTGACATGCAAATTTTTAAGGGACTAAAGAGGGGATTTTTATGTTGGTATAAAAGGCCTGAGTTAGTGGAAATTTGAGGTTTCTTGTAGTTGAGTGAGATCGGCAATTAAAGAGAGAAAACTAGAAAATTATCTTCTTCTTCTTCCTTTTGATTTCCATTGATTTATCTCAAACAATTTGAGGATGATGTTTGTTGATTAATCAAGAGTACAAGGTATTAAACTTAAGGTAATTAAACTATTGATTAAACCCTTCATCATCATCTTCTTCTTCTTTCATTTTGACTGAGAAAATGTAAATATGCTGGAAATTTATGATAATGATGATGGTTTTTGCGAAGGAGAAGAGGAAGGAAGGAAAAGCAAAGGAAAGGGTATTGATAGAGGTTGAAGACATTGGGTTTATCAGCCATGGTATGGGAATTTAGGTTGTTCATATTGCATGTGAAATTGATTACTGGAATTGAGTAGGATTTACAGAATTCAAGTTATGTTTTGCTGGAATTTTAAGGATGTGAGGTTGAAGAAGACTGTTCTTGCCGAGTCGTGAACATTAGTTCGACTCGTGAAGCCCTTCATGAGTCGTGAAGTACAGTTTATCTTCTTCACTCGTGAGCTTCTTCACGAGACGTGAGTTTTGGCCTTATAAGCTTCACTCGTGAATCTCTTCACGAGTCGAACATGTTGTCACGACTGAATAACCTGTCTAGAATGTTTTGCTCATAAGTTGAGCTATAAAACAGCAAATTAAGTGATTCTTTTGCATTGAAAAATAGACTTCCATACCTATATTTCATTAGAAGAAACCTAAACTTTAATCTGTCTCTAAGTACCTGTAATCTAGGGTTGAATCCGGACTTGTTTCTAGACTTTTCAATGTAACAGGAATTACAATTATGTGCAGATTGTTGCTACACTTGATAATATGATTTTAAATGGATTGAGACAGATAGTTGCTTATGTGATAGTACAGTTAATTAAATAAGGCATGTAGTATGACTATCAATGAAGGATTTATATGAATACAGATGCATTCAATTGTGTTTATGAATAAAGACTAGTGATGAAATATCTAACCTATACATGTAATTAGTCTGGTGCATGATGGTTATATGCCAAATTGATATATATATGCACATGTAAATCCTGTGACATGAAAGTGCACATATTGACATGTACCTATGCTATAAAATAGGAACTATAATAGTATGACCTTGGCATGTGTGTATGCCCATATGGAAACATGTTGATATGTTGTATAGCACATGACTTGAATGATGATAAAGGTTTATATATGTATTGGAAACATGCTCATAAGAATAAATCAACTATATTCGAATGTACCCACAGGTATGTACATTTATGATTATGTATATGAGTATATAAGCATGTAATTGCCCTATGAGATAGAAGATGAATTAGCATGACTATGAACATGTGAAATGCTTAATGAGAACATGATCAAGTATATGATATGATGATTATATGTCATGCCTATATGTTATGATGCAAATTGTACAGTCATACAGATTTGAATAAGCCAGATGTATAACTTGGCATGTGAAATGTGCATATATCTGATTATGCACCAGAGAATTCATAGTTATATAAGACTATATATATGTGCACAACATTATACTATGAATAAAGTATTAATATGTGAATTGAACATGAATATAGTTCAGCCTGCGATAGAGTTTTAGATGTGGATAGATAGGCGCCTATAGGGAAATTGCAGCTGCCATAGTTTGGCCCGATTGGGTCCATAGTATATATGATCCCGTTTGGATCATGATCAGCCCCATTTGGGTTGATAGGCTACCCCGTTTGAGTATGCTTGACCGGTCCACAGTACAGTTTGGCCCCGTTTGGGTCTATAGATTCGATATCTTCGAATATCCTTCTTTTGATACCGATGTGTATCCATAATTCCCGTTATCCACTGATAAAGCTAAGGCAGGCCAAATGTTATTCATAGTAATGATCAAAATTAAACATTTAAAGTTATTTGACTAAAGACTTGATATTGTGGCTTATATTGTTGGTTTACCCACAGGAATTATGTTTCAATTGAATATGTTCATATGGAAAATTGCCATCTATATGAATTATGAAAATGAATTATGTGTTACTCTCCTGGGTACGATGTTTATGTTCACAAGAATATGCTTATGCTTTAAAGTATATGTTATTGTTGCCATGTTATGCTGGACATGTTGTTTATAATATATGAATATATTATATATGTATGTTTTGATGACCCGTGTGTGTGGTCATCCATCCGTAGATATTCCCCACTAAGCTTTATAGCTTAGCACTGGTTATTTATCCGTGTAGGTTCATATAGCAAGACTTTTGTTGAGGGACATTCTCTGCATCAGGAAGGGCCAACCATCGATTGATAACCTTGATGTAGGATGTTTTGTATTACAATTCTCATATGTTTTTGTATAATGGCCAGTTATCTTATGATATGTATAAAACCTATGTGGAATATTGTAACTCACTAGTAGTAAAGCTAAGACCGAATATGTGTGCATGTGATATACATAAAGTAATATTCATATAGTCTAGTATGCATGATAATAGGTATGAAATGGAAAACAGGAATAGACTTGTAGCACGAATTTAAGTATATGAAACCTTATGGCATGATTAATGACTAAATGATGATTAAATGAACATGTAGTATAAGCATGATTAATAGCATTCATGATACATGTGTAATAGGGTTTTTTGCATAGAGGGTGCTACAATAATCTAGTCTATCTTAGGTCTTGGTGTCTACAGTTACTCATAATTTTGGGAAACTGATGCACTAGTGACAAAGCTAAAATTTCAAGTAAAAGAAAAAAGTGTGTACTTGAGCAATGAATCTCTAATTGATTGTCTTAAAACACATACTATTTGAGGCAGTGAGTATTTGATTTGGTAGTTACCATTTTCTTATCAATGTGTTCACCCTGGGTTAGAAAGTTAGCCTCAGTTTATTGATGTGTTAACCCTTGGTTAGGGAGTTACCATCAATTGGTCGATGTGTTAACATTGGTTGACTATCTGATTAGTGCCAGATTATCAGTATGTAAAATCTAGATGAGTTGCTTATATTTGATTAGCACCATCTTGTCGGCATGTATAATTGAGATAAAATTATGGATTGGTTGACGCCATCTATTTGCATGTCTAACCTTACTATGGTGGTTGACGCCATCTTTAGGCATGTTCCCCCCTTTTGAATTAATATTCTTCTTGAATTTTTTTTTGGCAAATATACATTTGTGAGGAATCAATGATAGCATAAGCTTGAAGGCTAGCTATATATATGTAGATCTACCTTAGAGACACTACAACATAATTCTTTCCCTTATCATTATAAGTTAAAACAACCTTCTAGACTAATAGGTATATCTTGAAGACACTACAACATAATTCTTTCCCATATAATTGGAAGTTAACATAACCTTTGGGTCTAGTATGTCTACATTGAAGACATTACAACATAATTTTTCCCTCATTATTGGAGTTAAAATAACCATATGAACTATCCCATTTTCAGTGTACTTCAGTTTTATAATGTGATCTTGGCTTGAACCATGTGGATTAATTATCGATGAAGTCATTCACACTAGTGAAGTCTCTCACTTTATCATCATCCATATGGATCAATAACTAGTGAAGTCTCCCACTTTATCTTTTGCCATGTGGATCAATCACTAGTGAAGTCTTTCATTTTGACTTCATCCATATGTATCACTTTTGATTTCAACCAATTTATGTGGCTTTTGTGGCTTTACAAGGCGTTTGGAGCTATAACCAAGGAATAAGAACCATAATAAATTGTTATGCATTCACCATTCATGAACATTTTATCCTTCTAATCCAGTTTAGTTTGTGTATCATCAACAAATTTCTCCATTCTATAAGCAAACAATATGAGTACTATAGGTTCTATGGAGTGTGAAGTATGTGCCCTTTGAGAGGGCTCAAGGTACCCATGAGAAAATGTGTGATATTAGTGTCTTGTTTATTGAATTTTGACTTGCTATTTTTACATTTGATATTTTGGTTTATTATGGTCAATATATTCTTTTGTTTTTTATCTTTTTCATTTTCTTTTGCAATTGCCTTGTTGTTAATTTGATCGTGCATCTTTGTTATTATTTTGTCACTTTTACATGCATTTGTCTTATTGTTATTTTTACATGCATTTGTCTTTATTGTTGTTTTTGTCATCCATATTTATTTCAGATAAAACAATATATCAATCATAAATAAAGCATAAATGAAATATAAATAAATGGATAAATAAATATATGTCATAATTTTTATATACATCAAAATGTCCAAAAAAAAGTTCATAAAAGAATTCTTAAATGGAAGATATAACTATTGTGAGGGCATTGGTGCCTTGCAGTAAGATGGTCTAGATGGAGGATGAAAGGTTAAAGGATTGGGGGGTCTATGTGGTGCCACTAGCTGGGATGGAGCCATCCTCCTCCTGCTGAATCCTTAACTCAAATCCAGGCAAAGTAATAGATAGCGACTGCAAAATCTATGGTATCACATAGCAAGGTGCTCTAAGCTCTTAACTATCCCTAAGACTGCTCGAGAATACTAGTCCATATATCCTATAAGATAATCTTTCAAGTTCCTGATATACCTACTTTGCTGCTCATCATTCTTAATCATAGCCTATTTGCCTCAAGGTACCTCTACCTTGATATAGCCTGTTTGCTCCCTGTTCTAAGTGATGGAATCGTCTATGACTTGTAGAGCCTCTTCAAACCTTTGCCCAGCTACTACTAGGTCTGCTATGATACCCTATACATCAATTTGGTGCTGAGCCTGTATAGAATACACTAGAGCTAAAATAGAATGTAGGGTTTGGTCCTATCATTGGATGACATACTGGATGGTCTGGATAGATGCCTTGATGGTAGCTAATCTTTTTAAGATGTAATCATATGGTCGAGCTAATGCTATTTAAACAAAAGGTAGAGCAGTGGAATTAGATGCCCTCGGATGGTTATATGGTGGTAGAGCAATGGAAGTAGATGGTTTCAGATAGCCATATGGTGAGTACATCTTAAATCCTTTAGATGGTGACAATCATGATCTGATGGGTAATCATGAAGGCACTGGAGGTAGAAGTGAATGACCATGCAAGTCATCCAAATCTACCTGCATATCCATCTTAAAATTAAAACTTATCATTGCCCATTGGGGTTCCTATGGCCCATCATGCTGAAGATACTCACCAAGCCACATTGGCAGCATTGGAGGTGCTTGAGGCACATAAACCCCCTTTCCCCTTACCAGTGGCTCTGGTATGATGGGATACAATCTATAGCTCTTTTTAGTATTGAGAATAGTTAGTAGTCTATACTACCGCTCTTGCATATGAACTGGCTCTACCATCCTCTTGCCAAGAGCGATCTGTAGATTTATAAAAATGTCCTCCTAAATTACCTAATCAAAGGTCCTTTTATCTGCCCCTAAATCTAATAGCAACTGTTGACCACTCATCCTATACATATCTAGAAGGTCTGCTGTGTACATACCTAGAGCAATGTGGCAATGATCTCATGTGTTATATCAATCCGCTTACTCGTTTGCATGGCCCATAAATAAATGATATCAACTGCATTCAACAATCTAGGATTGCCAATGTGGTTGAGATAAGAGGTGGATACAACTATCTCAATGTGCCGAAGAACCTAAATGGCCAATATAGTACTCTTGGCTATTTTTGTTTGGTATATGGCCCTATAAAACATGGTGGCTGCCTAGTGCTCTATCACTAACTACCCTCTTTAAGTTCAAAACATCTACTCCTATTGGAAGCCCTATGTAGCCTCTGTGAAATGATGACGTGTGATGCTATACTGGATACCTCACACTTTAAACCTGACCACCCCCTCCTTTATATTAGGCCTTTGAAAGCATCCATACTGTAGTGTTGCAAAAAATTCCTAGGTGATGTTGGGATGGGTCTGAAAGGATAGAGTGAAGAATGTAGTCCATCCTTCAGTGGCCAACAACCCATCAACCTCATCGGTCATCCCTATGGTCTGCAGGAGCTACCGTGGTATGAACCAATTAGAATGCTAATGAATTCAAGGTAAGGCCTGATATCGCTCTGCCTATCAAGCTATCATCCACCCTAGAATAGGTAAAGGCAGTGTAGCCTATGCTTGATGTCATGGCATCCTGCAAAAGCTAAGTGTTATGTTTTCATAATTGACTTGCATTACAAAAGTAGCAAAAATTTAGCTTTGTAAGGATTTTGGTAGCATGTTATCTTAAACTGGTGCAAACTAACCTGGATTGAAATGTGTGTTAAGCACCACATAGTAAACCGTAGCCTGAGCCTAACAAAGGGCATTCTAGAAAACATACATGACAATTAAGGAATGAAAAATGCAACTATTTACAAAACTCTTAACAAATATTTAGCAATATTTTGGCTAGAAATGTGACCTCCTTGCATAGAAAAGCATTTAGAATAACAACCACACAAGCCTCGGTAGCTACCAAGAAGTTCATTTTTAGGTTTATCTTGTTACTTAAAGGAAAAATTCTCAGAATTATTTCATCTATCCACTTTACAATAAATGATTCTATAGGTTAAATGCACATGAAAACACAACTTAAAGTTGCAATGTCAATAGTTCATTCTATCAAAACCTATCAAATTAAACTAAATAATCAAACTAAAAGGTATTAATTTGGCTTACCAAAGAATTAATGTAAATCAAGTGTCGTATCTTGTAATTTGCATATATAATCATGTCTAATTACCTAAATGTAACTGGCAGCATGGGCAACCAAAAAATTAACTAATCAAAGCATCCTCTTTGCATTGTTTTCTTTTATTTATACTCCTATTTCCATGCTACTTCATATATATATATATATATATATATATATATATATATGCTATTTTACTATTATAATTAACTAGAGGCAGGATACAAGTCAAAATAAATTCAATCCTAAATAGGCAGAAAATAAATATTTACTAATTAGACCAAAAAAATTAAAAATAACTAAAAGTTACCCTCTGTATCTATTTACACATCCATATCATTAACTTAGAGAGCAAATATTAAAAACAAATAAAGAAGGAGAACGTTAGAAACTAACCTAGAAATTCGAAATGAATAAACAACAAAAACATAGCAAAACCTGAAATAAAAATGACATTGAGCAGTGCACTTACCCTGGGAAAATTTGAGCACGAATGAAATGAAAAAAGATTGAGAAATGAGGAAGAAACTATAAAAAAATTAAGAGAAAAACCTTGGGAATTGTTGTTAATGCCAGTTATAAGAATTGAAAGAAGAGAAGAAAAAAGGTGGAAAAGTTCAATTTTCAAGTAATAAACCGGTTGGACATCTATTCTGAGCAATAGATGGCTACCACTTTTGTCCCATCTGTCATAATTTTTCCATTTTCCATAATTGTTTAACACAAAATACTCCCTGAATTTAATTACTCCCTGAATTTAATCTTTTTTTGGGAAGCCTTGCAGTGTTAGCGTGCTTCTTGGATTCCTTACAAAATGAAAATAAGGAGATTGTAAAGATGTAAGTATAATGCATGGAATATACAAAGATGCTTCTTTGAGTGGTCTAGGGGTAACAGATGGTTAGGCTATAAGTCACTCCTGATGGATGGCCATACGTCATGGCTTTTCCATAAATAGCTTGATTTTTTCGGTTTTTATCCTTTTTGACCTTTCATCCTCCAAGAAAGCTCTACTTCAAGTATTTTCCTTCTCCCCTTCTTTTCTTTTTGTCTTTTAATTTACAATCATCATTTTATTTTTCCTTCCTTTCTCTCTTATTTCTTATTCTTATTATTTTATTTTATTTTTATCACTTTTGGCCTCTATACCATTTGAATATCATAACCATGTTGACCCCAACTATGACCAAATTAAATAGGTTATTGGATGACTTAAAAACCTAAAAAAACCCTAATTGGCCCTGTACCACATTCTAAGGTTTTTAAGGAGAGCAAAACTAGATAGGGCCTAATCTTTTCAATTGTCAGGTACTATAGCCTAAGATTCCATATTTTTAGGTTTACATAATAAGAGTTATACCCCTTGCCTAAGGAGTTTACTGAGGTTATCGGTATAAGATTTACTCTTAGCACTCTACCTTGTCTGCCTTTTATTATTCTTGACTATCCCAGAGAGATGACATGAGATTTTGGTGTTCTTCCTTTCAAGGCCAGAGGCTTAGTACCTCAGAGGATGGCCTTTTCATTGGAGTGGTTAATTGATGTTTTGGAAGATTTAAACATTTTGCCCACATTCCAGATAGGTGTGCCCTTATTGTATTGCTTTGCTCGATGGCTATTAATGTGCTCAGATAGCTTGATTAGAGACTATGGACATTTTAATGTTTTAGACGGTGTGCACAAAGGGCGTATCTCATTCCCTTTAATTCTAGTAGAGATGATAATTGATCTAGATGCCCTTTTTTTATTGATCCTACTATTCACTTTATTGGCGACTCTTTAATTCTCTAAGTACATCATTATTTCAAAAGTAGTGAGCCCCTTGTGGGATTTTACAATAGCTTTTCTTATTGGAAAACATGTCATTTTAAATTTTTGTATATTTCTTTACCTTATTTTTGCCTGAGATAAACCTAACTCACCCCAACAACTCTTTCTTTCTCTCTTTTTCTCTCTCTGTCTTTTTAATAGGTATGGCTATATAAGAAGCTAAAGTTGATAGTTGAGCCCCTACCTTGAGTTATGAGCACTTATCCACTAAGGCATTATATTCTTAGGTTGAGGTTGTACGAATTTCACTTGCCTTATGAAGGAGCTATCCAGATGGCTTACTTGGCTAATGTTGACATCAATTTTAGGTGTCCCTAGTGCAAAAACTACATCCTACAGTGGCTCTTAATTAGGGTTACCTAATGAGAAAAGTGTTTCTTATAAATAGACAATGAGCAGAAGTGCCAGACTTTCTCCTGGACTTTATATTTTTAAAATATTTTTTGAGATCTCTTGTGGGTTTTAAATGTTTAAAAATTCTTTTTAGATGTTTTCTCCTCTTTTCCCTCAGGGAACAAGGTTAAAATGGGTTTCAAGGTTAAAGAAAAAGTCAACAGTAAAAGTAAAAGTCAAAGGTCACAAGTCAAAGGTATGAGTCACTCCTTTAACTCATGAGTTAAGGCCGTGACTTGTTTGTGAGTCACTACCTTGACTTGGTAACTCAAGGTTATGAGTCACCTCTTAGAAACAATTTTAATGTTTTTTATCACACAAATAGGAGAAAAAAGGAATAAAAAAAATTTGATTCCATACTTATAAAGAGAAAGATTTTTTCTAGGGTTTGAATCTTGCATTTAGAAAAGGAAGCATGGGCTCTTTTTATTTGCACTCTATCTCTCTCACACACACTGTATTTCTCAAAAAACCAAGTTACAGAGAGTAAAAAATTAGGAAAACAAAGGTGAAAGGCACTATAACTTTTTTTTTATGGAATCAATACTGAAGGTAATATTCTTTAGCCCCAAAATCAATTAAATTGGGTGTTAGATTCAATTTATTGTAATATATTCTATTTATTCTTTATTTTCTTTGATTTTTTTGATTTCTGTGATTTATTGGATTTAAGCTTCTTAACTTGTTATTAATTATGTTTTATTCTTATTTTATTAATTAATCTATAAAAACAATTGAAATTAAGCTAAAATTGAGATTTGATGCATTTTTAAATCACTAGTCATCATCTTCTTGATGTGAGTTTAATAGTTCATGTTTAGTTAAGTGTTTTGTGCTTAGAATTGTAATAGAATGTTTTGTTTTAGTTATTTATACCTAGAATTTGGTTTGTTTTATGTCTGTATGATTGTAGGAGTAAAGGGAGAAAGGGCTAGGAAAATGACACCAAGTAACCAAGTAAACAAGGAATTTAAGGTCTTGTCATGAACGTGACCCATAAAGGAAGAAGAAAGGTAGGGAAAGCAGAAGGAAGGAGAAAAATTAAAGGTAAGTGTTTTTTCATGAGTGCAATAAAGGTTGTGGGCATGACAAATGGTGATTATACATTCAAATTTCAAATCTAGCTTCTAAAATACATGAATTTTCCTAGAGGTTGTGTACCTCTAGAAGGGTGTTTGAAAGGGCACATTATTTTGTAGAAGAGCTATGAATATAATGGAGATTAGAAGATAAAATATATATATTTTAGATAGTTTTCAATTAGACATTTTTATTTTTGTAAAGAAATGTAAAAACTAACTTTTGAAGAGAAGGAAAGATCAAGGAAGAAAAAGAACATTTAATGAGTGAAGGATCGAAAGATTAACTTTTATTTTGTCTTTCAATTATTTTTCTCTTCTTTATTATTACTTGAATGATTTTTTAGGAACGGGAACAATTAAGTTAATTTTGTTAATTCTCAATAATATAAGTGATCTTGTATTGTAGAGTTTTCTATAAGTATTTTATCTATGATCATTGCAAGTGAGAGTATAGTTCGAGAGATATATTATTTCTTATAGATATTAGAAGTTCATTAACATAATATTGCTAGAGAGATCAAGATGTTAGTATGATTGTTATAGGTTCATGACTATTTTAAAAATATTTGATATAATAATCTCATTATATAATAAGAGTTAAATGTTAGAAATTATACTTACATGTTTTAGGCATTCTATTTCACGTCGAGTGTTTGATCTAGAGATTTATGTTAACTTAACTTGCACATTAAAGATTAATTTTAGACCAAGAGAATAATATCAAGTTTCACATTTGTTAATGCATATCATTTATCATAGTTTCCTTCTTTGATCATAATTAAAGTAAGCTTAGTCAATACCTTAGTTAAAGTAAAACACTAATAGATTAGTTTTGTAGCCAAATTAATGATCTTTGTAAATAAGATTGAGATCAAGTCATAGTGTGTAATAACCGAACATTTCCTTATAGGAAAAATATCACAAGTACTAAATTGTAAACCATACACTTACGAATTTGCAATAATAAGTTTATAGTGCCATTGTCGAGGAACATGATTTGTGATTATTGCCATTATAATTCTCGATTTAAGATTTTGGATTACACTATTTAATTAGTTTTTGTTTTTTTTATTTTGTTTTATAGATTTGACAGTTCAATTTTATGCCTAGAATAAGAAGGTCTAAAGAAGAACTTGAACCATTAAATACAAACATAGAAAGATTTCTTTTAGGAAATCAAAAACTAGCCAAAAAGAAGAAAAAGAGATTGATTTTGCTAGAATAAAATCAACTAAGGTTAATGGATTTCGCTACACTAGCATTGAATGGGGCTTAACAAAGGGATTTTCATCGTTAGGAAAATGCTAATAAGTTTGAGATTAAGTCGTTGTTGTTGTAAATGGTAAAAAATAGTATATAGTTTTATGGATTGCCAAATAAGGATCCTAAAGCTCATTTAGAAAATTTTCTTGAGATATGTGATACTTTTAAAATCAATAGTGTATTAGTTGATGCAATTAAGCTTAGGTTTTTCCATTTTACTTTTAAAGATAAGGATAAAGCTTGGCTTAATTTCCTTGCAAGACGCTTTATAATCACTTGGGATAAATTAACAAAGGCTTTCTTATCAAAATATTCTTCTTTAGCAAAAACTGCAAAGATAATTAAAGATGTTACTACTTTTGTTTGACATGATAATGAATCTTTGTACAAAGCATGGGAAATATTTAAGGAACTTCAACGGAGTTGTCCACATCACAGTCTTCCAAAGGAGTTACTTATGCAGACATTCTACAATGGGGTGAGTCATACAACTAGAAGAATAATTTACGTATGAATTACTTTAGGAGATGGCTAAAAATAATTTCATATGGCCAATGAGAGGGTAAAGGTATCACCTTCTTCTCCTACTAAAGGTGTTAATTTTATAGATGTTGTTGTTGCATTGCAAGCACAAGTGGTGGCTTTAACTCAAGATTGACAATCTGAACATATAAGTATCTCCATCAAATTCTAATACTATATGTGGTCAATAAGGGCATATTAGTAGTGATTGTGGATTGGGAGTAGCTGGTATGGAGAAGTAAGTCAGTTTTGTTCAAGGCCAAGACTATGGAAACCCTTATTCAAATACTTATAACCTTAGTTGGCATAATCATCCAAAATTTTCATATGGTAATAATCATAATAAAGTAGTGGGATTTCAATAGCCATAATATTATTTTGAAGCATTAGAGGAGAAGATGGATAGGCTTTTAAAAGGTATCAATTTAAAAATTAACTTTGAAGATGAGAACTATAAGAGGCTAGATTCAAAATTTGATCATATATCATAGAATCAATCATCTTTCATTCACAATTTAAAAGTTTAATTGGGACAACTTGTAAATACATTACCTTCAAGGAGTCAAGGATGTATTCCAAGTAATACAGAAGATAATCCAAGGGTGTAAATGAAGGCAATGACATTAAGGTCAAGTAAACAGTATGTCAATGATTTTGTTTCAACTAATGAGGGTGGAATTTTGCAAGTTCACAAAGATAAGGGGGCTATTAAGCATTTAGTTGCAAGTGTGACACCACTCGGTAGCATGATAGAAGAGAATCCTAATGCAATAATAAGCATGACACCTAGCGCGAGCATGATAAAAGGGTCTCCAAAGGCTAGAGTCTTCCAAACTCATCTTGTAACACCCTAATTCACTAACCATAGGTAAACATCAATTATCATCATAAACCTAGCAAAGATCAGACAATAATAATAATAATAATAATAATAATAATAATAATAATAATAACAACAATATAGGCCATAATTACATGTTGCAATAAATTAAACCAAACTTATAGTAAGAGAGCATAACATAAATGGCATTTAATCACTTGTCATCCTTAAGTATAACTACAATCTGCCAAAACCTATCTTTAATTGTAGCCGAGCTACTCGAGCTATCGATCCACTAGAGCTTATCTTGAAACCTACACGAATAAACAATCCTGTGCTAAGCTATAATGATTAGTGGGGAACAAAAATCTATAGATAACCTCTTTTCCCTTAGTCATCTTATCATATACATACATATATACACAACTTTTACAATAACAGAGAGCAACATATGAGTCTATTATATTGATCATTTCACAATGGACATATTGGGGAAGCCCTCAACTTAAAAACCATACTTACTAATGTCTAGAGCATAATGCAAATTATCTTGTTTTGAAAACTTGTCAAAATAATATTGTAAGTTTACTTCTTTTCCTCTTTTAAACTAGCTTGATTCATACCTTTCCTAATCCTTACTACTACAGAGTTCAGACATCAGAATTATTGATAACATGAAACTTTAACTTCATGCCTTCATCACATTGTTACATAAGTTATGCATTTAATAATAGATCCATGCACATGGGAGTGCTTATGTCATGAAATGACTATAGAGTTATTGCTAGGAATGATTTCTTCATATATATATATATATATATATATATATATATCATACAATAATAATTATGAAATATAATTATAAATCACAACTTCTGTTTGCAACCATGTATTCCTTAATGCTATCCTATTATGGCAACTAAATGTAAACTAACATCATTTTATGTCATACACTTTCCTTTGGCTTATGTCAGAGTTATTGGAGTGCACATACAAGTGTAAACATTTATAGGTATTGACTAATCAACTTTGCATACAATAACAGAGAACAACCTTACGTATCATAATTACCCAAGAAGGTCCAATTATCACATACATATGTTCATAAATCCCAAAGCATATGAAACTCATTGTATATGTTATAGCCCAAACAATTTTTATTATAACATTGTACGCATTCTATCATAGCATGGCAATTTAAATCTCATAGGTATACATTCTATTAAAAAGTATGCCCTAGAGCCCATGCAATAGGGATGTATTTCATATGTATGAATTCATATTCTTAATAAAAGGCATCATTCATTTATTAATGCTATGTTTAAATACATGAGTTTATAAATCTTAAATTAATAAATGAAGTCCTAGATATTATAAACACAGTGCAAAGGCAATCATGAAAGTTTTCATGATATGAGATGTCTATTGCATGCAAATGTATTAATATCTAAATATCTCTAGTCATAGAATTAACAAGATCGGGCATTGTTAATTCGGACATACTACACATGTTATGCTTCTTGAATGGTTCAAGCAGTGGTTCTCATAACTGTGATTATGGAAGATAATCAAAGCTAACATATGGATGCTTGTTAGAAGAACAAGTTCATTGGAGACCTACAAAGAGAATCCTCACATGGATATTAAATATATGTCAGTGAGGAATCTCTTCATAGCGGCTGTGCATGTATCCTCAGACTTGAGATCACCAAAGTTATCTTAAGTAGCAAGTGGTATATTTTGACTCCATAACTGATTACTTCCAACTAGGAGTGAACATAGTTAGGAGATTGGATATATTATGACCTACTTGAAGATAGTTGAGTGATTGACAAAGGATTCACCATCCCTGATTTAATAAGGGAAGTTATCTTACATGATTCTATAATTTCCTTGTTCAGAGAATCTCTTGCCAGTATAATATACCAAGATGAATAGAGATCCATGGAGGGCATTTTGGAAACAATGGTTAAATTAATAGAACATACATAATGAGATTTATGTGAGTTGACAGAAATCCATACTCAAAATCTAATTGAGATAAGAGTGGTGGAAGGAGTAATTGCACGGTAACTGTTTCTGTGGAAGGGTTTAGTCAAACCACTTGACTTTCTTGGCATTTGGGTAGTCATGATGCCTGGCTAAAGGCCAATCATGATTTGTATAATAGTGTATCAAGAATATCAATAGGGATTGATAAAATGATTTAAAGAAGTTTGAATCATGTGAGTTTTGAATAGAACTCACAATTACATATTATATTGCCAATATGGACAGGAACCCAATAGGTCACACACATATAGAGAAAAAGGATAAAATGGTAAAATGACAAGGATAATAATATTTGATATTATTATGGGGATAGATAAGTGAATAAGATAATAATTAATTAAAGAGTTTAATTAATTATGATCAAGTAAAATTGTTCGATGAACTTTTTTGAAATGTTCTGTAAAATTGGACCTAATTGAAGTAATGTATTTCATATTTGATTATTATTGAACTATAAGTGTTATGGGGCTGATATAATAATTAATAGGTCCATTGGAGAAATTATAAAGGCCCAAAGAAGTGAAGTTGGCATAGAAGCCCTCCAAATGAAGGGCCACACGCCAACTCCAAAACAAAAGGCCATAGAGGCCTACTTCTTGGACCAAAATAAATTAATATGTTACATAAGTGTTGTGGAGCCTAAATATTTAATTTGGTTTGATTTGGAATTCATTTGTGTAATTAAATCCAAGTATATGTACAAAGGGCCTAGTTTGTGGGTTTTATGCATAATCTTTTATGAAAGGGCTTAAATTGGATTTAATTGAGCCCAAATAATTATAAATAATTCTAGAAGCCCAATTAATAATTCTCCAGAAATTTTAAAAAGCCCAATCCCATTATGAAGTTGGATTTTTTAACCTAACTATAAAAATCCAAGAGATGTGAAATTAGGGTTAAGTGTGAACAATTAAGAAAACACTCTCTCTCTTTTTCTCAACCCTAGCTGCCACCTTCCCTAGCTAGCATCTAGGGATTTCAGCCAGCCCTTGTTCCTTTCAATTGTTGGTCCTTTCAATCCTTCTCTAGTGTGGATTACTCATTGGAGGTGTTTGATTTTGGACTGGACACTATGGTTTTGCGACAACCCGGTGAGAAGTAAAATCAACTCTTCAACAAAAATCAAAGGTGATTTTTCTTATTCTCATTAATATGTATATTGTAAATTCATGGCAATATTAGTTTTATTGGTTAAAAATTTTAAATTTAACTCATGTATGAGATGCATGTAATCGATAATTCCGAACACATTCCAGTAATTTCCTTTCATTGAAATAGTTTATAGCCCCAAAAGGAATTATGATAAGAAATATAATAGGCCCTTCATCATACATACATTACATAAGTGAAGCGATTAATGCATGTTCTACTTTATCTTGTGTACAAATTATCATCTTTAATAGCCTGCCTAAGTGCTAGTTTGAAGGGTGGGTAACAGGAGCAATGGATACTCGGAGGTATCAAACTACTGATATCCAAAGATATCAAACGATGCACCCTAATGGGGTCAAACAATGGTTCCTGTAACACCCTTACCCTGTACTTAGCTATAACACTGTGATTAATATTAATCAAGCATGCTTATCAACATTTCATCTGATAATCCACTAAACAAATATCCAAAAGTTAACTATTAGAAGCTTCACTTACAGGTGCAACTTACTAACACCAAATATTACATATACAAAGCATCTGTAGTAAATACAAAATTTCCAACATATTTAGAGTTTCCACAACTACAAATCATAAGGACAAAAAGAAGACTCTAATATCAATCTTCTAAGACTTGTGTTGGCCAACCTGCTGCAGAAAACAGACCTGGAAGAAAGTCCTGTTCTCCCAACCTACACGGATAAACAAAAATCCGTGCTAAGCTATAAAGCTTAGTGGGGAATACTATAAATGATAATGACTACTCACAGTGGTCGTCAACAAGCATACATTATAAACTATAAAGTATAACTTATACTCAACAATTAACCATATAAGCATAATTGTCCTTTAATCTTGCGATTCATTCATTGATTATTTTACCACTGTTTATACTTAGTCATTCCTTCCACTTTTTCATATAAGATAGGAATATAAGCATATACATATTCACATATGAGCTATGATCAACATTCACATATAAATATTCGCAAGTAAAATAAGGCATTAGTACTATGAAAGTTCATCATTTATCAATCAAGAAATATATTCGAATTACTTATTGTACCAATGCATACATAGAATTTCTAGCTTGCTTTTATATCCAATACCATTTTCATGTGAACTTTATCTCTTGTAAATCTATAAATGCTTTATGTGTATGCACAAGATAATATACATCATTTCTTAATCAAGAGCAAGAACGAGTAAATATAGGGAAAACATATAACTCAACTGTATTAATTTGAAAAGCAATCACCAACATGAATACCCATTCATAAACTCTTATATTCATTTGCTTTAGAGAACATACTATCTCTAATATAGTTCATAATTATATATTAGTGATGCACTAGTTCATTTATATAACTCTGTACGTACTGTTTCTATATGCGATAATCATGCATAAGTGTATATTGTAACATCTTTTAATACCATAATTTCCATTTGTGCTGTAAAAGAATTTCACATATAAATTAGATTCTGAAATCAATTTATGAATTGTTATGCTTTATAAAGCTTTAAATTAACATCAAACTATTCTTAAGTTAGGTATAAGGCCTGCACTATTCTAAAGAGGTGGATAACGGGTTAAACGATGGTACCCGAAGGCACAAGCTGTTTAGTCACCCAAACGGGGCTGACTACAACCCAAACGGGGTTGAACGATGGTACCCGAAGGCATAAATTGGTTTAGCCACCCAAACGGGGTGACCACAACCCACACGGGGTTGAACGATGGTACCTGAAGGCACAAGTTTTGGTGTATTTATGGTACCCGAAGGTACGGGGCTTAACGATGGTACCCGAAGGCACAAGCTGTTTAGTCACCCAAATGGGGCTGACTACAACCCAAACGGGGTTGAACGATGGTACCCGAAGGCACAAATTGTTTAGTCACCCAAACGGGGCTGACTACAACCCAAATGGGGTTGAACGATGGTACCCGAAGGCACATGTTTTTTCTGCAGCTGCATGGTACCCTTATAGGCATGCCTATCTATCCACTTCCTAGACTCAACGCAGGCAATAAGATCTATTTACTTTATCTTTCATTTATTCATTCATATTCTTATATGCACATGTATACTCTTGTATAACTATGAACAATGTACTCATACTCGTGTTCATATATAACTTTCTATAAACCGGTGAACATTTCACTGTTGGGTAATACTATTCTGTTCTTGTAATCATATTCACTTATGTGGCTAGTTCGTATGTCAAGATTATACTTATATAATGCCATTTGTACCCATACATGATCATGTAAAATATATATATACATCTTCTTTAGTACATATACATATATGCACTAATCATAAACAATTATACACTTTTCTCATATAATAATCACATGACAAGATACTCCTTCTGTGATGCATACACTTGTATACATAGTCTTGTATGACATTACCATTATATACTTTAATAAAATTTCTATAATGGTGTCTATAGCACTGTAGATCTGTATTTTAGCATGCTATCATGTGACCACACATATGCTTAATCATATCATTTCAATTAAGTAAAGACATATTCATACTTTTCACTTTACTCATTTTCTTTGAATCATTACTCTCAAACTTCTTTCAACAGTCAAACCCAATCATGTAAGATCATATTATATTTATAGACATATGTTTATATGTTCACATAATCCACAAATCACATTAAGCATCTCACATGTTCTCAGTCATGCTAAAACATTATCTATCTCATAGTACAAATTCATGCTCATACACTCATGTACATAATCATAGATGTACGTACCTGTGGGTACACTCGCATATAGTAGACTTACTCATATGAGCATATTTACCAAATATATATATATGTATATATATATATCTTTATCATCATTAAAATCATGTGCTATACAGAATGTCAACATGTTTCCATATGGGCATATACACATGCCAAGGTCATACTATTGCAGTCCTTATTTCATAGCATAAATACATGTCAAAATGTGCACTTTCATGTCATAAGGTTGCATGTGTATAATATATATATCAATTTGGCATGTGACAATCATGTACAAAACTATTTACATGTATAAGTTAGATATTTCATCATTAGTCTTTATTGATATACACAATTGAATGCATATGTATTCATATAAATCCTTCATGGATAGCCATATTACATGCTTTAACCAATTAACTTTACTGTCACATAAAAAAATATCTCTCTCAATTTATTAAAGAAATCATATTATCAAGTGTAGCAACAATATGCACATAATAGTAAATTCTATTTCTGTGAGTAGTTTAGGAAACTAGTCCGAATTCAACCCTAAATTCCATATACTTAGAGACCGATTTAAGTTTAGGTTTCTTCATATGAAATATAGGTATGGAAGTCTAGTTTCCAACGCAAAAAGAATCACTCAATTTGCTGTTCTATAGCTCAACTTATGAGTAAAACAATCCAGATAGGTCAATCAGTCGTGAAGAAACGTTCTACTCGTGAAGAGGCTCACGAGTGAAGTAAAAGGGCAACATTTCACGACTCGTGAAGGGGCTCACGAGTAGAGAAAAAGGGCAGCATTTCACTACTCGTGAAGGGGCTCACGAGTGGTGAAAAAGGGCAGGATTTCACGACTCGTGAAGGGATTCACGAGTCGGACAATAGTTCATGACTCGTGAAGGACTTCACGACTCGTGAAGAGGGCAATCTGTTCTTCAACCTCAAAACGTAAAAATCCAGAAAAACGTAACTTCAAATTCTGTAAATTATATCCAAATTCAGCAAGCAATTCAACATGCAATATGAACAACCTACATTCCCATACCTTAGCTGAAAATTCCTTTGTCTTCAACCCCTTGCAAGCCCTTTTTCCTTGTTTCTTCCACCTTTTCTCTCTCCTTATAGATTATTTCATACATTCAACAACAATCTTCCATCATCAATCAAATTAAGAAAGAGATGAAGATGAAGAGATGAACTATCAAGTTAGGATATTACCTTAAAGTTATACTAATGATCTAGATTGAACAACATGCAATATTTCCTCTTCAAGAAGACCTTGAGAATTCATCTATGGCTTTAAGAAATAATAAGAAGAAAAGGAAATTGCTGTAACTCTCTCTCTAAAATTTTGTTCACCACCATCTCTAATGAGTTTTTTCCTTTCATTCCACTAGCAAAAGACTTTATATAATAGTTAGGAAAATTCCCTTCTTGATCCCTCAACAAAATGCATGTCCTTTAATCAACCCACACCTTTTTGCATGTCATAAATCAACCTAATCACTTATTCTTTCTCTTAAATTAACCTCTCAATTATTCATTTATTCACCTTTGACCTTTAAGATGCTAAATTTACAAATTGAGCCCTAAACTAATACTTGTACTTCAATTACACCATTGAATGTTATTAAACCAACTATAATAATTTAATTATGACTTTATAAAATTCATACCATATAATTTACACATTTATCACATAATTATAGATAACTTAATAACACTTATATCCTAATTAATCCTTGAAGTAAAATATTATTTCAATTACACATAGATATAAACAACTAGTTTATCCTTCAATATATAAGCTTATAATAATTCATCTAATTAAGCTTGATTAAACATTAATAATTGGAATTATGTCCTTGAATTTTACTAAGGCCTAATTTGGGCCCTTACAGTTCCAGCAAGGCACAAACTATAACCCCAAATTAGGTCGAACAATGCTTCCATTAAAGGAACAAGACCCAACTAGGGTTAACTATGGTAGCTGTGACTGTATCCCTCTAGGCATGCCTATCTAATCCACAAGCTTTACCATTTATAACCATATTTCAATTCAACATATTCTTCTTTATTTAGTATAGCGTCATTACATAATGCCATCAGTTATATAAGAAAACACCTTATTCTTGTCATACTACAATATTGAGCTCTAGGCTTTAGTACACATGGATGCTATCATATGATCATATAGTTGCATTATTTTTTCCTTCATTCATATCATATTAGTTGCATGGTTATGCAAACATAATAAAATATAACCTTTCCTTGACCTATCTCATAATTGTCACCATTATGCATGATTTCCATAAAGCAATATGAAAATATGGGTTCTGTTGTTAAGAGTCTTCATAACGTTAAATGCATATCCACATATATATAAATGCAACTTGAATTATGGCAATACGTGCTTTTGCTATTTATACTTTTTTCACATATTGAGTTGGACCACTTATCATAACATAGATACATCAACAATAGATATTGCATTTATCTACTTCATCAGCAGTTCTCAATGACATACCTTGTTATGGTTCGCTAGGAGTAGCTTCCATACCATATCATAGTCATTCATGTCAACACATAATCACTTGCACAATATTTAGGTAGCTATGAGCGATATAATAAGATGAATACACTAATTACATCCTTAGTTCAACACTCATTCTTAGTTAAGCCATTAGTTTACTTTTATAGTCTATTAGATCATGGACAATAGGTTGTATACTCTAACGTGATCATATATGCGTCAAATAATCATACTTGTACATTTTAGCTTATAATATCTCACCTTTAGGTATGTTTATACAATATTAACCCATCTCATAAGCCAGTACATTATTTAGGGGTATGATTTTTTCCAAATAAAATACATGGCATAAGCAGATAGACAAGCATGTTTCTTTGTATCAAGGCTAGTCACTACCTCCCATTAGGTCTTAAGCTATAACTCAACTTCTGTGGTCACATGACTAAGCCAAAAGGGCAGTATCCCATTTTTTTAACTTAAACTTATAACCTTGCCATATTGTCTTATGGTCACTAGACCACTTCATAATAATATTTCTATGTCATGCAAAGGCACATCAATGCATACATTGAGTCGGACGATTTACTTGATAGGTCAAATACCTAATACAACCTTATGTGGCACATTAAATAGTGCATAATCTTTATGTTATTCTATTGTCTCTTACTCTTGTTATTTAGGTGTCCGAATTACACCAATATACATTTTTAACACTTAAATTCAATTAATAGCCCTTCTTGTAGTCACACCTTTCTAAACTATATATTCATTTTAAGTCTTAGCATTAAAAGACTTTTAAAACTATGATAATTCATGGATAATTAATTAACATATTACCCAACTTGTGTACCCAAACATCATCAACATTTCTCATTACTAGCTTAATTCCCCCTTATTATATCACTATCTTTATAAACATGGCTATACAATATTGTGCTCTTTGGGTGGAGAAGAACCATTGGAAATTATAGTGTACAAGTGACCATGCTTGAGAAGGACAAAGAGCATAAGTGGCCATGCCTTTATGGGAAGAAAGGCCAAGTGGCCATGCATATGGAGAAGAATAACTACAATTGGCCATGCATTCTAAATAATAAAAGCTTAAGTGGATATGCATGTTAGGAAAATAACCAATGAGTGGTCGTGGACTTTTATGAAGAAAATGGGTGAGTGGCTGTGCATGAGAGGAAGAAAACCAATGAATGGCCATGCATAAGAGTGAGGAACAACCATAAGTGGCCATGCATTCCAAAAGATAAAAGAGTGCTTGGCCATACATGTGAGTGAGAAACAACCACAAGTGCCCATACATCCAAAGATAACAAGAAACCCAGAAACCTAATTGTGTAGAACATGAATTTAAATCACAAATCTCATCTTCCCACTTACTTAAATGATCATTTAAGCTTCAAATCATATTATACTCATTAAAACTTACTAGATTTATCTTTTAAACTCACCAAGAGGGACACATATCAGAAAAGAGGGAAAATCCCTAAATCATTCATATGAACAGTACAGTAAATCTAATTCCCATACTTGATGTTCAAGCTTAATCTCCTTCAATCCTTAAGATCCAGCTCTACTACTCATGGTTGCTCTCTTCTCCTTTATGAAGCCAAACACCAAAATCCTAGTTTCCTTAATTCATAGAGAGAGATCCTTCCAAAATGCCGATCTCCTTATCTCTAAGAATCCCTAAATTATTGAGTGGGATAAATATCTCATAAAGAGAAATTCCCAATATACCCTTATACACTTTAATCTCATAACTTCCTATTTTTAGAATTTAACCCCAAGACTTCCAAGGTTAATTTCAATTACATATTTCCTTAAAATCACAACTTACCCATAATTAATTACATACCATGCTAAAATTATCGAATTACCCCTCATGGCACTTAACTTTAGTAATTGCCTTAATTTAATCATAATCCTCATTAATTAACCATAATCCACCTAGGGCTAGGATTGGATCCTTACACATCTACCATTTCTGCAAAGACTAAAGCATAAGGATACAGATAAGCAATTTTTAAGTTTTCTTAAGAAATTGAAAAATTTGCACAATAATTTATTGAAGCATTCACTCATTTCAAATTTGGTTAGAGCATTCACTTATTTCCAATTTGGTTTTTGGAGGCCTACTTTTAGGGTTCGAGATCAGAATAGGCTCACTTAATTCATAAATTGGCCACTTCACAAAAAAAAGGGATCAAACCAAAATTATTATTAGTAGTCAATCCATAAAAGCATCTACTAATGGGCCATGAAAAGGTAGGTGTCATGGATTCGCTACTCAATAGAACATTGGAAAATGGATCTTGACATTTTTTATGCCCAAATAGAGATTGGTATTTGGGAAATCACTCTTATTAGGCAACATGATTAGGTGTTATTTTATAATAAAGTTTCAAATTTTAATTCCCTCTCTTCTCTCACACAATGAATTGGTGATAAAATTTAGTAAACATCCCATTCAAATAAATAAAGCAATAATAAAAAAAGGCAATAAAATAAACCTACTTAATTATTAAATAAGAAAATCATCCAATAAAAAAGAATAATAAAGATAAATATCATGCATAAAATGGGCTGCAATTTAATTTGAGAACATTAGTTCCCTTATGCATGTTTAACAAAAAGGTGTTTTTTTTATCTCATTGCTTGAATTTGGGAAAAAAATTGGGCATTGGACCATACTTTTGGGGAAAACCCAATTTATTTGATAGAAAATGTTTTTGATGTTCTTTTATCTTTATTGTGCACAAAATCCCTTTTTTACTATTTTTTACAAATCCTAAGAATAAAAAATACAAAATAAATAATTAATCAAGCAAAAACATGGACAAGGGAATAAAAGTAAGAAACATTAGATGGGTAGTGAGTAGTGGATCATTCTGGGAGCACAACTGCCCATATAAGAATTTAAAGCAACCCTCTAAAATCTAATTAATTAAATACTCATAAAAGAATCAAACAAAAGGATAAAGAATTAGTACACAATAATAAAATTGATTTTATCATTACATTATACATTATAAAAAAGTACAAAAATAGATGGTATAGCTTGAGATTACATGGAATGATGTACAAATATGATGGAAAATGATAGGTATACATAAATATGAAGGAAATACAGTAAATATGATTTGAAAAAGACCCAGAGAAGGCCATAGGAGGTGAGGGATGGCAGCAAGAGAGAGTAAGTGATGGAAAAGAAGAAGGAGCTGAGGCATCTCATCCCTCGGATGGGAGATAACCATCCCTTGTGGGTTTTTGCTATCTATCACCAATGGACATAACCAGAAAATGTAGAGAATTGCCAAAATGTATAAAATCATAAAAATAAGTTTTTAGCACTAAAACATGCATTTATATGACCTAAATCATGCCAAAATATACTACAACAATAGATTATACATAAAATACATAAGTAAACATGTATGTATGCGATTAAAGAACATAAAAAAATAAGTTATATATATATAGTAATGTAGGAATATCGACATTCATACATAATGAACATGACAATTAAGCTTAGATTCTCAATCCAAAACATCTAGAATTAACATGCATATTGATTGAATAGAATAGCAAATCAAGCATGCCAACACACATCAAAAAATATCTTGATTATGTCATTTTAATTCTAAATAGAGAAAATAATAAAGATAGAGCCTAGAATATTACCTTTAGGAGATATTCTGACTCTGTATAATTATAATCTAGATCTTTACCTTGATTCATGATTTTTGTTCTTCAAAATTAAATATGAAATTCGTTTATGTATGTATATGTGTTTCAATAAGAATTGTTAGAGCACAAAGGTTAAAGAGAGAAAGAAACTATTCTTCTTCTCTAATGGTGGCTCTCCAAAAATGACTTTCATCCTTATTTTTATGAAAACCTAGATTTTATGTTTTTATTTTGAATTGAAATCCTTCTCAAATCTCCCTAAATCTAGAGAATAGGCCCCCTAAATTCGGGAAAATCTTGAGGAATCCAAACTACATTTTTAAAAACCCAAAAATGTGCAAAAATTAGGTTTCGAATGAGGGAAGGTCATCTGTTAATGAGGGATAGCCGTCTGTCATCGTTAAACCCTAATTTTCCCAAAATTCCCCAAGATAGACCATAGAGAAGAGAGATACCCACATACGGGCATACATCAGGTGACATATAACCTACTATCACCATTAAAGGTTTAAAATAATGTTTTTTCATATGTTTATTTAAAACAATTGAAAATATTTGGAAATATGTATAAAATTATGAAAATCTCTAAGAAATAGTGAGAAATTCATGATTGATTCCACGAGATCTGAATTTGTTGTTAGTAATATGCTATTTTCTCATCATTGGGTAACCCTGATCTAGGCTGGCTCGGGTTATGACATCTACAACTACCCCCAAATTTGGGGAGTTGGTGTACTAATGTCAAAGTGAGCCAAAATTCAAAGTGAAATGAAAAAGATGTATACCTGAGGCAATGAATCTCTTGGTTTACTCATTGCTTAAAATCCTCGATTAGTACATAAGGCAAGCATAATCAAGATTTAAGACTAACTCCATTTAAGGTATCGAGTTTTCAGTTAATCAATTAGTGCCTAGGGCATGCATAATTTAGACAATGAAAGGTTTCAATTGATTAATGCCTGGGGCATGCCGAATTAAGGTTTGGGACTAACTCCATTTAAGGTAGTGAGTCTTCGCTTGTCCAATTAGCACCTGAGGCATGTAAAATTGAGACAAGAAATAATATTTTTGCTTGATTAGTACCAATGGCATATAGAATTATAACTATTTGATTATGATCGATTAGCCCCTTAGGCATGTAAAATTAGTGCTTCTTTAATATTACTGGTTAACACCTGGGGTATGCAGAACCATTTTTAGTTGGTTAAATTTATTTATTGCCTGGGATATGCATAATCAAATTGTTGATGTCTGTTGTTTTCTAAAGGAATACAATTATCCATTAGGGAGGCTTTGGTAGATATGCATCACCATTGGACTTTTATCTTTACTTAATAATTCTTTTCATGTGTTTACTTGTGTATGTGATTCTTTACACTCCTCTTTGCCTGGAGAACACATATGGATACTCTCTAATGAGAGTTTCCAATACCTGCTGCAAAAAAGATGTTAAATGTTAGTGTATTATTAATTAAACTTGGCCCTTTTGGGTCTCTTGCCTAATTATTTATTGGTTATTATTTGTTATTTATCAATACTTGTGATCACATTTTTCATTCTTATCTTGTTTATATGAGCCATAGTCAGTTTCATTTTTTTATTCATATTCTAAGTGACATATGGAAATGGAAAAAATATAACCATAAGATATATATATATATATATATATATATATATATATATATATATATATATATATATATATATATATATATATATATATATATATGTTAGAGTTAACGGTTACATGCATCGCATACATGAGCAGAATTTTAAAATTTTTTCAACCATAAGGTTTGATCTTGCCATGAATACACAATATTATTATATGAGAATAAGAAAAATCACCTTGATTTTTGTTGAACAGTTGATTTTACTTTGCACCGGGTTGTCGTAAACCACAATGTCCAAAATCGAACACCTCTAATGAGTAATCCACACTAGAGAAGGATAAATTAAACCTAACAAATTGGTATTTTACTAGGGCTGGCTGAAATTCTCAAGAGCTAGCTTGAGAATGGCGTAGAAGAGAGAGAGATTGAGAGAAAAGACCTTCTTTTCAATTTAATCACTTAACTCTTATCCTCATCAGTTGGACTCTTTAAATCAAGTTAAAATTCCAACTTCTAAATGAGATAAGACTCTTTAAAATTGCTGGAGAATTATTAATTGGGCCTCTGGGCTTAAATAAATCCAAATTAAATCTTTTCATAAAAGACCATGCACAAAATTCACAAACTAGGCCCTTTGTGCATCTAATTGAATTTAAATACCCAAATGGATTCCAAATCCAACCAAATTAAATATATAAGTTCCATAACACTTATGTAATATATATAACTTAAATAGGTCTAAGAAAAAGCCCTCTAAGCCCTTCTGTATGGAGTTGGCGTGTGGCCCTCTTCTAGAGGGCTTCCACCAACTTCTTCATTCCTTTGGCCCTTTATAATTTCTCCAATGGACCTATTAATTATTATATCAGTCCTATAACACTTATAATAGTCTTATAACACTTATAAGACAATAATAATTAAACATAAAATACATTATTTCAATTAGGTCCAATTTACATAACATTTCTTAAAAGTTCTGTGGACAATTTTTCTTAATCATAATTAATTAAACTCTTTAATTAATTATTATCTTATTCACTTCTCTACCTTTATAATAATATCAAATATTATTATCCTTGTCATTTTACCATTTTATCCTTTCTCTATATGTGTGTGACCTATTGGGTTCCTGTCCATGTTGGTAGTATAATTGTAAGTTCTTCTCAAAACTCACATGATTTAAACTCCTTTAAATAATTTTATCAATATGTATTGATATTTTGATACATTATTATACAAGTCATGATTGGCCTCTAGCTAGGCATCATGACTACCCAAATGTCAGGAAAGTCATGTGGTTTGACTTTACCCTTCCATAGAACAGTTACCGTGCAATTACTCCTTTCACCACACTGATCTCAATTAGATTATGAGTATGGATTTCTGTCAATTCATATAAATCTAATTATGTATGTTCTATTAATTTAACCATTATTCCCAAAATACCCCCTTATGGATCTCCATCCATCTTGGCGTTTCACTCTGGCTAGAGATTCATTGAAAAAGTTAATTATAGAAACATGTGAGATAACTTCCCTTATTAAATCTGGGATGGTGAATCCTTTGTTAATCACTCAACTACCTTCAAGTAGGTCATGATATACCCAACCTCCTAACTATTTTCACTCCCAATTGGAAGTAAGCAGTTGTGGAGTCAAAGTATAACACTTGCTACTTAAGATAACTTTGGTGATCTCAAGTCTAAGGATACTTGCACCACTACTATGAAGAGATTCCTCACTGACATAGATTTAATATCCATATGTGGATTCTCTTTGCAGGTCTCCAATGAACTTGTTCTTCTAACAAGCATCCACATGTTAGCTTTGATTATCATCCATAATCACAGTTATGAGAACCACTGCTTGAACCATTCAAGAAGCATAACAGGTACTAGTCTGTCCGAATTAACAATGTCCTGTCTTGTTAATTCTATGACTAGGGATATTTAGATATTAACACATTTGCATGCAATAGTCATCTCATATCATGAACACTTTCATGATTGCCTTTGCACTGTGTTTATAATATCTAGGACTTCATTTATTAATTTAAGATTTACAAACTCATGTACTTAAACATAGCATTAATAAATGAATGATGCCTTTTATTAAGAAAATAAAGTCATACATATGAAAAAACATCCCTATTACATGGGCTCTAGGACATACTCTCTAACAATATATATATATATCAACTGTACAAATACATGTTTTGAAATTTATATACATCAAGATTTTAAAAGGTACTTCCTGAATACGAAATAGATAAGTCACTGAAAAGACCCTGATCCAGGTGCTCTATGATATGCTAGCCCTAATGGCACTCTAGGAGCTAGTTATCGGGGTGTTCAAGCTGGTGCCATAGCCTATGGTGCTGGAGGTGGCTACTCTTCTTCCTACTTAAATACAAATATGAAACTTAGTAGCACTGAGGTCAACAACTGTAAAACCTATGCTATCACCTCTGTTAGTCTCTCTGATCCCTGATACACCTCATGAACTACTTTTAAGTGACTCTCTAGATACCTTATCAGGTCTCCCATAAAAAATTCTATGTACCTTTTTAGCTCCTTGTTAGTCTTAATCAAAGCTTGCCTAGCCCTAGGAACTGTAATCTTGATGTGAGTGTTATGGTCTTTGAGCTAAGTGATAGAATCATTTGCCACCTTTAAGTACTTATTAAATTTGTAGCCTGTGGTCTGTACATTTGCTCTAAGGCTCTGTACCTCTATCTATATGGCCTAAATAGTCACTACCAAGGCCTAAAAAGATCGTATTACTATAAGAATGGTTTGTAATGCCTCTTTCTGGTGCCTATTAGAGTCCTTCAATGCTATGAACCTAGAGGAGAAGTCATCTGATGGAGAGCCTATATGTGCTTACATAGGAGATGGTGAAACATTAGATGTTGATACACCAGGTGTCCATAGGGCAAAGGAGTCAAAGAAGATAAGCTCCTAAATGTTTGTAAAGAGAGAACCTTATTGCCAGGAATGCCTGGTGCTTGGTAAGGATTTGGGGCATATTGGTGTATGTGGTGATCCATCTAGGACATTGTAGGTCAAACTCATAATCTGAGTTAACCCTAACCCCCTATGGCTTTTAAGACCCATGAGGCTCATCTTTTTATCCATCCAACTGTGGTGGCTGCTCCTAGGCTACTTAAGGCTCTAATGATGCCTCATCTAATTCTAGCCATCTCCCTCTGCCATTGCATTTAGTACTATAGGTTCAAGGTCATATCTCTATCGGGTTTTTGGCACTGTCAATAACCTATACTGGCCCTCACATCCATCTATAGGCTCTACCATGCATATAGTGACCATTGTCTGATGGTCTATATAGAAGCTCTCTGAGATAAGATCTTTAAAGCGGTCCTCCTCTAACCAAAATGATATAGGCAAATTAGTGATGACTCCTTCCACGCATACTTGAGTCCCTTACAAAGTTCTCACACTGGTTAATGTCAAGATGATCTTGTGGGTGATGTCGATGCGATGCTCCTCATGTATCCCCTATAAATTGGTAATATTTATCAAGTTAACATTACCAAGACTCCTAGTGCATCCAAGGTAAGAGGTAGATAAAACTCTCTATAAGTATCTATAAACATGGAGAGCTAACATTATACTTTTCACCTTGTTTAAGTCATATACTGCTACTGTTAAAGTTACAACCTTTTACATATCCTTGTCCATTATCTATGGCGGTGTCAATGTCCTGAGCCATTGAGAAGTCCCATGGCCTCCGTAAACCTATAATGAGTAATACTGAATGGACTCCCAAGGCCCTGAACCATATTACTCCTTTCAAGTGTTTGACCACTAATACTTTTAACACAAAAGAGTAGCCAAAACCTCCTTGGTCACATCTAGATATATAGTGAATGATGGGGAAAAGAATTCCGTCCAACTTGCCCTAGCCAAAAGTTTATTAACCTTCTTAAAAAGTATGAAGTCCTCTAAAAACTGGTTGGACATGAATCAACTTGCTCTGTACTAAACTTGACCTAAAGCTCGGTACCTAGTAGCTTGCTCATGCATCATATAGGTCGATACTAACTAAAATGGCCGGAGATACACTTTCCTATGAGGTATCCTACTAGAAAAAAGGTAAAATGTCAGTTCATGGTGTTACTTATGTTGTAAGTAAGCCAAGACATTGCAATTTTGAGAGAATATTACTATACAGATCATGCATATGTATAAACAAAATAAAATATGTCATTAGTTAGACACAGGCAGATGAATGATGGATTACATGTTTTATAAGAACTTTGACAAACTTTATGTAGCATCTCAACTAGGAATATGATTGCCTCTTACATGATAAAGACATTCACAACAATACCTAGGCCTTAAAGGCTGTCAAACAACATGATTTATACATTATACAAGAATTTTAGTGAAATTTTGACAACATTTCGGCTATAAATAAACTACCTCATGCATAAGAAAGAAAATTTACAATACTAAAATTAAATCTTAGACCATCAAGGATGCTAAACAATATAATTACATGTTATTTGAATAGAAGGTATAATTCACATTTTACGAGAAATTTAGGAAAATTTAGGTAGCATTTTGGTTAGGGATGGACTGACCCCTACATGAAAGGACGCATCCATTGAAAAAAACCATAGGCGATCAATGGCCACCAAACAGCATGCATTTAGAGCAATCACATCATAAAAGGCATCCTTAAAGCATATAAATCATATACATATTACTAAAAAAATATCCTATATGCTTATATATAAGTTTTTTAAACTATTTACGGTGTTGATATGAGCTTGAAAAACTCATAAATAGTATCTATGTGTGCTTATTTTTACCAAGTATAGTGTTTCATATTAATATATTTTGTGTCTTTTGTTGCTTTTATGTGTTTGTATTTGTTTTATAGGAGTTAAGGAATCAATTTGGAGCTTAAATGGACAAATTTGTATGAGTAAAAGTAAGAAAGTACTAATAACGAGTGAAGCAAAGAAGTAGTCTGTCACGAGGGCGATAGGTGTCGTGAGGGCGACAGAAAACATGAGGCTGGGCCGAGAAATGACAAAGAAGAAGGAGAAAAGTGGTATGTCGCGAGCGCGACAGGTGCCACGATCGCGATAGAAGGCGGTTAAAGGCAGTTGAGCATGAAAAATCACCTAAAAGGACACCAAGGTTCACCAAGGGTTACATACCTATAGAGAGGCACTTGAAGGGACATGATGCCTGAAAATCTATAAATACCCTGGAAGTTACAATCAAAATGGGAGATCTATCATTTATGTTTCTTTTTTGAAAATGTAATTGTAGAACAATAGTTATAGATTTTAGTTTTAGTTTTATGGCTTGAAGAGAAGGCAAATACAATGGAGAAAACTACACTTTGTAAAAGGAAGAAGGGTTGAGAGATTCCCTTCTTTTATTTTTAATCTTTACTTCTTCTTTGTTATTAGTATGAATTTTTTTAGAAATTTGAATGTTGATATTCATATTTATTCATTTCTCTTTCGTTTATCTTTATATGTAGAATTTGCCATTAAAAATTTATTAGTATCATTATAAGTTAAGGAAAATGACCTTAGATGGCAATTTATTTTTTGAAAATCATCATAGTTGCTTTAAGTAAGAGAGTTAGCGAAAGCAACATCTATCTGAAAGTTAATAGAAAATTCATTATCAAAGCATAGTTTGAGAGATCGCATGTGGAGATAGTTTTTATAGGTTGGTTTTTATTTTTTAAATGTGTGTTTATGTATCTTTTTGTTTATTATTCTATTATTGTGTATTTTGTGGTGTCTTCCTTACACAATGAGGACATTGTATTCTTTAAGTGTGGGGAAGCTAGTTGCTAGTTTGAATATAGGTGTAGTTTTAAATTTTTATGTTATATTATGTTGTGTTATGGGGTTTTTCTTTTTAAGGTAATTACTCAGTAGCATATGTAGGCGATCCTTGCGTAGTTAATTATAACTCTATTGTATACAATTACTAACTTAGAATTAAGGATCTTTTGTTTTAATATGATTATACTTCTATGGATAGGCATGTTTAGGTAAAGTACTTTGGTATACATTTTTTAAGGCCAAGTTTCTTTAAGCATGTTCTTTAAAATAGTGAGTTTTACATGATGAAGAGTTTTGTCATAGCTGTGGTGAGCTTTTGATCCTTACCAATATTAGTAATTTTTGTTGAGAGAATTCCTCTTGTATTAATTACTCTAGAACTTATGTTAGATAATTTTTGAGATCACATTTAGTATATAATATGCATGAGAAATGATAAGGGCATTAGAAGTAACCTATTTTAGCTTGCTTAAACAACTAACCTTTTTGACTTTAGGTAGCCATTTTGAGCTTATAACCATTTTATTCATGAGTTTATTTTTAGCCGCATGCCAATATCTAATGAATTAAACATTTCTTTTTGAACCCTTGTGTTGAAGATATAGTAATGCTTTGATGAGTAAGACAAAGTATTGATATTTTGTAAGCATGAATTACTTATGAATTATTTTTATTCCCTTGAGTTAAAGGCCACTAGTTTTTGAAAAAAAAAAGAAAAATAAAAGAAAAAATGAAAAAAAAAGAAAACTACTACACTAGTTTGCTTTAAAAAGAATGAAAACAAAAGTAAGAGAAGCAACTAGTTGAAGTTGAGCATGATGTGAAAACTAGTGGAAATCGAAGAATGTTGTAAGGGGATATGGAAATTTCATTAGGAAAGGTATATATCATGCTTTAGTTTTTGCAATACGAAGTCTTACTTGTGTTTACTACTTGCTATGTTTTTCCACATAAATGAGCTACCTAACCAAAATTGTTCCTACCTTAACATAAGCCAAGCTACAACCCTCAAAAGACAATTTTAATTTTATTCATAATTTTATACTAGTGATGGAGATTATTATTTAATACAAGCCTATGGTATGTGGTGGTATAAGAGGAAGTATAAGTTAAACACAATCCATTATACTCTTAAGTGATGTGAGGCAGAAATTATGAGAGAATAACTCTACATTTTGTAATACTTGCTAGGTTAAAGTACATTTTGTAAGAAATAAAGATTTTTAAGAGCTTTATATATTTGTACTTTACATTCTCTTATCTATCTAATTAGTGGCATATGAGTATTAAACCTTGTAGATCCAAGATTTGATTTTGGTATTTGTTGACGTTGACTCATAATTAATATGTTAAGGAAACCTTGCATGTGTTAACTTGTGAGAATCTTAAGAAGGATGAAATCCATGTTCTATGTTTTATATTTTATTTATATGTTTGAGCTATGATATTTTCTCTTGCATCTTGAAGCTTTGCTTGAGGACAAGTAAAGGTTTAAGTGTGGGGAATTGATATGAGCTTGAAAAGCTCATATATAGTATTTATGTGTGCTTAGTTTTACCAAGTATAGTGTTTCATATTAATATATTTTATGTGTCTTTTGTTGCTTTTATGTGTTTGTTTTTGTTTTATTTATTTTATAGGAGTTAAGGAATCAATTTGGAGATTAAATGGGCAAATTTGGCTAAGTAAAAGCAAGAAAGTACTAATAAGGAGTGAAGCAGAGAAATAGTCTGTCACGAAGGAGACAGAGAATGCAAGGCTTGGCCGAGAAATGACAAAGAAGAAGGAGAAAAATGGTATGTCGCGAGCACGACAGGTTTCGCGATCATGACAGAAGGAAGTTAAAGGCAGTTGGGCATGAAAAGTCACCTAAAGGACACCAAAGTTCACCAAGGATTGCATACCTATAAAGAGGCACTTGAAGGGACATGATGCCTGGAAATCTATAAATACCCTGGAAGTTACAATCAAAAGGGGATATCTATCATTTATTTTTCTTATTTGAAAATGTAATTGTAGAACAATAGTTATAGATTTTAGTTTTAGTATTATGGCTTGAAGAGAAGGCAAATACAATGGGAGAAGACTACATTTTCTGAAAGGAAGAAGGGTTGAGAGATCCCGTTCTTTTTATTTCTAATCTTTACTTCTTCTTTGTTATTAGCATGAATTCTTTTTAGAAATTTGAATGTTGTTATTCATATTTATTCATTTCTCTTTAATTTATCTTTATATGTAGAATTTGCTATTAAAACTTTATTAGTATCATTATAAGTTAAGAAAAACAACCTTAGATGGCAATTCCTTCTCTGAAAATTATTATAGTGGTTATAAGTAAGAGAGTTAGCGAGAGCAACATCTTTCTGATAGTTAATAGAAAATTCAATACCAAAATATAGTTTGAGAGAGAGCATGTGGAGATAGTTGTTTTATGTTGGTTTTTATTCTTTAAATGTGTGTTTATGTCATTCTAATCTAAACGCAAGAGTTGTGATTTAGAACCATAAATGCATGCGTTTAAGGCATAATCTAGTCTAGATGCGAGAGCTACGACATAGAACATTATTCCAACTTGGCTTACATGATAAAAATTGAATTATAAATAAGAGAAAAATATCAAATTCAATATTTATGTATATGTTACATTCATCATATTTATATGTCTTATTGGATTATCATTGAAATAGAATAATATTTAGTTTAGAGTAGTAAAGTAATAGTTTTAACTTGCAAATTAATGAGCATTGTAAAGAAGATTAAACTCAAGTAGTAATAGTGTACAATGTTAATCAACATTCCTCGTGGGATCGATATCTGAAGTACTATAATCGATACACCATATACTTGCGATATTTAAGCTTTTGGAAATAGCATATCAGGTGTCATGTGAATAAAGTATGATAATTACATTATATTACTTAGATTACAAGGCATCATGAAGATAAGCCATTAATAAAATAGATGAGACGGTAAATGCCTACCTTCATCATGCCTAAACTAAAATTTTCTAATATAATTTGTATTCTAACAAAAATAAAAAGAAATAAAATAATAAGAGATTTAAATTGTACTTACTTAGAGAATTTAGAAAGAAAAAGAAAATATGGTAGAAAAGTTATGCTTCCTAAAGTGTGCCTCGCTCCCCAAAGTCTGTAGGTTCAAACAACTCGTAAATTGGACATCAGATGAGAGAAAATGAGGTGAAAAATCAAAACTAAAGGTCAAATGTCATAAAAATATGGGGGTTTGGCAACAAAATGAAGAAGAAGGGTTTTTTTCTACCCCCACGAGTGAGGGATGGGATGTTTGACCTTCACTTGGCGAAAGATGGATGAATATACATCCCGTCCTTCAGGCTAAAAGACCAAAATGCCTCTCATTGTTTTCTCTAATTTTCTCATTTTAACTCTATTTTCTCATATTCTTTGACCATTTTCATTGATTTTTCAAGTTATATCCATTTATAATTAAATTACAACATTATTTACATTATTTTTATAAGCTACCATATTATTTTACAATATTTACCGGCTTTAATTAAACTTTTAATATAGGCAATTGTACAAAAGTCCAAAATATCCCCTAAAATTTGAATGTCCTGAGATATACATGAATTTTCACATTCCAGACCTTTGACGATTGATTTTTCGGGTGATTAGGTCTTCTAAGTTCTTTGTTAAATGCAAATAAAGGTAAATGTAATAATATGTGCATCCAAGGAATGAGACATTTAAAATGTGACTTTTAGCCTTCTAAACGTAAGGGATGGGTAGGCCTTAGCTCGTTCAATGGTGAGGGATGGTGTCCCCCATCACATTTCTATACATAGTACTTGATTTTCTTTGTTTTTATGCCTTTGACCTTTAAACTTATATGAAGCTTTCATTAGGCAATTTCTCTCTTTTTTTATGTTTCTTATTTTTTTCATTATTTCACTTCAAATTGCCTAGAAATTCTTTTATCATGACTACTATTCTTGCTAAATTGCATTAGCTACTTGATGACTTGAAAACATAGGAGGACCCTCTTTTACTTATTTACTCGAATAAGATATTTTTAAGGAGAGCTTCTTCGGATAAAAATTTATTTTCTGGTGCTTTTTGATTTTGGGACTCGAGGTTCCACGTGTTTCGATTCACTCACCAAGAACTATATCCCTTACCTGAAGAGTTTACTACCATAGTAGGTGCCAGGTTCAATCTTGATGCTCGACCATGCTTATCCTTTCCTTTGATTAGCTATCCTGGAGAGTTGGTTCGTGCTTTGGGTGTTCTTCCTTGCGAGGCAAGGGGTTTAGTACCTCAGGGGGAGAAATTTCAGTTGGAGTGGTAGATTGATATTTAGACTAATTTTTATGACATTCCCACCTTCCATTCTAGTATGGTACTGCTTTGCTACCTTGCTCGATGTTTGTTGATACATGGTGATGATTTCATGATTGTTGACTATAGGTTGTTCAGTATTATGGATTGCATACATTAGGGCACAATCTATTTCCAATGATTGTGTTTGAGGTCATCATTGGCTTGGATACGTTTTGCTCTACCTAGCATGACACTTCTTCATTCAACACAAGTAATCCCATACTCCTCTCGGTATATCCTATGATTTTGAAGGTAGTACACCCCTTGTGGGTTTTCATGCAAGCTTTTTCTTGTTGAAATATGTATCCTTTGAAGTTTTCTCATATATTGATGCCTCATTTGTGCTTAAGATGGATCCAACTCACCCCAGTGGCTTTTTCTTTTTCTTTTTTTAGGTATGGCTTCATGAGAAGTTACAGCTATTGTCAGGGCCCCTTCCTTGGGTTAGAGATATAGGCATCTATCATACTAGTTATATCGCAGTTCGATGCTTGTAGTGTAAGTTTCAGTCAACCCAAAATGTAATGGATTGGCTAAGTCATTTGATATATGTGGATATCAGGTTTAGGTTTTCATGGTTTCCCATCACTTCTATGGTTATGGATGGAGAGTCGGAGTGCTTCCCTCTCTATGGGCTTCTTCGAGCTGCTTTTTATGTCACCACACATTGCGTTCATCAGTTTGGGGGTAAACTTGAAATTGTTAGGCATATTTTAGGCTTTTGAGGGGGCATCTTACTTGTCATTTCATGATAGAGTACTATCAGCGCATTTAGGCTTGGCTTCAAATGAGGAATACCATTCCTGGTACTAGTGCTTGTGATTTTACCATTTTTGCCTCATACAAGTAATTGTCACTAGTTTGGCTATCAATAATAGACATTTTAACTTGATGCACCTAGAGAGAAAAGTGATACTGATAGATTAGGCTTGATACTTTTATAGACTATGTTTATTATTTATGTCGATATTTTCATTTTGAACATGTGAGATGATATGGTACTTTTGTTATATGACTATTTGCATAAATGATATCTCTTTTTGATTTCAGTACGTATGATCATTATTTAATGTTAACTCAATAACACATATTATCCAATCTTGAAATGGAACTTTATAGGCATCCTAACTCCTATCATCAATCAACCCTCTCGGGTCTTTTTTGATTGATTATTTTCTCTCAACCTTTAATTTTTATCAAGGATGTCTTTTTTTTTGGTTTTCACCTTGGAAAGGTGCCCAATTTAGCAAGGCCACCATTTTCTCATTTTTTGACCAATATGGCATTCTCTTCTTTTTCTCTTTTTATCTTTAGCCATGGAACCTTTTCATTCTATCAACATTCATAGGTTCTCTAAATTTGTTGCCATCACTATCTGATAAGATAGATGCACCTTCAGAAAGTAGCTTTTTCAATACAAAAGGTCCTTCCTACATGGGCCTAAATTTGACTCGAATGTTTGGAATCCCTGGCCTTATCTACTTGAATGCCAAATCTCCCTTTTTCAATAGCTTTTTTCTAGCTTTCTTCCCCAATGAGTGAGTAAGCCTTTTCAAATAAACCTGGTTAATATGCCCTTATTTTATACTTATCTAAGATATTAAGTTGTGACAACCTTTGACTAACCTATTCTTTCTCTGGCAACTTAGCTTCCAAAACTACCCTTAAAGACTGATGCTCAATTTTTACTGGTAGCACCACTTCCATTTCGTATACCAAAGAAAATGGAGTAGCCCCTGTTGATGTTCTGACTGTGGTCTTGTAACCCCATAATGCAAAAGGTATCTTATCGACCCAATCATTGTAAGTTTGAGCCATTTTGGCCAAAATTCTCTTTACATTCTTATTACCTTCCCAACTACTCCATTTGCTTAAGCCTATAAGGAGAAGACTTGTGATGTTAAACCCTATACTTGGTGAGCATTGTCTAGTTTCTTCGGTAAACTATAATCTATTATTAAACATTACATGATGAGGTAATCCATATCTACATATCAAATTCTTATCAATGAACTTGGTCATATATTGTTCATCTACTTTCTTAAAAGATTATACTTTCGCTCACTTGGTAAAGTAATCGATGACTGCTATGATGAATCTATATTTGTTTGAAGTTGGTAGATAGATCATCCTTATATTTTCTATTCCCCAAAAGACAAAAAGCCATGGTGATGTAATTTTGCATATTATTGGCATAACTAACATTCTTTGGCATACTTAGGATAATTAGTGTCCATTATGAGACAAAAGAAACCATACTCTATAATCTTCTTTGCTAACCCATTCAAATGAAATCCACATACTCCTGCGTGTACTTCGTCCATTACCTTATTTGCTTCCTTTTCATCCAAGCACCTTAATTGAATCCTGCCAGGCTGCCTCTTGTAAATCACTCCCTATACTATAATAAATTAGGTGGATAGCTTGCAAATCAACCTCTGATTCTTTTAAGTTGCCTCTTCGAAAAACACTGACTTTTTTTAAATAATTTTTTATTTCAAAGTACCAGGGCTTTTTTTCATCTCCCTCAATGTCCATTCCCTTTTCCTTTTCAAAATATGGACTATCGGAGCTTGAGATGGGTACAGGCTTTATGATCACTCTTTTTGGGTTGTCCTATATAGACACTAAGGTTGCTAGGGCATTCACTAACTGGTTTTCTTCTCTAGGTATATATCAAATTGTATAAATCTTGAATTAACTACTCAGGGTCTTCAGGTATCTGAAATAGGGCATCTAATGCTCTTTTTTTACTGACCATTCAACCCTTACTTGATAGACAACCAAAGATAAATCCTTGAATAGTTTGCAAATTTTGCCCCTATAACTAGTAATGTTTCCAATGTAAAAATGCAAGCTTCATATTTTGCTTCATTATTCATGGGCTTATATCTCAACTTCTTGGCTAATAGTAACATTTCTCCCTCTAGGGTAATCAGAATCACTCCTACCCCTTGTCCTTATTTTTCACCGCTCCATCAAAATATATCTTCCATTCCTGCATTGTTATGGCTATGATGTGTTCGTTAGGGAATTTATAAGTTACTTCCTCTCATTCTATGGGTTGATCAACTAGGAATTTTGCTAATGCCCTCCCTTTAATTGTCTTCCTGGTGATATACTTTATATTGAACTCTTGTAGGAGAATCAACCACCTTTGTAAGGATACAAAATAGATCCTAGTAAAACTCAAAGGCATTATCATGTTAATAATGTTTAATCAAGCTTAATTAGATTATTTATTATAAGTTAAGACTTTGAGAATTAATGATCTTATTTGATAGAGGGTTAAAGATTAAATTCATAATGTGGTATATAATTATGCATAATTAGAATAAAATACAGTTAATTAGTTAATTGAGAAAAAAAAAGTGATATTAAGGTTAATTATAGTAAAAGAAAAGAATGTTGGAGTTTTATTAAAGGAAAGAAAGTTATAATGGGTTAAAATTGAAAGAAAGAAAATAAGTTGTGGGTCATTATGTAAATAAAGCGTATGTGGGGTCAATTTTAAAAAGAGAGGAAAGTAAGTGAGGGGTTATTTAAATAAGGAATATGTAAGTGGGGCCAATTTAATAAGAGAAAGAATATGAGGGGATTGAAATTGAAATAAAGAATTAAGTGGGACAGATTTTTAACATGCCAAAATATACTACAATAATGGATTATACATAAAATACATAAGGAAACATGCATGTATACAATTAAATAACATAAAAATAAGTTTTACATATATAACAATGGAGGAATATCTACATTGATAAACCATAAACATGCCAATTAGGCTCAGATTCATAATCCAAAACATCTAGAATCAACATGTATATTGGTCGAATAAAATAGCAAATAAAGCATGCCAACACACATAAAAAAATCATATGATTATGTAATTTGAATTTTGAGGAGATAAAAGAATAGAGAAGGAGCCTAAAATATTATCCTCATAAGATATTCTACTCTATGGTGATTATATTCTAGATGCCTACCTCGATTCATGATTCCTATTATTCAAAATGAAATTTAAAATTCGTTTTATAAATGTATGTGTGTTTCAAAAAGAATTATTAGAGCATAAAAGTTAGAGAGAGAGAAACTATTCTTCTTTACCATTGGAGGCTCTCCAAAAATAATTTTTCTCCTATTTTTTTAAAAAACCTAGATTTTATATTTTATACCTAAGGAAGATTTTTGAATTGAAATCCCTCTTAAATCTCCCTAAATCTGGAGATCAGGCCCTTTAAATCCAGGAAAAATCTTAAGAAATCTAAACTACCTTTCTGAAAATCCAAAAATGTGGGAAATTTTGGTTTTGAGTGAGGGATGGACATCCTTCATCACTAAATCCTAATTTTCTAAAAATGCCTTTAGATGGACCAAACATGAGAGAGATACCTATAGACGGGCACCTCTTAGGTTATTGACTTTTGTCTATCACCACTAAAGGTCTAAACCATGGTTTTTTTGAATGTTTTGTTAAAATACTTGGAAATATTTGGAAATACTTAGAAAATCATGAAAAATCTTGAGAAATAGAGAGAAATTCATGATCGAAGGCTCGAGATCTGAACTTATCATCAGTAATATGCTATTTTCTTATCATTAGATAACCCTAATCTAGGTTGCCTTGGGTCACGGTATCTACACTAACTATGCAAATTTTTTAAAAGATTTGATTTCAAAGAAAAGGAGTTAGAAGGATATTTCAACTGTTGCACTTATTGAGGATTATAGTTACATAATTATAAGTAATCTACCAATAAAATTAAAAGACCTTGTTAGTTTTACTATACCTTGTAAATTAGGGGACATAGAATTTCTAAGGTGTTTATATGATTTAGGAGGTAGCATAAATCTGATGCCATTTTCTATTTTAAAAAAGTTAAGATTGGAAGATGTTAAACCAACTTCTATTGTTTTGCAACTAGCTAATCAATCCATTAAAAAACCATATGGCATTATTGAGGATGTGCTTATCAAGGTATATATGTTTATTTTACCTATAAATTTTGTAATACTTGATTATGCATGTGATACGAAATACCCTTTGAATTTGGGAAGACCATTTATGAATATTTGTAGGGCATTAGTGGATGTTTCAAAAAGGAAGTTAATTTTTAAAGTAGGAGAAGATAGTGTTGAATATCATATGGATAAATCACTTAAGTATCCTATGGATGAAAATGTATGCATGAAACTTTATTTAATAGATGTTTATGTGTTAGAAATTCTAGAAAGTGAGGATTAAAAGGAAGCAATCATTGAAGAGGAGGCTCAAAAAGAGGTGGAGCAAGTTGATTGTGGACCCAATATTTTATATAGAAGTAAGGAGCCACTTCCACAATCCATTGTAGGTCATCTGATTGTTAAGTTGAATGAATTACCAAGCCATATAAGGTATGCATCTCTTGGTGCTAATAGCACTATACCAATTATAGTTTCTAACAAGCTTACAATGATGTAAAAGAATTCACTTCTATAAGTTGTTAGTGTCAACCTAAGGTAGATAGGCAAAGAAGACTTCACCCAAACATGATAGAAGTAGTTATGAAAAAGTAATTAAATTATTAAATGACAACATAATTTATCAAAATTTGGATAGTGATTGGGTGAGTCCAATTCAATATATTCCTAAGAAGGGGGTATTACTGTTGTTAAAAATTAAAATGGTGAATTAATTCCTACACAAGCCACCATTGGTTAAAAGGTTTGTATAAATTTTAGGAGGCTTAATGCAACAACTAGAAATGATCATTTTCCTTTACCATTTATAGATCAAATGTTAGAGTGCATTACTAGTCATTCTAATTGTTATTTTCTTGATGGTTTTTCTAGTTATTTTGAAATTTTTACCTACCTTGGTGATTAAGAAAAAATAATATTTACTTGTCCATATGGAACATTTGCATATAGAAGGATGCCTTTTGGGCTGTGTAATACACCAACAACGATGCATGATTACAATTTACTGTGACATGATAGAGGAAATCATTGAAGTATTCATAGATAATTTTTCTGTGTATCGTGACTTATTTGAGTCATACTTGCATAACTTAGATAAAGTTTTATCTAGATGTGGAGAGTCTAATTTGGTACTTAATTAGAGAAGTACCATTTTATGGCAGAAGAGGGAATAGTGTTAGGCCATAAGATTTTAAGGAAAGACATGGAAGTAGATAGGGTTATGACTAAATTGATTGAGAAGTTACCTCCACCTTCTACAATAAAAGGTTTAAGGTCATTCTTAAGACATACAAGTTTTATAAAAGGTTTATTAAATATTTTTCTTTAATTTCTAAACCTTTAACAAATCTTTTATTAAAGGATTTGCCCTTTAACTTTTTTGCTAAATGTATAGAGGCATTTGGGAGCTTGAAAAAGGTTTTATGAATGCTCCTATTATTTCTTCAACTGATTAAAGTCTTCCTTTTAAAATCATATATGATGTTAGTAACCCAATTGTTGGTTACCTTTTAGGTCAACATAGAGCTAACCATTTGCATGTTATATTCTATGCTAGTCGTACATTGTCAAGTCCTTAATTGAATTACACTACCATATAAAAAGAGATGTTAGCTACAGTGTTTACATGTGACAAGTTTCATTATTACTTATTGGGGGTCAAAAGTTATTGTATACATTGACCATGTAGCTCTTAGATACTTGTTTGCAAAAAGAGATGTAAAGCCTCATCTTATTCGTTGGGTCCTTTTATTAAAAGAGTTTGATATTAAAATAAAAGATAAAAAGGATACGATAATTTAATGGCTGATCATTTATCAAGGTTGGAAAATGATCAAGGGCTTTAGGGGATTCAAATAAAATTAATGAAGATTTTCCTGATGAGGCTTTAATGTTGGTAAGGCACTTAAGTACCCTTTGGTTTGTAGATGTTGCTAACTTTCTTAGTGCATGAAATTTTCCATATGATTTGACTTATAAATAAAGAAAGAAGTTATTTTTAGATGTTAAGCATTATTTTTAGGAGGACCCATTTTTGTTAAAAGTTTGTGGTGATGGTGTCATTCGACATTGCATAGGTGAGGAAGAGTATGTTAACATTTTAACCTATTTTCATTCAGCTTTTTATTTAGGTCATAATAGAAGCACTAAGATAGCATCTCATATGTTTAATTGTGGCTTCTATTGGCCTACATTGTTTCATGATACACATTCATTTATTTCTCATTATGATCAATGCTAAAGGTGGAAATTTTCAATGTGCGAGGGATCAACTTTATGGGACCATTTCCTATATCATATGGGCAAAATTATATCTTGGTTAGAGTAAATTATGTCTCCAAATGGGTGGAAGCACTAACAGCACCAACCAATGATTCAAAGGTGGTAATTAAGTTCTTAAAAATGCTTTCTTTAAGATTTGGAGTGCCTAAGGCTATAGTAATGATGGAGGTATGCATTTTTTTGATCGTTATTTTACTTTATTATTGCTTAAGTACAGATTCCATTATTGAGTAGCTATATCCTATCACCCATAAATGAGTGAACAAGTAAAAGTGCCTAATAGGGCATTAAAGTGGATCTTTAAAAAGACTATTTCAAATTCAAGGAAAGATTAGGCACATAAGTAAGATGATGCACTTTGGGCATATCGCATAACATACGTAAGTGATGGAATATGACATGATATGAATGTGATGATAACACAGCGGAAAAACAAAAATTTTTCAACATACATACCATACATTTAATGTTGGCAATGAATTAATGAATTAATTCAAAGGCTATATATATTCTCTAGCAAGATATTATAGCATTCCAAATTAAATGAAAATGCATATGGCATTTAGTGACCTAATGCCATTTTGCATAGTCCCTTACCTATAAATATCAGAATTAATATAAGGCATGGAACTAGTCATCCTTATATATTTTAATTCCTTTTTTGATATTCCAGTGACACTAAACTCTCAGATAAATAATGATTACTCACTATTTCATCTTGGTATGGCCATACACTTATCAGTTCACTGATCAAGTGGCCGGTGATATTTTCTCTCTTATCGAGAGGGGTAATCCCTTCACTTCTCTCATGCTCTCTAACATGAATCAATGCATACCCAATCATACCCGTACTTGTCACTCTGTTACGAGCACGTTAGGTGTATGTCAAAGCACACATTAATTCATAAAGAGTTTCATAGAGATTTTAGGTCTAAGAACTCCGATACAAAACTTGCATATGAGAAACACTTATGACTTGTACCATGTAGTGTTCTCATGAGCGGATCGAATCCAGATACCATGTTCTTTAACATGTATCTATGATCTCTGATTGACACTCTTGTCCTAATGATCCGTAAGACAGAACTCATAATATCAGAGAGAGCATACTAGTCTTAATTCATTGTTATTCCCATAACAATGACTAACTAGGGATATTTAGAATGATGTCTCATTTGTTTCAAGGCCTTACAACCATGTGCCTCACACATGATAACTTAAACCGAAACAACATTCTTGGATAGTTCTATCAATTGATATGCACAGGAATACAATGGATAAAACAAATGTATCATTTTATTAATTAAAGTGTTTTATTACAATGCATTGGGGCTAGGGCTTACACTAACAATCTCCCACTAGCACTAGTCCTAATTGGGCATAGCCCTAAGATCGAATGGTCTCAAATGAGCTTCGTGCAGATTTGGACGTAATTGTTTCGTCAAAGGATCTGCTACATTGTCTTCACTTGCTATCTTGCTAACCTTGATGTCCCCACGATCAATGATTTCTCCGATCATGTGGTACCTCCTGAGTATGTGTTTGGATTTCTGGTGTGAACGAGGCTCCTTTGCCTGTGCGATGGCCCCGTTGTTGTCACAGAAAATTTCTAATGGATCCAGGATACTTGGGACCATTCCTAATCCATAAATGAAATTTTTAATCCAAACAGCCTCTTTTGCAGCCTCACTTGCTGCAATATACTCATATTCTGTAGTTAAGTCGGCAACGGTCTCTTGCTTCGAGCTTCTCCAGCTGACAGCACCACCGTTCAAAACAAAAATGAATCCAGATTGAGATTTAGAATCCTGAGTGCTGGTCTGAAAAGCAGTATCGGCATAACCTTATATGACGAGTTCTTCTTGATGACCATACACCAAGAAGTGATTCTTCGTCCTTCGTAGGTACTTCAGAATCCCCTTTACAGCAGACCAGTGTTTTTCACCAGGGTCTTGCTGAAACCTACTGATTATACTCAGTACATGAGCAACATCCAACCTAGTACATAACATAACGTACATGATAGATCCAATAGCAGATGCATATGGGATTCTACTCATGTTGTCCCTTTCCTCTTTGGTTTTAGGGCACTGTTCTTTAGTCAAAGGAACTCCCAAAGCCAAAGGTATGTACCCTTTCTTTGAGTCTCCTAAACTAAAATGCTTTAGTACTTTGTCTATGTACTTTTCTTGACTTTGTCCCAATAGCCGATTCGATCTATCTCTATAGATTTGAATACCAAGTATTATCTCGGCTTCACCTAAGTCTTTCATTGAGAAACATTTTCCCAACCATTGCTTAACCTTTTGCAATGTTGGAATGTCATTCCCAATGAGAAGGATGTCGTCCACATATAGGACCAGAAATACTACTATGCTCCCACTAACCTTCTTGTATACACAAGGCTCATCTTCATTCTTGATGAAGTCAAATTCTTTGATTGCCTTATCAAAATGAAGATTCCAACTTCGGGATGCTTGCTTTAATCCATAAATGAATTTTTGAAGCTTGCAATCCTTCTTAGGATGCTTGGGATTGACAAAACCTTCAGGCTGTGTCATATACACATCCTCAAGTAAATTTCTGTTGAGGAAAGCAATTTTGACATCCATTTGCCATATCTCATAATCATGATATGCAGCCATGGCAAACAAGATCCTAATGGACTTGAGCATGACTACAGGCAAAAAGGTCTTGTCATAATCTACACCATGAGTTTGTCGAAAACCTTTTGCTACTAGTCTACCTTTGTAGGTCTTATCAGCTTTAAGTTTGAATATCCACTTGCATTCAATTACCTTAGCACCTTCCGGTGGATCAACCAAGGTCCAAACCTGGTTATCGTACATTGATTGCATCTCGAATTTCATGGCTTCAAGCCAATTTTTGGAGTCTAGGCTCTCAATAGCTTATCGGTAGGTAGTAGGATCCTCACGATCTACTAACTCAATAGTGTCACTATCAGTGATTAGAAATCCATATCTCTCAATCTCCTGATGTACCCTACCGGACCTTATAGGTTCTTGTGTAATGGGTTCTTGTTCCACAACTGGTTATGAACTTGATCCCATTTCCAACTCATCCTCTATAGGAGTTTGTGGTGCTTGAATTTCTCCAAGTTCTACTTTACTCCCACTATCTTTCTTGAGAAGGAATTCCTTTTCCAAGAAAACAGCCTTGCGAGCAACAAATACTTTGTTCTTGGCTTGTGAGTAAAAGTAGTATCCCTTTGTTTCTTTAGGATAACCCACAAACAAGCAGACACTGGATTTGGACTCTAGTTTGTCAAATGTTAATTTCTTAACATGTACTTCACAGCCCCAAACCTTGAGAAAAGACATATTCGGTTCTTTCCCAGTCCATACCTCGTATGGTGTCTTTTCAACTACTTTAGTTGGAGTACCGTTTAATAGAAATGCAGCAGTTTCTAATGCATAACCCCAAAAAGAGATAGGAAGATTAGCTTGACTCATCATGGATCGAACCATGTCTAACAGAGTTCGATTTCTCCTTTCGGACACACCATTCCATTGTGGCGTTCCGGGAGGAGTGAGCTGTGAAATAATACCACACTCTTTTAGATGATTGTCAAACTCTTGGCTTAAGTATTCGCCACCTCGATCTGATCGAATGGCTTTTATACTTTTGCCAAGTTGGTTTTCTACTTCGTTCTTAAATTCTTTGAATTTCTCAAAAGTTTCAGACTTGTACTTCATTAGATAGACATAGCCATATCTACTGAAGTCATATGTGAATGCCACGAAGTAGCTAAAACCACCTATAGCTTGTGTACTTAAAGGTCCACATACATCGGTATGTATTAGTTCCAATAAGTTATTAGTCCTTTCACCTTTCTTATTAAAAGAACTCTTTGTCATTTTTCCATGCAAACATGGCTCGCATGTGTCATAAGACTCTAAGTTGAATGACCTAAGTACTCCAGTTTTGTAGAGTCTTGAAATGCTTTTTTCGTTTGCATGTCCTAAACGACAACGCCAGAAGTAAGTAGGGTTCAATTCGTTTGATTTAACCCTCTTTGTATTAATGTTGTATATGGACTCTTTGTTTTGTAAATCAAGGATATAAAGGCCATTTTGCAACATGGCATTGCCATAAGAAATGCCTTGGCGACGAATATGAGCATTGCCATTTTTAATAACAAAATCAAATTCATCATTATCCAAACATGAAACTCAAATAATGTTTTTACTCATAGCAGGCACATAATAACAATTATTCAAAATAATACAAAGTCTGGAAGGTAAAGTGAGGTGATAGTCGCCTATCTCTATGGTAGCAACTCGTGCTACATTCCCCACACGGAGGTCCACTTCATTCTTCCCAAGTAACCACCTATTTCTTAGCCCCTGCACATTTGAACAAATGTGAGAACCACAACCGGTATCCAATACCCAAGTGGTAGAAATAGAAAGGTTAATTTCAGCAACAAAAATACCAGAACTAGATGCCTTGGCTCCATTCTTCTTTTGTTCTTCCTTGAAGAGAGCGCAATTCTTCCTCCAATGCCCTATCTTGTTGCAATGGAAGCAAGTGCTCTCACTCTCTTTGAGTTTCTACGCCTTGGGCCTGAGGTGCACTCCTACTTGACTTGAACCGAGTGAGGTCATTCTTGGGTTTTGCCTTTCCCTTTCCCTTTCCCTTAGTGGGTCCCTTCTTAATGCCCTTTCGATCCATCAATACGGGATTAGTCTTTCGAATGTTCCCTTCAGCATTCTTAAGCATCCCATGAAGCTCAGTGACTGACTTATTCATTGCGTGCATGTTATAATTCATCACGAATGGATCATAATTATCAGTCAATGAACCTAAGATCAAGTCAGTGGCCAATTCCTTTGGCACTAGTACCTCAAGATTCTCAAGAGTATCAATATACCCTTTCATCTTGAGTACATGGGTACTAATAGGAGTACCCGTAGCCATCTTACAAGAAATTAAGGCCTTTGTTGTCACGAACCTCTCATGACGAGCTTGCTCTTGGAACATCTCCTTAAGGTGCAACATGATTGCATAAGCCTCTTGGTCCATAAATTGCTTTTGCAAGTTAGGCACCATAGTGGCTAGCATTAGACAGGTCACATCATTGGAGTCGCTCTTCTTGGTCTCAAAAGTTTCCTTTTGAACCGCAGAGGCGTTCCTGCCAGGTTCTTCAGGCAAGGGTGCATCCAAAACATACGACTTTTTCTCTTGCTTAAGATCTATTCTTAAGTTTTGAGACCAGTCTATGAAATTAGAGCCATTCAATTTGTCCTTTTCAAGGACCGATCGCAATGAGAAATTGTTGTTTGAAGATGCCATTTTCAATCTACAATAAAATTTAGCAAGATTAAATGAGGTCTTGTTTATGATCCCATAAACCGAATTAACATCCCTTTAAATAATTCGCGTTAGTGATTTAATGTGGGCCAAGATCCACTTTTCACAACAACTTATTAGTCAAGCTGAGCTTGTACACCTAATAAGTTAAGTTACTTAGGTAGGAAAACTCAAATCATGTCTCGTACATGACTCTTGGATCAAATGGGCTAACATCTTAAAATGTTATAGCATAACCCATTTCTTAGTTGCCTAGGTCCGGGCATCCCTTTCCATGTTAAGTATAACCTACATTCACAACCCATGCCTCACAAAGATAATCGGGCGCATCGAGGACTCCTAGTTTACGTGACCGATGATTGATGCCTTGACATGTTTCGAATTAGGAAGGTAACTTTGTGACTTACTATTTTTTTTAGGGATTCATTTTATTACGCCTTACATGGCATACGCTTTGTCATCCATACATAGTATGCATATATATAATTGCATAAAGTAAAGCATGACAAACAAGGGCCCAAAAACCTACAACTAAGATTCTATACTATTACATAAGAATCTTCGAGTTGGGCTTCTCCACTCCGGTGGGCTTCGTCTTGATTTACAAAGTCTTCAAATAAATTCTATTCTAAGAAATAAATGAAACTTTTACAATAAAATATAATGGCATGCAGGCCATAATTAATTACAAAAACCCAGGGCCCATGAATGCACCATGCATATCCATTCATCACACCAAACAAGCAAATAAATATACATAGCATTCATAGATCAAACAAAGTCCAATTTTAATAAATTTAGCCAAGCCCATTAATGGAAATTGTGTACTTGAACCTTTAAGAGATGACCCCGTGATGGGCCTGTGCTGAAGCCCAATGGACTAAATCCTCTTATTGAATAAGTTCTCTTAAAAGCCCAAAACACAAACTAGTTAGATTTGTGCCATAAATCAACTATAGTATAATTTCCAATTTTGCCATTTTTAATTTTATGTCATATAGCCCATAAACATTAAAAATACATATAATATGTGCTAACATGAATTAAAAAAATAAAATCATGAAGAACACATATATATTACACGGCATTCATGCAAAAACAAACAAACAACAAAAACTAGTTGTTTAATGCTTATGTAATGCCATAAAATGCACAAACATTTAAATCAATTTTATGAGTCATTTAATAATCTAAATAAGTCCATAAATATTGATTTAATATTCTATACCATTTTAATCTAAATGTGTTTTTACCATTTTAATCAAAACAAAACAAACAATGTGGATTAAACATGTAACAAACACAAACTAGTCATAGTTTTAAGTGATTTTAAAATTAATCAATTAAATTGTCATGGACCAGAATTAAAACCCAATTTAAAACATGTCCAGACCTGATATTTAATCTTGAAAAATCACTTACAAACATTCAAAAAACGTTTTTACATTTAATATTTAAAACTAGTTGTTAAACTTATAATTAACATGCCAAAATGCACCTAGTTTTAATATTAACATGTACCATCAGGTATTAGCAATTAAATCTGACCATTAATAGCTCCTAGAACATCTTAGGACAGTATATTAACATGTCATATTAATTATAATACCTATCTAATCAATTAAAATCGTTTTTACACCAAAACAATGCAAAAAACTCAAAACAGAAAATTTCAGATTTGCATGTTTTCATAATGACGATTTTTAATTAATTTTTTCATGCATCTAAAGCACTAAAATAAGCATGTTTAGGCTCTGATACCAATGATGGAATATGACATGATATGAATGTGATGATAACGCAGCGGAAAAACAAAAATTTTTCATCATACATACCATACAAATCCAAAGCAAGAATCGAAACATGCAATTTTAGGGTTTAAAACTTACAACTTTGGATGCCTTTTAAAACTTGAGTTTGGTGATGACCAGCACCTGAGATGAATTTATCCACCTTAGATCTTGATCACTAATGCCGAGGAACAGCCTTTTATGCCACTCCCTCTATTCTCACACACACAATTGCACCGAAAGCATAAAATCGAGATTGCTAGCTCTCTTTCAAGGTATTGTGCAATGGCTATGGTTTGAAGCTACAAAATTTGATTTGGCACTTCTCTTAGGTTGCTATTACTACCCTAGAACACAAGAGAATGAGGAACAATCCTTTCTCCTTGTGAAAATTGGCTAAAAGAAAATCTTGAGAGAGAGCGAGAGTTTCACGCAAATTCCATAAAAATTAGGGTTTATTGTTTTCTCACTCATTCAATATATATCCTTTTATTTTTAAGTGATAAATCTAAAATCAAATACTTAAAGATAATTAATTTTAGTCTTTATCACTTCTTTAAAATAAGAGATATATATTGATTTAAATTCTTTTGAATTAATCCAAGATTAAAACATAAGACATATTAACCAAATAAATCACTTAATTAATATATACCATGTGCCGAAATTCCTTTGATTTTTCTCTAGGAATTTCGGCCACCAATATTCATAATTAAGAGATTTAATTTGATAATAAGTCTTTTAGGCTTTAATACTCAATTAATTAAATTCATATAAGACATTTAATTAATTGAAATTAAACCTTGTGGGCTGAATTTTTTTCTCTCATGGGCCAAGGTCTAATAGCAATCTAATAACCCATTACACACATTAATTTGACTTTAATTAAAAGCCCAAATTAATGTCCAATACTTAATTTAAATATTTTAAGCCCAATGCTTTATGTGCGATCCTATAGGACCATTTAATGTTGGCAATGAATTAATAAATTAATTCAAAGGCTATATATATTCTCTAGCAAAATATTATAGCAATCCAAATTAAATGAAAATGCATATGGCATTTAGTGACCTAATGTAATTTTGCATAGTCCCTTACCCATAAATATCAGAATTAATATAAGGGATGGAACTAGTCATCCTTATCTATTTTAATTCCTTTCTTGATATTCCAGTGACACTGAACTCTCAGATAAATAATGATTACTCATTATTTCATCTCGGTATGGCCATACACTTCTCAGTTCACTGATCAAGTGGCCGGTGATATTTTCTCTCTTATCTAGAGGGGTAATCCCATTAGTTCTCTTATGCTCTCTAACATGAATCAATGCATACCCAATCATACCTGTACTTGTCACTCTGTTACGAGCACGTTAGGTGTATGTCAAAGCACACATTAATTCATAAAGAGTTTCATTGAGATTTTAAGTCTAAGAATTCCGATACAAAACTTGCATATGAGAAACACTTATGACTTGTACCATGTTGTGTTCTCATGAGCTGATCGAATCCAGATACCATGTTCTATAACATGTATCTACGATCTCTGATTGACACTCTTGTCCTAATGATCCGTAAGACAGAACTCATAATATCAGAGAGAGCATACTAGTCTTAATTCATTGTTATTCCCATAACAATGACTGACTAGGGATATTTAGAATGATGTCTCATTTGTTTCAAGGTATTACAACCACGTGCCTCACACTTGATAACTTAAACCAAAACAACATTCTTGGATAGTTCTATCAATTGATATGCACAGGAATATAATGGATAAAACAACTGCCTCATTTTATTAATTAAAGTGTTTTATTACAATGCATTGGGGCTAGGGCTTACACTAACAGTAAGCCCTATTAATATGTCTCCTTATAGATTAATATTTGGGAAGGCTTGTCATTTAATAGTGGAGTTGGAACATAAGCCATTTTGAGCCATTAGAGCTTTGCATTGTTATTTAAAATAAGCTTGTTCTAAGAGATGTTAGCAATTAAATGAATTAGATGAGTTACATCTTAGTTCATATGAGAATGGAAAGATGTATAATAAGAGAACTAAGAAATGGCATGATGCACATATACATCTTAAGAGTTTTAAGGTAGGAGACAAGATGCTTTTGTATAATTCAAGATTAAAGTTGTTCCCTCAAAAACTTAAGTCTCGTTAGAGTGTGCCATTTGATGTAACTAAAATTTTTGGTCATGGATATTTAAAAATTAAGAATGATAAAGAGAAGCTATTTATAGCTAATGGCCAGAGGTGTAAGGTTTAATTGATAAAGTTAATTTAAAATCTACTTAGATAATCTTTCTATTTACAATTTTATTTATGTATGTATTTTTAATTTTATGTTTTTACGTAGTTTTTATTATTATTAATAATTTGGTGTGTGTTCCACGGAGTTAGTTTGTTTTTAGGTACATTAAAATGATTGAATTTGATTGGATTTTAAAAATTATTCTACATTTTTTATTTCTATCACGAGCGTAACCCCAAATGGCATGTTTTAAAGTTGATGTCTATAGTGAGCACAACTTATCGAACTTTAGTTTCTATCATGAGCATGATGCATCATTGTGAATTTTCAATAAGCCTTCTGTTACGAGTGTGACAAAGGCCGGATTTTGAATTTTTAGGGCTTTTTCTAACTATTGTACCTATTCAAACGCTACTATAAATTGATTTTTACACCATTTGATCTTCATTTTTATAGTTTTTCCTATTTCTCTTTAGGCTTTCAATTTTCGTTTTTCTTCTTCTTCTTCTTCTTCTTCCATAGTATCTCTTTTATTTTCTTTTCTTATAAAATATTTTGAGTTTTTTCTATTGTTGTCTTTGAGAATTTTGTTCCTTTGCTGCAATTTTAATAATGGTTGTTTTAAAAATAGTGACAAACAAGGATAAAGGGAGGGGTGTTGAAACCTCTTCATAAGAACTAGGTACTACTATTTTTTCTTGTGCTTTTAATTGCCTTTTTCATATTTTCACTAAAGAAAAGGGTAAGAAATTTGAGTTTTTTCTTTCTAAAAAGGATATTGTAGGAATGGGGCATTTAGATTTTCACCTATTCGGAACTTTAGGCATTTCAATAGAATTTGGTAAATATTTAAAATGCATGAAATGTGAATCTTTTGCACACTTGAAATTGCATGTTAGAGAGGATTGGACTTTAGAATTATTTGTGACATTGGAATATGTTGATGATAGAAAAATTTAGTTTAAATTTAGGCATTTGGGCATTCAGTATATTTTTAAATTTGAGGAAATGCATAACTGGTTTGGGTTACTTTTGTATGCCCAAACTTTTATTACCCAATAGTTTATACCCTCCAATCATGAAAGAAAATTACTGGTTTGAGTATTTTTTGTGCCTAAAAATTCTAGTAATAGGCTTATTAAAAATGGTGCTTTGTTGTTCTTTCATAAATATTTATGCCATGCTTTGTTTGGATGTGTCAAGAGCAATAAAATCTGTGCAAAGGACTTGTTTATGTTATCATTGATGCAGGGAAAGAAAACCCCATGTTCCATTGATTTTATTTTTGATGGTTTATATAAAGGCCTCAATTTCAAGGACAAAGTCAGTAGGTGATGGAATATGACATGGCATTTAAATGATGACCATACAGCAGGAAAACAATAAAATTCGATCATACATGCCAAACAATTCTATAACAAGAATCGAAACATGCAATTTTAGGGTTTTAAAACTTACAACTTTAGATGCACTTCAAGATTTGATTTGATGATGACCGACAACTAAGAAGGATATGTCAGCCTTAGATCTTCACCACCAATGCCAAAAGAATAGCCTTTACGCCACTCCTCTCTATGTTCACACACACAATTGCAAGAAAGCTTAAAATCGAGATTGCTAGCTCTCTAATTAAGTATTGTGTAATGGCAATGGATTGAAGCTACAAGATTTGATCTTGCACTTCTTTTAGGTGCTATTACTATCCAAGAACACAAGAGAGTGAGGAAGAATCCTTTCTCCTTGTGAAAGTTGGCCAAAGAAAATTTTACGAGAGAGAGAACAAGTTCACGCCACACACTTAGGGTTTTTCTTTTTTTTTCCATTCAATATATATCACTTAATTTTGTAAGTGACAATTCTTAAATCCACTACCTCAAGATTGTTAATTTAGCCTTAATCACTTCCTTAAAATAAGTAATTTTATTGATTCAAACTCCTTTGAATTTCAAATTCAAATTAATTTGAAATAAAACATAAGACATTTTAATCTAATAAATCACTTAATTAAAGAATTATAAATGTGCCAAAATTCCCTTGAATTTTATCTTGGAATTTCAGTCACACCATTCGATATTCAAGTGATTTAATTTGATTAAAATTCCTTTAGGCTTTAATACTCAATTAATTTAATTAATACAAGATAATTAACTAATTGAAATTAAACCTTATGGGATGAATTTCTCCCTCTCATGGACCAAGGTCCAATAGCAATTTTAATACCCATTACACACATTAATTTGACTTTAATTAAAAGCCCAAATTAATGCCTAATACTTTATTTAAATATTTTAAGTCCAATACTTTGTGTGTGATCCTATAGGTCCATTTAATGTTGGCAATGAATTAATGAATTAATTCAAAGGCTATATATATTCTCTAGCAAGATATTATAGCATTCCAAATTAAATGAAAATGCATATGGCATTTAGTGACCTAATGCCATTTTGCATAGTCCCTTACCCATAATTATCAGAATTAATATAAGGCATGGAACTAGTCATCCTTATATATATTAATTCCTTTCTTGATATTCCAGTGACACTGAACTCTCAGATAAATAATGATTACAAATTATTTCATCTCGGTATGGCCATACATTTTTCAATTCACTAATCAAGTGGCTGATGATATTTTCTCTCTTATTGAGAGGGGTAATCCCTTCACTTCTCTTATGCTCTCTAACATGAATCAATGCATACCCAAGCATACTCATACTTGTCACTCTGTTACAAGCACGTTAGGTGTATGTCAAAGTACACACTAATTTATAAAGAGTTTCATAGAGATTTTAGGTCTAAGAACTCCGATACAAAACTTGTATATGAGAAACACTTATGACTTATACCATGTAGTGTTTTCATGAATGGATCGAATCTAAATACCATGTTCTTTAACATGTATCTATGATCTCTGATTGACACTCTTGTCCTTATGATCCATAAGACGAAACTCAACTTATCAGAGAGAGCATACTAGTCTTAATTCATTGTTATTCCTATGATAATGACTGACTAGGGATATTTAGAATGAAGTCTTTATTGTTTCAAGGTCTTACAGCTATGTGCCTCACACATGATAACTTAAACTAAAACATCATTCTTGGATAATTCTATCAATTGATATGCACAGGTATATAATAGATTAAAAAATGCCTCATTTTATTAACTAAAGTGTTTTATTACAATGTATTGGGGCTAGGGCTTACACTAACAATCTCCCACTAGCACTAGGCCCAATTAGGCATAGCCTTAAGACCTAACCTTCTGAAATGAGCTTCGTGCAGATTTGGATGCAACTGTTTCATCAAAGGATCTGCTACATTATCTTCACTTGCTATCTTGCTAATCTTGACGTCCCCACGATCAATGATCTCTCTAATCAAGTGGTACCACCTGAGTATGTGTTTGGATATCTTGTGAGACCGGGGCTCCTTGGCCTGTGCGATGGCTCCATTGTTGTCACATAAAATTTCTAATGGATCTAGGATGCTTAGGACCACACCTAATCCAGAAATGAAAATTCTAATCCAAACAGTCTCTTTTCAACCTCACTTGCTGTAATATACTCAGATTCTGTAGTTGAGTCGGCAACGGTCTCTTACTTCGAGCTTCTCCAGCTGACAACACCACCATTCAAAACAAAAACAAATCCAGATTGCGATCTTGAGTCCTGAGTACTGGTCTAAAAAGTAGCATCGGCATAACCTTGTATGACGAGTTCTTTTTGACAACCATACACCAATAAGTGATCCTTAGTCCTTCATAGGTACTTTAGAATCCCTTTTACAGCAGACCAGTGCTCCTCACCAGTGTCTTGCTGAAACCTACTTGTTATACTCAATGCATGAGCAACATCTAACCTAGTATATAACATAGCATACATGATAGATCCAATAGCAGATGCATATGGATTTCTACTCATGTTGTCCCTTTCCTCTTTGGTTTTAGGGCACTGCTCTTTAGTCAAAAGAAATCCCAAAGACAAAGGTATGTACCCTTTCTTTGAGTCTCCTATAGTAAAATGCTTTAGTACTTTGTCTATGTACTTTTCTTGTCTAAGTCCCAAAAGCCGATTCGATCTATCTCTATAGATCCGAATACCAAGTATTGTCTCGGCTTCACCTAAGTCTTTCATTGAGAAACATTTCCCCAACCATTGCTTAACCTTTTGCAATGTTGGAATGTCATTCCCAACGAGAAGGATGTCATCCACATATAGGACCAAAAATACTACTATGATCCCACTAACCTTCTTGTACACACAATGATCATCTTCATTCTTGATGAATGCAAATTCTTTGATAGCCTCATCAAAATGAAGATTCCAACTTCGAGATGCTTGCTTTATTCTATAAATGGATATTTGAAGCTTGCAAACCTTCTTAGGATGTTTGGGATTGATAAAAACCCTCAAGCTATGTCATATACACATTTTCTAGTAAATTTCCATTGAGGAAAGCAGTTTTGACATCCATTTGCCATATCTCATAATCATGATATGCAGCTATGGCAAGCAAGATCTTAATGGACTTAAGCATGACTATAGGTGAAAAGGTTTCATCATAGTCTACACCATGAGTTTGTTGAAAACCTTTTGCTACTAATCTACCTTTGTAGGTCTTATTAGCTTTGAGTTTAAATAGCCACTTGCATTCAATTACCTTAGCACCTTCTGGTGGATCAACCAAGGTCCAAACTTGGTTATCGTACATTGATTACATCTCGAATTTTATGGCTTCAAGCCAATTTTTTGAGTTTGGGCTCTTAATAGCTTCTCGGTAGGTAGTAGGATCCTCACAATCTACTAACTCAATAGTGTCACTGTCAGTGATTAGAAATCCATATCTCTCAATCACCTGACGTACCCTACCGAACCTTCTAGGTTCTTGTGTAATGGGTTATTGTTCCACAACTGGTTGTGAACTTGATCCCATTTCTAACTCATCCCATATAGGAGTTTGTGGCACTTGAATTTCTCCAAGTTTGACTTTACTCCCGCTGTCTTTCTTGAGAAGGAACTCCTTTTCCAAGAAAACAGCCTTGCGAGCAACAAATACTTTGTTCTCGGCTTGTGAGTAAAAATAGTATCCCTTTGTTTCTTTGGGATAACCCACAAATAATCAGACAGTGGATTTGGACTCTAGTTTGTCAGATGTTAATTTCTTAACATGTGCTTCACAGCCCCAAATCCTAAGAAACAACATATTGGGTTCTTTCCCAATCCATACTTTATATGGTGTCTTCTCAACTGCTTTAGTTGGAGTATGGTTTAGTAGAAACGCAGTAGTTTCTAATGCATAACCACAAAAAGAGACTAGAAGATTAGCTTGACTCATCATAGATCGAACCATGTCCAACAGAGTTCGATTTCTCCTTTCGGACACACCATTTCATTGTGGCATTCCGAAAGGAGTGAGCTATGAAATAATACCACACTCCTTTGGATGACCGTCAAACTCTTGGCTTAAGTATTTGCCACCTTGATCTGATCGAATGTCTTTTATACTTCTGCCAAGTTGGTTTTCTACTTCGTTCTTTAGTTCTTTAAATTTCTCAAAAGTTTCAGACTTGTACTTCATTATATAGACGTAGCCATATCAACTGAAGTCATCTATGAACATTACGAAGTAGTTAAAACCACATTTAGCTTGTGAACTTAAAGGTCCACATACATCGGTATGTATTAGCTCCAATAAGTCATTAGTCCTCTCACCTTTCTGGTTAAAAGGACTCTTTGTCATTTTTCCATGCAAACATGGCTCGCATGTGTCATAAGACTCTAAGTCGAATGACCCAAGCACTCAAGTTTTGTGGAGTCTTGAAATGCCTTTTTCGTTTGCATGCCCTAAACGACAATTCCAGAAGTAAGTAGGGTTCAATTCGTTTGATTTAACCCTCTTTGTATTAATGTTGTAAATGGACTCTTTATTTTGTAGATCAATGATATAAAGGTCATTTTGCAACATGGCATTGCCATATGAAATGCCTTGGTGACGAATATGAGCATTTCCATTTTTAATAACAAAATCAAATTCATCCAAATCCAAACAAGAAATTGAAATAATATTTCTGCTCATAGTAGGCACATGATAACAATTTTCAAAACTAAACAAAGTCTAGAAAAAGTCAGTCGATATTCGCCTATCTCTATGGCAATAACTCGTGCTCCATTCCCCACACAGAGGTCCACTTCATTCTTCCCAAGTAACAGTCTATTTCTTATCCCCTGCACATTTGAACAAATGTGAGAACCACAAATCGGTATCCAATACCCAGGTGGTAGAAATAGAAACGTTAATTTCAACAACAAAAATATCAGAACTGGATGCCTTGGCTCCATTCTTCTTTTGTTCTTCCTTGAAGAGAGCACAATTCTTCCTCCAATGCCCTATCTTGTTGTAGTGGAAGCAAGTACTCTCACTCTCTTTGAGCTTTTGCGCCTTGGGCTTGGATTAGGCCTGAGGTGCACTCCCATTTGACTTGAACCGAGTCAGGTCATTCTTGGGTTTTGCCTTTCCCTTTCCCTTAGCGGGTCCCTTCTTAATGCCCCCTTGAACCATCAATACGGGATTGGTCTTTCGAATGTTATCTTCAGCATTTTTAAGCATCCCATGAAGCTCAATGACTGTCTTGTTCATTGCATGTATGTTATAATTCATAACAAATGGATCATAATCATAAGTCAACGAACCTAACATCAAGTCAGTGGCCAATTCCTTTGACACTTGTACCTTAAGCTTCTCAAGAGTATTAAGATACCCTTTCATCTTGAGTACATGAGTACTAACAAGAGTACCCACATCCATTTTACAAGAAATTAAGGCCTTTGTTATCACGAACCTCTCATGACGAGCTTGCTCTTGGAACATCTCCTTGAGGTGTACCATGATCGCATAAGCCTCTTGGTCTATAAATTGCTTTTGCAAGTCAAGCACCATAGTGGCCAGCATCAAACAGGTCACATCATTGGAGTCGCTCTTCTTGGTCTCAAAAGTTTCCTTTTGAACTGCAAAGGTGTTCTTACCAGGTTCTTCAAGCAAGGGTACATCCAAAACATATGACTTTTTCTCTTACTTAAGAACTACTCTTAAGTTTTGAGACTAGTCTATGAAATTGGTGCCATTCAATTTGTCCTTTTCAAGGACCGATCGCAATGAGAAATTGTTGTTTGAAGATACCATTTTCAATCTATAATAAAATTTAGCAAGATTAAATAAGGTCTTATTTATAATCCCACAAACTGAATTAATATCCCTTTAAATAATTCGCGTTAGTGATTTAATGTGGGCCAAGATCCACTTTTCACAACAACTTATTAGTCAAGCTGATCTTGTACACCTAACAAGTTAAGTTACTTAGGTAGGAAAACTCCAATCATATCTCATACATGACTCTTGGATCAAATGGGCTAACATCTTAAGATGTTATAGCACAAACCCATTTATTAGTTACCTAGGTCCAGGCATCCCTTTTCATGTTAAGTCTAATCTACATTCACAACCCATGCCCCACAAAGATAATCGGGCGCATCTAGGACTCCTAGTCTACGTGACCGATGATCGATGCCTTGACATGTTTCGAATTAGGAAGGTAGCTTTGTGACTTAATATTTTAGGGATTCATTTTATTACAGTTTACATGACATACGCTTTGTCATCCATTTATAGCATGCATATATAATTGCATAAGTAAAGCGTGAGAAACATGGGCCCAAAAACTTACAACTAAGATTCTATACTATTACATAAGAATCTTCGAGTTGGGCTTCTCCACTCCGGTGGGCTTTGTCTTGATTTACAAAGTCTTCAAGTAAATTCTATTCCAAGAAATAAATGAAACTTTTACAATAAAACATAATGGCTCGCAGGCCATATTTAATTACAAAACCCAGGGCCTATGAATGCACCATGCATATCCATTCATCACACCAAACAAGCAAATAAATATACATAATATTCATGGATAAAACAAAGTCCAATTTTAATTAATTTAGCCAAGCCCATTAATGGAAATTTTGTACTGGAAACTTTAAGAGAAGACCCCATGATGGGCCTGGGCCAAAACCCAATGGACTAAATCCTCTTATTGAATAAGTTATCATAAAAGCCTAAAACACTAACTAGTTAGATTTGTGCCATAAATCAACTCTAGTATAATTTCCAATTTTTTCCATTTTTAATTTTATGTCATAAAGCCCATAAACATTAAAAATACATATAATATGTACCAATATGAATTAAAACATAAAATCATGAAGAACATACATATAATACACGGCATTCATGAAAAACAAACAAACAATAATGAAACTAGTTGTTTAATGCTTATATGATGCCACAAAAATGCACAAACACTTAAATCAATTTTATGAGTCATTTAATGATTTAAATAAGGTCATAAATATTGAGTTCATGTTCTGTACCATTTTGATCTAAATGTGTTTATACCATTTTAATCAAACCAAAACAAACAATGTTGATTAAACATGTAACAAACACAAACTATTCATAGTTTTAAGTGATTTTAAAATTAATCAATTAAATTGTCATGGACCAGAATTAAAACCAAATTTAAAATATGTCCAGACCTAATATTTAATCATTAAAAATCACTTACAAACATTCCAAAATCATTTTTACATTTAATTTTGAAAACTAGTTGTTTAACTAGCACTTAACATGCCAACTAGCACCTAGTTTCAATATTAACATGTACCATCAGATATTATCAATTAAATCCGACCATTAACTGCTCTAAGAACATCTTAGGACAGTATATTAACATGTAATATTAATTATAATACCTATCTAATCATTTAAAGTCATTTTTACACCAAAACAATGCAAAAACCTCAAAACAGAAAATTTCAGCATTACATGTTTTTATAATAACGATTTTTGATTAATTATTTCATGCATCTAAAGCACTAAAATAAGCATGTTTAGTATTTGTTACCACTGATGGAATATGACATGGCATTTAAATGATGACCATGCAGCGAAAAAACAATAAAATTCGATCATACATGCCAAAAAATTCCATAACAAGAATTGAAACATGCAATTTTAGGGTTTTAAAACTTACAACTTTAGATGCACTTCAAAATTTGATTTGATGATGACCATCAAACAAGAAGGATATGTCAGCCTTAGATCTTCAACACCAATGCCAAAAGAATAGCCTTTACACCACTCCTCTCTATATTCACAAACACAATTGCAAGCAAAGCTTAAAACCAAGATTGCTAGCTCTCCAATTAAGTATTGTGTAATGACAATGGATTGAAGCTACAACATTTGATCTTGCACTTCTTTTAGGTGCTATTGCTTCCCAAGAACACAAGAGAATGAGGAAGAATCCTTTCTCCTTGTGAAAGTTGGCTAAAGAAAATTTTGTGAGAGAGAGAACAAGTTCACGCCACACACTTATGGTTTTTCTTTTTTTTTTCATTCAATATATATCACTTAATTTTTTAAGTGATAATTCTTAAATACACTACCTCAAGATAGTTAATTTAGCCTTAATCACTTCCTTAAAATAAGTAATATAAATTGATTCAAACTCTTTTGAATTTAAAATAAAACATAAGACATTTTAATCTAATAAATCAATTAATTAAAGAATTATACATGTGCCAAAATTCCCTTGAATTTTATCTTGGAATTTCGGTCACACCATCCCATATTCAAGTGATTTAATTTGATTAAAATTCCTTTAGGCTTTAATACACAATTAATTAAATTAATACAAGGTAATTAACTAATTGAAATTAAACCTTATGGGCTGAATTTCTCTCTCTCATGGACCAAGGTCCAATAGCAATTTTAATACCCATTACACACATTAATTTGACTTTAATTAAATGCCCAAATTAATGCCTAATACTTTATTTAAATATTTTAAGCCCAATGATTTGTGTGCGATCCTATAGGTCCATTTAATGTTGGCAATGAATTAATGAATTAATTCAAAGGCTATATATATTCTCTCGCAAGATATTATAGCATTCCAAATAAAATGAAAATGCATATGGCATTTAGTGACCTATTGCCATTTTGCATAGTCCTTTACCCATAAATATCAGAATTAATATAAGGCATGGAACTAGCCATCCTTATATATATTAATTCCTTTCTTGATATTCCAGTGACACTGAACTCTCAGATAAATAATGATTAGTCATTATTTCATCTCGGTATGGCCATAAACTTCTCAGTTCACTGATCAAGTGGCCGATGATATTTTCTCTCTTATTGAGAGGGGTAATCCCTTCACTTCTCTCATGCTTTCTAACATGAATCAATGCATACCCAAGCATACCCATACTTGTCACTCTGTTACGAGCATGTTAGGTGTATGTCAAAGTACACACTAATTCATAAAAGAGTTTCATTGAGATTTTAGGTCTAAGAACTCCGATACAAAACTTGCATATCAGAAACACTTTTGAATTGTACCATGTAGTGTTCTCATAAATGGATCAATTCTAGATACCATGTTCTTTAACATATATCTATGATCTCTGATTGACACTCTTGTCCTTATGATTCGTAAGATAGAACTCAACTTATCAGAGAGAGCATACTAGTCTTAATTCATTGTTATTCCCATAACAATGACTGACTAGGGATATTTAGAATTAAGTCTCTATTGTTTCAAGGTCTTACAACCATATTTCTCACACATGATAACTTAAACTAAAACTGATGGAATATGACATGGTATGATGGTGATGATAACACAGCGGAAAAACAAAAATTTTATCATACATACCATACAATTCCAAAGCAAGAAACGAAACATGCAATTTTAGGATTGTAAAACTAACAACTTTAGATGCACTTCAATATTTTGTTTTGGTGATGACCAGCAATCAAGAGTGATTCATCAATCTTTGATCTTCTTTGCCGATGCCAAAAGAACAACCTTTACGTCACTCTTCTCTATGTTCACACACACAATTGTAAAGACGGTTTAAAATCGAGATTGCTAGCTCTCTATTTAAGTATCGTGTAATGGCAATTGATTGAAGCTACAAATTTTGATTTTGCACTTCTCTAAGGTTGCTATTACTACCCAAGATCACAAGAGAATGAGGAACAATCCTTTCTCCTTGTGAAAAATTGGCCAAAATAAAATTGTGAGAATGAGTTACTATTCACGAGTTACTAATCACGCCACACACAAAAATTTGGTTTTTTTTATTTTCTCTCATCCAACATATATATATTATCTTATTTATTAAGTGATAAATCTCAAATGTACTACCTTAGGATAATTAATATTAGCTAAAGATAATTAATATTTGCCTTTATAACTTAATTAAAATAAGTAATATTTATTGATAAAAACTCTTTTAATTTATCCAAGATAAAAAAAAAGACATATTAATCAAATTAACAACTTAATTAAATAGGAATATACAAGACACATTAATCAAATAAAATACTTAATTAATATAAAGGATATGCCGAAATTCCTTGATTTCTCTCTAGGAATTTTGGCAAATAGTATTCCTATTTAAGTGATTTATTTGATCATAATTCTTTTAGGCTTTAAAACTCAATTAATTAAATTAATACAAGACATTTAATTAATTGAAATTAAACCTCGTGGGATGAATTTCTCACTCTCATGGGCCAAGGTCCAATAGCAATCTAATAATTCATTACACACATTAATTTGACTTTAATTAAAAGCCCAAATTAATGTTCAATACTTAATTTAAATATTTTAAGCCCAATGCTTTATGTACGATCTTATAGGTCCATTTAATGTTGGCAATGAATTAATAAATTAATTCAAAGGATATAAATATTCTCTAGCAAGATATTATAGCATTCCAAATTAAATGAAAATGCATATGAACTAGTCCCTTACCTAAAAATATTAGAATTAATATAAGGCATGGAACTAGTCATCCTTATATATATTAATTCCTTTCTTGATATTACAGTGATACTAAACTCTCAGATAAATAATGATTACTTATTATTTCATCTCAGTATGGCCATACACTTCTTAGTTCACTGATCAAGTGGCCGATGATATTTTCTCTCTTATTGAGAAGGGTAATCCCTTCACTTCTCTCATGATCTCTAACATGAATCAATGTATACCCAAGCATACCCTTACTTGTCACTCTGTTACGAGCACATTAGGTGTATGTCAAAGCACACAATAATTCATAAAAAGTTTCATAGAGATTTTAGGTCTAAGAACTCCGATACAAAACTTGCATATGAGAAACACTTATGACTTGTATCATGTAGTGTTCTTATGAGTGGATCATATCCAGATGCCATGTTCTTTAACATGTGTCTATGATCCCTGATTGACACTCTTGTCCTAATGATCCGCAAGACATAACTCATAATATCAAAGAGAGCATACTAGTCTTAATTCATTGTTATTCCCATAACAATGATGACTAGGGATATTTAGAATGAAGTCTCATTTGTTTCAAGGTCTTACAACCATGTGCCTCACACATGATAACTTAAATCGAAACAACATTCTTAGATAGTTCTATCAATTGATATGCACAGGAATACAATGGATAAACCAAATGCCTCATTTTATTAATTCAAAGTGTTTTATTACAATGCATTGGGGCTAGGGCTTACACTAGCGAAAACATCATTCTTGGATAGTTCTATCAATTGATATGCACAGGAATACAATAGATAAAATAAATGCCTCATTTTATTAACTAAAGTGTTTTATTACAATGTATTGGGGCTAGGGCTTACACTAACAGTAGGGATAATGCATATGGTGACTGGTACTATTCTAGGGTGTTTAGGCTAGTTGAATGGGTTTAAAACTAAGGAGAATGAAATAATCAATATGATAAATGTCAAATTCTTAAGGAATTATTGAATTTTCAAGAGAGGAGGATGGCCTCCAATTTTATTTTCCTATGCCGAGTGAAATAAGAAGTCCAACATGAGTAGGGGTAAGGAACCAACCACTTCTACTGCGGGTGGTCAAAGTGATGAGTCTGATGATGATGAGGATTCTGCATCTGAGGTTGGTGCTAGAGGGAGTACAGTAGGTTGGTAGCAAGTCCTAAAGTAATTATTTTCCATGGATGTTGCAATTCAAAATTTGGTTTGGAAGGTGGATAATATGGAGACCAAAATTAAAGGTTTGAGTAAAATCCACCAATGCTTGAATTGCAAGTTGATGAGTTTTTTCTATAAGAAAAATATGGAATTCACACCTTCTCCACCTGGTTCTCCAAGTGGCACTTTTTAATGGTAGTTTCTCTTTACTTCATTTAGGTTTTACTTGTTTTATTCTTTGTTTGTTATGTTTTTGTTTTTACTTTTGATTTAGTTTGGCATGTTTCTTGCACAAAGAGGACATTATGTCCTTTAAGAGTGGGGAAGTTAGGTTTTTTATTTATATGGTGTTTGTTAGTTTTTAGTGCTTATGTTTTTAGGTGTTAGTGTGTGTTTATATGCCATGGAGCCTTTATATTTAATGATTTGTAGGAACATTGTTATGAAATGTCTTACATTTTGTGTTATTGGTCTAGTTGATGAAATTGCTGAGCAATGTTGTTTGATTGATTGTGTTAGTATTTCGTGTGCATCTATGAAGGTTTATGATTAGGTAAAGGACTTTGATATAGGTTATTTTAAAGTTATTTTTCTTTATATATGTATCTTTGGTTGTGTTAATAAAGCATTGCTCAAAGTGGCTTTAAACCTTAATTTGAAAGTTTTTAAGCATAAATGATAATATATTTTTCTTATGAGAGAGCCTTGTTATATCATGTACTCTAAAACATATTGTGAATAAATTTCAAGACTACAATTAGTATAAATTATGCATGAAATAAGATGAGGGCATTAGAATTGGCCATTTTAACTTTCTTAAAATGCACCTTTTGATTTTAGGTAGACAATTTTGAGCCATTAGCCATTTTCTTGTTTGATAAGCACATTGTTAGCCTTAAATCCTTTTTTTGAATTATTAACTTTTCTTTTGCCACCCTATTTGTTGGGGTATTAGTTCTTATTATATCATTTGAGATAAATTTTGATTTGGTTGTATGCATGATACTAGTGTTTAGTCCCTTCATATATATATATATATATATATCTTAGATAATGAAAAAAAGAAAAAGAAAAATTTAGAAAAGAGAACAAAAGAGGAAAAACAAGAAGAAAAGAAAAGAAATTACAAATGAAAAAAGTTGTAAACATAAATAGAAGGGGACTAAAGTAAAAAAAAAAGTCTTAAAATTCATATGTATTATGCTATGTTTTCGTTTGTAAGTCTCATGTGATGTGGTAATTGTTTTTCCTCTCCACAACATGAGCTACTTAACCAAAAGTTATTCCTACCCTAATCTAAGCCAAGTTACAACATTTTTAAGACCCTTTGATTTTCTAAATTAATTTGTGGTAGTAGTAGAGATTTTTAGTCATTTACAAGTTTATGGTATGTATTGGTATATTCAATTATGGAGTGAAACACTAGCCTAATTAATACTTGAGTGATGTGAGAAAAAAAGTTTGCTTGAGAGAGAGTTACTTTAGGCAATGTGACATTTGCAATTATTGATACATGTTGTAAGAAATTTAATTTTTAAGGTGTTTATATTTTTGTGTCTTGCATTTTCATGATTCATTAGTTAGGTGTACATGGATGTTAAAGCTTCATGATCTATGATATTGCTTAGGAATTTGTTAACATGGACTAATGGACTATGGGATGGAAGTTGATTCATTTTTTACCAAGTATCTATAAGGTATAAAGCTTCATCTCATTATGTTGTGATCTTGTGGTTTTAGGTTTTGTGTTTTTGTTCCATACATTTTAAATTTTTGTTTGAGGACAAGCAAAGGTTTAAGTGTGGGGAATTTATGTGAGCTTAACATGTTTAATAAAGTGTTTTGTAACACCGTAAAATTTTATCTAACATGTTGTAGAGCATGCACAGTACCTCTAGGGAAAATATCAAAGTGATTGTAGGGGTATAACAAAGTGAAATTTACATATTCTTAAGTGTTAAATGTGCTCAAGCCAATAAAATTTAGGGATCGGTGACTTAATGGGCAATTTAACCTAACTGCAAATTATTAAAATAGGTGTTAAACAAAATCCATTGGTATACTTTGAGATGAAATTGAGTTTATATAGGCCCTTAAATTAGATATAGAAGTTTTTACTCGGTATCGGAAACTCGATTGACCATAAGTTTAATCGAGCCTTAGAATAGTCTAAAGACCTTCAAACATTATTTTGATCACATAGACCTATTAGAAATAACATAAATAAGTGGTTGGAAATGAAAAATAATTTTTTAAAAAGTTTCAAAATTTTAAGTTTCAGATCAACTAACTTTGCATCCGAAGCTGGAAGTATACTAAAATAGTGTTGGAATGACTTAAAATTTCAACCATGTGCTTCTGCATATGTTAGTGCACATAAGCAAAATTTTGATGAATTTTGACAATCGAAATATCATTTCAAGAAAAATAGTGAAAAGTCAAAATTAAATTAATTAGAGGGCTTAATTATCATATTCAATTCATTTAAGGGCATAATTGTCATTGTAAGATCTAGAATAATAACCTACAAACTTTAACATACCCTAGAAAAGTGTAAAAATGCTTGAGGGCTTGACAAGTGGCTTAAAATTAAGCCATTGGATTAAATAGTAAATGGAGGAATTTGGGCTTTAGATTTAGTGAAACTTTTGGCAGCATAGAAAAATCTAGAATCATTCACATTTTTGCCCAAAAATTTTTAATCTTCCCCCTTTCTCCGTTAGAAATCCCAACTTCACTCTTTTCTTAGGTTTCCATAAGTTTTTCTTCAATTCTCTCTCCTCCCACCATATCTCAAGCCCTAAATTCACCATAATAAAACTACAAAGCCTCCTCTTCATATAGATATTTATTTGGAGCAAGAAGAAGCTTGAAAGTTGGTGAATTTTTGCAAGAGAAAAGTTTTTCAACTTAGGTAACTATTTACGTTTTCATTAGATTTAATTAGAAAATTTGTTATAGGCTTGTAAAGTATGATTTGTAAAGTTTATTAGTAGCTTTTATGTTTTTTTTTTTAAATTCATAGCTGAAAATAACTAAATTCTCCCTTCAAATTTTGGCATAAAAAGAAAACCAATGGATAGGTAAAGATAAGGAGAAAGAAGGAGAAGAGCAGGAAGAGTAGGCCATTCTTAAGCTTAATTCAGGTTAGTGGATGCAAATAATTCTTAATTTCATTTATTTATTAAAATTTACCTAGATTTTGTATTATGTAACTAGTGAACTTAAGTAGAAATGAGAAATAAATTAATATAACTTAATAAATGATGAATTATTATAATATGAATATAAAAGAATGAAGAAAACAATTTGGAAATACCATTTCATAGGGTTGTCGAATTATATATCGAAACCTAATGTGAAATAAATTGATGTTTAATGTTGTATGTAATAAGAATTAGATAGTATAATGTGTGATGAATGCAATAGATGGTATGAGGATTAAAAATAATGTATGTATATATAGTTTTACATAAGTGGACATAATAATGGAAGTTATGATAACTTAGAAATTATGAGGTAAATTGAATATGTATGGTTATATTTATATTTAAGATGATATTAGAAATATATTTGGTATGATAATAAAGAATAAATTTCATGATATATACAAAAATCATATTGAGGTATAATGGTAATTGTGGAAATGATGACACATTCTTATTATTTTTACAAGTTATTTTGTATATTTTTGATGAATATGTGATGCTAAAGTATGATTAAACACCATATATGAATTTAGTATTTTTGACATAATGCAATTTGTCAAGGAAATTATGTAAAACATGACATGAGTTAAATTATATAATCACCTTTAATGTACAGTGGGCAATCTGAAACCCTAGGATATAATGGCTAGCTATAGGGATAAATATATCATGATAGCACTATAGGATTGGTTAGATAGTACACATTATGGAGTAGCTAGGACACACATAATATGGAGTAACAGGATGACATCATGTGGTCCCTCAATCGATTTTGGAGCAGTATGATCATAGCAAGTGGTCCCTTCAATCCATCAACTGTATTGGAGTTCTTATCCTGTATATTCGGTTCGAGAATTTCAACTGGGAATATAAAATGTAAAATCATAATTTGGTGAAAAATTAAGGACTAATGGCAATTATACTTCTAAGATGTTAAAGATGTAATAAAATATTAATATTAAGTGAAATTAACTCTGGCGGTAAAATAGTAAATTTATATAGAATAATTTAGTTAATGAAATTTTCTGTAATTGTATCCACCACTAAGCGACAAAGTTGCTTAGCGTGTGGTTTGTTTTGAGTGTGAGCAGGGATAGGTAACATGAAGACAAGTGAGGACAAATAATATGGCATGTACATGCAACGACTTTTTGGGACATAAAATATTGTACATATAAGTGTTTTGTAATATAACTTAGTATATGTATTATAGACTTGGTGAATGATTACGGCATGTAAATGAGGACTAAATGTTACCGAATTTGATGATTTATATGTGATGTGATGATTGTGTTGTGTGTGGATGAGTTAGGTTGATATAGAAGTGTTATACTTGTATGTGAAGTTATTGGAGGTGAAAGATTCTATTGGGAGTGAAACACCCTAAGTCTAGTGCCTATAACATATATTATGCTATGCATTCTAGTCATATATAGAAGAATGTTAAAACATTAAATCCACATTAATCATTCCACTGATCCCTTATTGTCCAACCTATATATTAATTAGGTGTCTCTCATTACTCAATTGATTTTAAATACATATGCAGGGGCACTATAACACCTTTATTGGCTACATAGTTGTAAACACTATATCCTGTATCATTAAGCAAGCTTGCCAGGTTTAATGGTTGAAATATATATATATTCCTTTTTTCAAACTTCAAACATAAATCCGACATATAAACTATACTATTAACACTTTACTGTATACTTAAGAGTATTTTTGTATAATACAATATTTACATCTATTAATCATCTGTACATCACTTCCTTGTCAAAGTAAATAAAAATCTTGTAATAAAAATGCATTCAACAGTAGACTATACTTTCAATCTCTCTCTTGTGTTGGCCATCCTGCTGCAGATATTATCTAAGGGAAAAATCCTTACTTGCAACCTACACGGATGAAACACCCGTGCTAAGCTATAAAGCTTAGTGGGGAACAAAAGCATGTGGACGACCCCTTTTAAAGGTCATCAAGATGAAAACCCATATATAAACATCTTAAAGCAAATAAACCAATCATTATAAATAATATTCACTATAATCTCCTAATGCTATATTCTCTTATGCTATTCTTATAACCAATAACAACACCTATTGATATTTCCTTTGCTTATCAATTTCATACCTTTATCAATATTTATTCAATCTTGAATCCTATACATCAAACTTACTTTCTGGATTTCTATTTGTTACTCTTGACCAATTACTTTGAAATATTATTTGTCAAACATTGATGACTATATTATTCATATATCAATATCAACTGCCAAACATTTATTAACTAAGTCATATTTCTATAACTTATTTACAAATATTTATATATATATACTTTATGAGTTCCCACAATTTGATCTTAGTGATCACTTTGATATGCTTAACTATCTTTAGAAACATGGTATTGTATTCAAATAACTTATATTCCCTATACATATGTAGAATATTTTCCATGTATGAGATGCATTCTCATTCGTTTGAATACTTACTATTATTATTAAACTATTATATCTTTACCTTGTATCTTTTTCAACTTTTAAAGCATTTCGATATTACCATTGCTTCATTAGTAATCACACTCAGTACACTTTATATATATACATTTATTTATCATATAATCAATCGATTAGAAAATCTTGACAAATCTATCAACCTCACGTATAACAGTTAACTTAGCACGCTGGTATTGTATATTGACTGAGAATTCTTCATGCATTTAACTCATTTAAGCAATTTCAAACATTTGGAACCAACTATAAATAGCATACATATCATGTGTTACTTGGTAACCTCTATTTATTTAAACTTATGAAATAATACAAGCAAATCATGTCAGACATGTAATCAAGCAATATCCTTAACTTTTATATGATGCTTGCTTAATAATTTATACTTTAATGTCTGTACTGTACTTATAGTTTAGCCTTCCTTAGTTCTATCAGTGGATAACGGGAACTATCGATACACTTCAGTATCAAAATGGGAGATATCCGAAGATATCGGATCTATAGACCCAAATGAGGCCAAATTATACTTTAGACCGATCAAGCAGACCCAAATGGGGTCGCCTAACAACTCAAACAGGGCTATTCATGACTCAAATGGAATCAAACATACTTTAGACCCAATTGGACCAAACTATGGCAGCTGCAATTTTCCCTATTGGCGCCTATCTATCCATTATTGAACTCTAATAGTAGGCAAATATAATCTCTCACTTTATCTTTCTTTAGTTTACTTTTACTCTATTCAATCATATTCGTATATGCAAATGTATACCCTTGTATAACTATGAATAAAATAATCATGTACATGCTTATGAATGGCTATTGAGCAATGTTATTCTTTACTTTGCTCTATTAATCATATACATATAGGTATCTATATATATATTCCTTTATAACTATGAGCAAGATATCATATACATGTATATACATAACTTTATGTAAACCTTTGAACTTGCTCACTATTGGGTATTACTATTTTGTGCTTGTAATCTTATTCAATCATGTAACTATTTCGTATAATAAGATTGTACCTATATTATACTATTTGCACCTGTGCATAATCATGTACAAATATATATATTATCTAGTACATAAACATATATGCATAATTCATAAAATAATTTATACAATTTGCTCATGTAACAATCACATGACAAGATACTCCTTCTTTAATGCATACACTTGTATGCATAGTCACATATAACATTGCTATTATATACTTTAATAAGATTTGTATAAGTGAGCCTATTGCTCTATAGATCTGTATTTTAGCATGCTAACATGTGACATCACAAATGCTTAATCATGTCATTTTAAGCAAAGACATTCATGCATTTCACTTTAAACATATTCTCTAAATCATTACTCTAAACATCTTTCGAACCCAATCATGTAAGATCATACTATGTATATATATATATGTTTATATATATACATATATTCTACAAATCATATTACTTCTTTATACAAGTAAAATTGACATTTCAAACTATAAGTATCATAGTAATCTTCAAGAGATCAATAAAAATCATGTATAATCATTTAGACGTTTACATATATATACATTTATGTATATTACATTCATGTAATCATATGATAGTCGTACATTAAAAACCTTCATTTATCATATTTAAACATTTCTTAACTTCATAGTATACATGCATGAATCGAATAAACATTTACTCCATCATTAAAAATATGTACATGAAAGCATAATTGTACATAACAACCATGTACATAAGTTTAATCACATATAAATATTTGATATCTTTATCATATATCTTTACCTATGTACATATATGAATATATATATATATAGAGAGAGAGAGACCTTTGTTAATAATCATATCACATGCCATATCCAATTCATTGTTTATTCATATAGACACATATTTAACTTAACTATATAAGAAAAACCATAATGTAAGACACATTAAAATTCTGCACAGGGCAGCATTCTGGACCCAACTTGTGAGCCATATATGATTTGGAAAACGTAATTTTTAGGCCAAATGAGCTTCTACAATATTATTCCCCTATGTGTCTAGTTTCCAAAGAATCAAAATTCACATTAATATCTTATCTATAGCTTGAGATATTTAATAAAAACTATAGGCTGTTCATAGAACCGAAACAGTGTTGGCTGTCACTTATAAAAATTCATAGCATAAAATTAAGAGGGATTTAGACCAAAATTTCTTCATCGAAGTTATACTTTAATGTCTCTAGTTTTACCATAATTTTACTTTGTAGCATTTTAACAAATCTACAAAAAGATATATCCAATTTACTATGGTCTGTCCCCTAACAGTACATTCAGTCTCTACAAATTTTCAAGTCAATATTTGACATGCTTGTATAAATTTTTAGGTCATACTTCCTTCAAATAAAATGTGAATTTAGGAGTAAATTTGGCATAGGAATTAACCTCATGCCATTTTGGTCATTTTACACGCAGAAATCTCAATTTTTCTTCAAACTGTTCTAGAATCCGAATTTACAGTTCACCTAAATTTCAATAAATCATAGAAATTATTTAGAGGCAGAATTAAAGCTAGGTTAGTTCTATAATTCTATAGGTTTATGTCTCATTTAACTATATAATTTATAAATTGATTCATTTTGAGGTTTCTAACTCAAATTATATACTTTCATTTATGTACATATCTATGCCATACTATAGATTAATTTATTAAGTTAAATTAATCTAAAAACCCTTAGTTCCTACTTTATAGATATTATAATTATCCATTAACATGATCATCCTATTAAGCTTTTTGATTGAGAACTGGGTAACTGAGTCCTTAAGTGATTAACAATGTATTTGCAATTGTTCCTTCATATTATACATACTCATTCTCTACTGCTCACTGTCCGATTTTAAATAATATTTTTCACATGGTAAAAGACATTTTTCAGGGAACTTTTCTCTTACAATTTGATAATTATGATCTTATCTATATTATAGAAAAATTTCAAGTCATTTTGATGTATATCCCAGGAGTTATAACATAATAAACACCTACTGCTCCAATGACCCGCCAAATGCAAAAGGGCTACTATTTTGGGCATTTTTGAGGACCCTAAAGGAAAACTTTCATTATTATTATTTCCATAACATTTGTAGGCACAAAAGTCCTGGTTCTATCCCATCTATAATCATCAAATTTGGAGTTCAAAAACTCCACTTATGATCAAAATAGTCATTGGAGGTCAATCCGAATTTCTGGACAACACTTTCACATTAATGTCTAATATCTTAATTCAAGTCAATATACTTATAAAATCCATAATCAACATAATATTAATGCATGCAGTAAATGATATTTCCCAAACCTGGACATGAAACTCAAATATTCTTCAACATTTTCCTTTTTCTCCCACTATCTTCTTCTTTCAAGATCCTAATTTTCTCCTTCTTTTCCTTTCACAACAATTTCATTCATTAACACAAACTTCTAGCATTTAATTCAATATATTATCAACCAAAAAAAGAAGATGATGAAGAAGAAGAGATGTATTACTAGTTAATAAGCTTACCTTATGGTTACACACTAATTTGTCTTGATTTAATTCAACATGCATGCATTTCTCTTCAAGGATTTCTTAGATATGCTTAACAATGAATGAAAGAGTGAGAAGAGAGAAAATTTTTGAAATTTCTCTCAAGAATGCCGTCCCTCACTCCCAATGACTCTCTTTCTAACATTTGAAATGACTATGTATAGCGGGAATGGAAAATTCCCTTGGAGTCCTTCAACAATTTGCATGTCCCACTTTTTCCTATATAATTTTTGCATGTTGCTAATTGTGCTTTCACCTTTTTACTTTTGTTAAATCAACCCCCCCACATTCTATCTCTTTTTAAAATTAACCCCACTTAATCTTTATTTAAACATTGGCCTCTAAATTTATATCCCCTTTTTTATTTAGCCCTAAAACTATATATTATCACTTGACTATTGCATCCTCTATCACAGGCAGTTTTCTAAATTCAAGTGGTATGTAAATTTTGACCTTCTAAAAGCCATTTTTAGCGAATGTTATCTTATAAAAACTTATTACACTATATTTCTAGTTTCTAAAACGTCAAGAATCATTGCCATAGCATTTGTATATTTTAAGATATTTACAAAATACTGAGGTCTGTGCCTAGTGACTAGGCTGCAAACTATTCCGGAATTCATGCTTAAATATAGCCTAGTTAAAGACATATTTCGAACTTGGTTTCTTCATATGAAATCTTTGTATGTATGTATATTTTCAAATCCAATTTGAATCATCTAATTTTGTGCTCTATAACTCGAGATATAGTCAAAAGAGTGCTGAAAGGTGAAGAAAAACATAATAATTCACTCAATAATGTTTAATTATACTTTAATAACGTAAAATTGCCCTTGAATTCTACTAGGGACTATTTTTGTTCCTTATAGGCACTCATCACATAAACCACATATATAATTTCATGCTAGACATTAGTACAACATATACAATTTCTCATGTATAGCATTCAACATTTTATAATATATATATATATCCATCCTAGATCATATAAGCATGCATATACTAGCATTGTCATGATGAGCTTAATACAACATTATCTTTTCATATGATATACATATATTATATAACCTATTATACATATTAAATATAGTAAAGAAACGTATACAAAATTAACCAAAAATCCCTACATTAACTTATATGAACTGGTGTTGGCTGTTCTAAAGCAGAGTATGTTCCTAAGCAAAAGCTTTGACTACAAAAGAACCTACATGGATAAAAAAACCCGTGCTAAGCTATAAAGCTTAGTAGCGAATACTAATCATTGAAGACAACCACTAACAGTAATTGTCAAAATGTTATAAATCATACATCAATTGAAACATTAAACATTACATGTTAAATTTAAGTATATGATAAGAGGTAAAATTTTAAACAACGTAACCATACATTTACTTCAGCATCCATGAATATCATCATTAGATAAATGATATGTTTATTTATATATATAATACATGCATTAAAAACTATGGTTAAACAAGTTATCCCATATAACATATACAATAGTTAAACTATAATTAACTATAATGTATTTATGCTCAAATTTGGCCTGCTTAAGTTCTAAAGGTAGATAACGGGAATGGTAGATACCTGAGGCTATCAAAATGGTGGATATCCAAGGATATCAAAATTATAGGCCCAAATAGGGTGGACTGTACAATGGATCGGTCAATTGGACCTAAATGGGATTAGCTAATAACCTAAATGGGGCTATTTATGATCCAATAAGATCAACTGTAATTTAGACCCAAACGGGTTAATGGTAATAGCTATAATATACCTATAGGTATCTATCTATCCACAGTTGAACTCAAGTAACAGGTAATACTATGTTCAAGTTCATTTCATATATCATGCTTTTCCTTATATTCTACAATTTGCACATGTATGTGATCATATTAAAAAAAATACACAATCTCTAGTGTATATACATGCATTCATAAATTCATATAACAATACGAGTATTGTTATTTGAACATATATCATCACGATCATATACTTTAATAAGTTATCATTCACACACCACACGTGAATATAGTCATGCTAAAATATTTCTTATTTCATAGTATAAGTGCATGTTCAAATAAAAACCAGCTCAATCATTAGAGAATAAACATGTAAAATTACATATAACAAGCATGTACATAAGTTTGATCATAAATGAATATTTTTATATCATTCTCAATAATCTTTAGTTATGTACATTTATAATTATATATAGAACTTTATCAAAAATCATATTACAAGCCATATATAATTCAATGTGCTTCCATGTAGGCACAAATTTAATATAACAACATTTAAACATTTAAATGAAATACATTAAAAATTCTGCCTCTAAAATTCAACACAGAGGTAGAATTCTTAATCTAATTTGTGTGACATTTTTGATTTGGAAAACGTCATTTTTAGGCCAAGTGAACTTTTAAAAACTTCTTCCTCTATGGATCAAATTTCCAAAACATCAAGATTCATCTTAATATCGTATATGTAACTCGAGATATTCGAGAAAAACCATAGGTTGTTCATAATACCCAAAAAAATTATTTTTTTTATTACCAATTATAAAATTCATAGAATAAAATGAGGAACGAATTAGACAAAATTTCCTTCATAAAAATTTTGATCCTAGGTATCTAGTTTACTTATAATTTTTCAGCATAGCATTTTGACTCCTTTACTAAGACTTATGCCCAAAATACCAAAATCTATTCCTTAACAGTACAAACAATTCTTACGAGTTTCTTGCTAAAATTTGATATACTTAAGAATAAAATTAGGAATTGCTTCCTTCATATGAAATGTAAACTTAGAAGTCTATTTTTCATGAAATTGAACCTCATAGTATTCCAACCACTGTACACAAAAATACATTATAATTTCTACAATCTGTTCTAGAATCGAAATCAATAGCTTTCATGAATTTCAATTAAATATTTGGATGACTTAAAGGAAAATTTAGTGCTAGGTCCCTTATACAAATTTGTATACATATTTCTTAGGTAACCTTAGAAATTAGAGTGGTCTCAATTAGAATTTTCTGACTAGATTTATGGTAACATTACTTACATTAATTCATAAGATTTTCATGTCCTCACTTGTTGTAACACTTCCTAAAATTATTACTCTTTTCAATTGATAATAATATCAAACATTCAAATCATAATTTAACTCTAATTATTCACATGCAAGTATGGGAACCCTAATTCCCATACCTTGGCTGAATTTCCTTTTATCTTCAATATTTTGCAAGTCCTTTCCCTTTATTCTTTCTACCTTCTTTTTCTCCTTCACTAACAAATTCATTCTCTAAACTTAAGTTTCTAGCATCTTACTCAACCAACACTCAAAAAATAAGAAGAATAAGAAGAAAAAAAAGATATGAACCAAATTAAAATTATTACCTTAATGGTTTAAACCTAATTGTTCTTGAATAATCAACATACAAAAGGTTTTCTTCAATAATTCTTAGAGACATTGAAAGGATTTAAGAAAGTGTCTGAGAGAGAAAGAAACAAAATTTGTATTTTTCCACTAAGAAATGCCATCCAATTCCTTATCTAATTTAAAGCTTTTATAATGACAAGGAAAATTTTCTTCTTAGTCCTTCCACATTTTGCATGTCTCACATAATTTCCTATAACTTTTGCATGTTACTTAATGACCATTCCTCTTTTATGCTTCTCTTAAATTAACCCCTCATTTCTTCCTTTTATTTATAATTAACCCTTTGAGATGCCATATTAACAAATTGACCCTTAAATTTACACTTCATGCTTCAATTACACCATTGAATAATATTAAACCAAAATAATAAATTTTATTTTCATGCAACTAATATAATAAAAAGAATTTATTACTTGTCTCATACCTCATATATGAAATACAACTTCTTAATTTATTCTTAATTGAATATAATCCTATTAAAGCATGCATTTCCAACTAGGGTAATGTTAGGGGCCTCATAATTCACTCCCCCTCAAAGAATGTTATCCTTGAAATTCATACATGTTTCAAACAATTGAGGATATTGCTCTCTCATGATTGCCTCTGGTTTCCAAGTTACTTCTTGTACACCATGATGTTGCCAAAGTACTTTGACCAGAGAAATTTGTTTGTTCCTCAGTTGTCTGATTTCCTTAGAAAAAATTTCCTTCGGTTCCTCATCATATGTCAAATCTAGTTGTATTTGGATATCTAGTACTTATAGCCTATATGATTCATCTGAACGATATCTTCTGAGCATAGACACATGAAACTTGAAGAATTTCATATGGACCAATGAATCTCGGATTAAGTTTCCTCTTATTCCTAAATCTAAGCACCTTTTTCCATGGACATACCTTCAAAAATACCTTGTCACCCATTTGATACTCGATATCCTTTCTTTTCAACTTAGCATAGGATTTTTGTCTATCACAAGCTTTGTTCAGCCTTTGTTTGATAATTTGCACTTTTTCCTCTGTATCTTTAACAAGGTTAGGATCGAACATTCTTCATTTAACAAACTCAGTCCAACAAATTGGAATTCTACATTTCCTGCCTTACAAAGCCTTATATGGTGCCATTTTAATACTCTTTTGATAATTATTATTATAAGAAAATTCCATTAAAGCCATATATTTGTCCCAACTTCCTAGAAACTCCAAAACATATCCCCTCATCATATCTTCTAGAACTTGAATAACCATTTCAGATTATCCATCTATTTGAGGATGAAAAGCTATATTACACTTGAGTTGAGTTCCTAAGGCCTGCTGTAAATTTTGTAAAAATCTCGATATAAACCTTGGTTCTCGATAAGAAACTATGGATATTGGTATACCATGCAACCGTACAATCTCAGTTACATACAATTTTGCAAACTTATCCATAGAATAATCTATTGGAACCAGTAAAAAATGAGCTACTTTTGTTAACTTATCCACTATTACCCAAACATCATTATACTTCCTTTGAGTAAGAGGTAAACTGATCACAAAATCCATGGTAATGTCTTTCCACTTCCATTGTGGAACTGGAATGGAGTTTAAAAGACCCGAAGGGAATTGATGTTCTGCCTTCACTTGTTGACATGTTATACATTTGGAGACATACTCAACAACATCACTCTCCATGTCAGGCCACCAATAAAATTTTTTTAATTCTTAATACATCTTGTTCCCACCTAGATGCATAGTGAATACAATATTATGCATTTCATGTAATAGTATTCCTTTCACCTCTTTGTCAATAGGAACATATAACCTGTTATGGTAGTATACACCTCTATCTTCTTTCAATGTGAAATTTGATTGATCTTCGTCATACATTGCTTTCAAAATCTATTGTAACTTTTCATCAGCTTTATAAGCATCTAACACTATTTACCTAACCATGGGTCTAGCTTTAAGCTATGATAGTAATTCACCATCCGATGCAAGTTTTCATTTGCACTGCTTTAACATCAATGCTGCCATTGTCTTATGACTCAAATGTTAGAGAGTATGCCCTAGAGCCCATGTAAAAAGGATGTATTTCATATATATGAATTCATATTCTTAATAAAAGGCATCATTCATTTATTAATGCTATGTTTAAATACATGAGTTTGTATATCTTAAATTAATAAATGAAGTCCTAGATATTATAAACACGGTGCAAAGGAAATCATGAAAGTGTTCATGATATGAGATGTTTATTTTATGCAAATGTGATAATATCTAAATATTCCTAGTCATAGAATTAACAAGATAGGACATTGTTAATCGGGATAGACTAGCATATGTTATGCTTCTTGAATAGTTCAAGCAGTGGTTCTCATAACTGTGATTATGAAATATGATCAAAGCTAACATGTGGATGCTTGCTAGAAGAACAAGTTCATTAAAAACCTACAAAGAGAATCCTCACATGGATATTAAATCTATATCAGTGAGGAATCTCTTCACAGCGGTTGTGCAAGTATCCTTAGACTTGAGATCACTAAGGTTATCTTAAGTAGCAAGTGATATACTTTGACTCCATAACTAATTACTTCCAACTGGGGGTGAACATAGTTAGGAGGTTGAGTATATCATGACCTACTTGAAAATAGTTGAGTAATCGATAAAGGATTCACCATCCCAGATTTATTAATAGAAGTTATCTTGCATGATTCTATAATTGCCTTATTTAGAGAATCTCTGGCAAGAGTAATATGCCAAGATGGATAGGGAGACATAAAGGGTATTTTGGGAACAATGGTTAAATTAATATAACATGCATAATTAGATTTATATGAGTTGAAAAAATTCAATACTCAGAATCTAATTGAGATAAGACTGGTAAAAGGAGTAATTGAACATTAACTGTTTCTATAGAAGGGTATAGTCAAACCACTTGACTTTCCTAATTTTTGGATAGTCATGATGCCTAGGAAGAGGCCACTCATGAATTGTATAATATTATATCATAATATCAATATGGGATTGATAAACTGATTTAAAGAAGTTTAAATCATATGAGTTTTGAATAAAACTCATAATTACATATTATACTGCCAATATGGACAAGAACTCAATAGATCACACACGTATATAGTAAAGGATAAAATGGTAAAATGACAAGGATAATAATATTTGATATTATTATGGGAGAAGAGAAATGAATAAGAGAATAATTAATTAAAGAGTTTAATTAATTTTGCTTAAGTAGAAATGTTTGCAAAAATTATTTGAAATGTTCTGTAAAATGGACCTAATTGAAATATTATATTTTATAATTAATTATAATTGAAATATAAGTGTTATAGGGCTGATACAATAATTAATAGATCCATTAGAGAAATATATGAGGCCGAGAAGTTTGGTTTTGTGCAAAAACCCACCAGAGGATGGGTTCCACACCAACTCCAAATAGAAGGCCTTAGAGGCCTAATTCTTACTAAAATAAATTAAATATATTTTATAAGTGTTATGGAGCCTATATATTTAATTTGGATGGATTTAGAATTGATTTGAATAATTAAATCCAAGTATATGTATAAAGGGCTTGGTTTATGGGTTATGTGCATAGTCCTTTGAGAAAGGACTTAAATTGGTTTTAATTGAGCCCAAATAAATTAATAATATTTTTATAAGCCCAATTAATATTTCTCCAGTATTTTTAAGGAGCCAATCCCATTATGAAGTTGGATTTTTAACCTAACCATAAAAATCCAAGATAAAAGGGAATTAGGGTTATATGAGTTTCTTAAGAAAATAAATTCTCTATTCTTCTCTAACCATAGGTACCACTCTCTATTTGCTAGCATCAAAGGGATTTCAGCCACCTTTTAATTACCATATCTTTTGGTTCATTTGATCTTTCTCTAGTATGGATTGTGATTAGAGGTGTTCAATTTTGGACACTGTGATTTGCGAGAACCAGGTGAAAAGGAAAATCAATTGTTCAACAAAAAACTAAGGTGATTTTTCATATTCTAATTAATATCTATATTGTATATTCATGGAAATATCAAATATATTTGTTAAAAATTTTAATTTTCGTTTATACATGTGATGTATGTAACCAATTAATTCATAACATGGTATCAGAGCTTTGTTTAGCTGGAAAATGGTGGAAGGCATTTCGGCTGCTACTCATGCATTAAAGATATATGGGTATGTTAAGCATTTGAGTAGACTTGGCTATGTGATGGATAATGATCTATACATAGATTTAATCTTGTACTCATTGGCTCCAAGTTTTGCACCTTTCGTGCTTAACTTCAACATGAACAAGATCCAAGTAACCATTCCTGAGTTAATCAATATGTTCCAAATAGCTGATGGATCCTTCAACAAGGATTCAAAAAGTGTCATGGTAGTCACTTCTACTAAAGGCAAGAAGCAAAAAAAGAAGAAGATGACCAAGGCACAACTAAAGCATGGTGGGGTTTCCAAGAAAAAAGTTGCCAAGAAAGAATCTCAAAGGAACTTGCTTCCATTGTGGAAAAGATGTTCATTGGAAGTGTAACTGCAAGGCCTATCTAGATTCTCTTAAGGAGAAGAAGCAAGCTGATGCTTCTACTTCAAGTATTCATATGATTGAAATAAATACTTATTCTATTATTTTAAAATAATCTTGGGATTAGATACCAGATGTGGATCTCATTTGTGTAATGATCTACAAGGTCTTAAAAGTAGTAGAAGAGTTGAAAAGGCAAAAATATGTCTACAGTCAGCTACTAGACAAAACATTTATAAAATAATTATGGGGACTTATCATTTACCTCTTCCAAGTGGATTAATACTGGAGTTAAATAATTATTATTATATTCTAGCTATATCTAAAAGTATTATTTCTTTTAGTTATTTATTGAATGATTATGACATTTCTTTAAAGGACAAATGATGTTACATTTTTAAGAAAAATATATTTTATGCTAAAGCTATCATTGAAAATGGTATATTTGTTCTTAATTTAATTAAAGAAGTGCATAATGTAGATACCAAGATAATCTAAATGCCTCATATTTATGGCATTGTCATTTAGGCCATATAAATGAGAAATGCATGACGAAATTATACAACTCAGGTGATTTGGGATCATTTGATTATGAATCATTTGATACATGTGAATTATTAGGAAAAATGACAAAAGCTCCCTTTATTAGTAAAGGAGAACGAACTAGAATGGTTTTGGACTTAATACATTCAGATGTATGTGGTCCAATGACTACACATGCTAGAGGAGGTTACTCCTACTTCATTACTTTCATAGATGATTACTCCAGGATTGGATATATCTATCGAATGAAATATAAATCAAAAGCATTTGAAAAGTTCAAAGAATTAAAAATGAAGTAGCGAAGCAACTTGGCAAGAGTATTAAGACACTTAAATCAGATTGAGGTAGAGAATAATTAAGCTAAGAATTTTAAGATTATCTAATAGATAATGGGATTTTATCTCAATGGACTTTACCATATACACCACAACATAATGGTGTATCTGAAAGGAGAAATCAAACACTATTAGATATGGTTCGATCTATGATAAGCTGAGCAGACTTGCCTAAATCCTTTTAGGGATATACACTAGAAACTACTGTTTATGTGTTAAACAGATAGTAAATCGGTTAATGTTACTCCATATGAGATATGGAACAACAAAAAACCCACACTTTCTCATATGAGAGTATGGGGTTGTCTTACTTATGTAAAGAGCACAATGTCAGACAAACTAGATGTTAAGTTTGACATATGTTTATTCATGAAATATCCAAAAGAAACATTTGGATATTATTTCTATCATCCCTTAGAATAAAAGATTTTTGTTTCAAGGCATGCTATCTTCTTGGAAAGAGAATTTCTCTTACGAGAGGATAGTGGGAGTAAAATTGAACTTGGTGAAGTTCAAGATCCACAAATAAAAGTAGATCAACCGATTGAACCTGATACTGAATTTCATAATGATGAGATTATAGTTGAACCTATTTATACACAAAATCCTAGAAGATCTACTAGGATGTGTTCTATCCCTGTGAGATATGGATTTAACATTGATTCAAATAGAGTTATAACTATAGTAGAGGATAATGAGCCTACAAGTTATTAAGAAGTTTTAAACAGTTCAAAACATGATTTATGGCATAAGGCTATACAGTCTGAAATGGACTCCATATATGAGAACAAAGTATGGACTTTAGCTTAACCACTTAAAGGGATAAAACCCATAGGGTGTAAATGGGTCTTCAAAAAGAAAACTAACATGGAAGGTAATGTGGTTTGCGACAACCCTGTGAGAAGGAAAATCAACTATTCAACAAAAATCAAAGGTGATTTTTCTTATTCCTAATTGTATTTATATTGTAAATTCATGGCAAGATCAGATCTATTGGTTAAAAATTTAAATTTCACTTATGTATGTGATGCATGTAACCGATAATTCCCAACACTGCCTAGTGTTCCTCTCCAAAATTGGATTAGAATCTTCTTGTGACACTCAAAGCAAATGTTTTTTTACATTTTGTTCTAAGGGATGATATAAATAATATCCAAATGTTTTTTTTGGATATCCCAAAAATAAAACTTTGTCAAACTTAACATCTAGTTTGTTTGACATTGTCCTCTTCACATAAACAGGACAACCCCATACTTTCATATGAGGAAGTGTGGGTTTCTTGTTATTCCATATCTCATATGGAGTAACATCAACTGATTTACTAGGAACTTTGTTTAACACATAAACAACAGTTTCTAGTGTACATCTCTAAAATGACTTGGGCAATTCTACTCGGATCATCATGGATCGAACCATATCTAATAGTGTTCAATTTCTCCTTTCAGATACACCATTATGTTGTGGTGTATATGGTGGAGTCCATTAAGATAAAATCCCATTATCTCTAAGATAATCTTGAAATTCTTGGCTTAAGTATTCTCCACATCGATCTGATCTAAGTGTCTTAACACTCTTACCAAGTTGCTTCTCTACTTCATTTCTGAATTCTTTGAACTTTTCAAATGCTTTTGTTTTATATTTAGTTAAATAGATATATCCAAACTTGGAATAATCATTTATGAAAGTAATGAGGTAGGAGTAATCTCCTCTATCATGTGTGGTCATTGGACCACATACACCTAAATGTATTAAAGGGATATCAATGGCATAAACATAAAGATCACATAGCAAAAAAAATTTTTTTGATCATTCATGCCACACAATATACAACAAAGAATCGAAACTCACAATTTTAGGGTTATGAAAACTTAAAACCTTTGATGCTTTTAAAAACTTGATTTTTGCTATGACCAATATATAAGATAGACTTATATACTACTGATCTCGAACACCAATGCCAAAGGAGCAGCCTTTATGCCACACCACTCTATGCTCACACACAAACTTGCAAATATGGCTTAAAACTAGAGTGCTAGCTTTAATCTTTGTGTACTTGGCTATGGGTATTCGAATGAAGACACAAGATCTAATCTTATTTTTCCTAAGGTTCACTAATGGCTGCCTAAAATCCAAAGGAAGTGGAAAGAGTCCCTTTCCCTTGAGAGTGGTGGCACAAAGAGAGAGAAAAACTAACTATGGCAAATAGAATTAATCAATTTATATCACTAGATTAGGAAAACTTGTGGTGGCCGAAATCCCCTAGAATTAGGTCTAATTTTCAGCCTCCATCACTTCCTAACTCAAATTCTATTAGTTTTTAAATTTAAATTAATTTAAATTTGCATTAGTCATTTAATAAAACAAATCACTTATTTAGGGTTTAGTAGTTATCGAATTCAACTAGGATTCCTAGCTTGAATTCCGGCCACATTAATTCCCTCTTAAGTGTTATATCTTAATTCAAATATAATTTAGCATTTAATACTCAATTACCTTAATTAATCCAAGATAATTAATTAATTGAAATTAAACCTACTAATGCCAAAATTCCCTCTCTCATGGACAAGGCCCAAATTAATGCCCAATACTCTATTTAAAATATTTTAAGCCCAATGCTTTGTGAGCGATCCTATAGGTCCATTTAATATTGGCAATGAATTAATAAATAATCCAAAGGCTATATATATTCTCTAGCAAGATATTATAGCATTCCAAATTAAATGAAAATGCAAATGGCATTTAGTGACCTAATGCATCCTTATATATACTAATTCATTTCTTGATATTCCAGTGACACTGAACTCTCACATAAATAATGATTAGTCATTATTTCATCTTGGTATGGCTATACACTTCTCAGTTCACTGATCAAGTGGCCGATGATATTTTCTCTCTTATTAAGAGGGGTAATCCCTTTACTTCCCTCTTGCTTTCTAACATGAATTAGTGCATGCCCAATTATACCCATACTTGTCACTTTGTTATGAGTACGTTAGGTGTATGTCAAAGTACATAGTAATTCATAAAGAGTTTCATAAAGATTTTAGGTCTAAGAATTCCGATACAAAACTTACACATGAGAAACACTTATGACTTGTACCATATAATGTTATCATGAACAGATCGAATCCAGATACCATGTTTTAAACATGTATATGTGATCTCTGATTGACACTCTAGTCCTTATGATCCATAAGACATAACTCAACTTATCAGAGAGAGCATACTAGTCTTAATTCATTTGTTATTCCCATAACAATGACTGACTAGGGATATTTAGAATGAAGTCTCAATCATTTCAAGGTCTTACAACCATGTGCCTCACACATGATAACTTAAACTAAAACAACATTCTTGGATAGTTCTATCATTTGATATGCATATTAATATAATAGATAATACAAATGCCTCATTTATTAAATTAAATGCTTTATAACAATGTATTGGGGCTAGGTCTTACACTAACATGTATTAAGTCCAAAACCATCTTAGCTCATTTTCCTTTACCAATAAAGGGAGCTTTTGTCATTTTTCCCAATAAATAGGATTCACATGTATCAAATGATTCATAATCAAATGAACCCAAATCACCTAACTTGTGTAATTTGGTTATATGTTTCTCATTTATATGGCCTAAATGAAAATGTCATAAATATGAGGTATTTAGATTTTCTTTTTTCATTCTCTTGGTATCCACATTATATACTTCTTTAATTAAGTCAAGAACAAATATACCATTCTCAATGATAGCTTTAGCATAAAACATATTGTTCTTAAAAATATAACAACACTTTTATTTTAAAGAAATGTCATAATCGTTCAATAAACAACTAAAAAAATAATACTTTTTGATAAAGCTGGAACATAATAACAATTATTTAATTCTAGTATTAATCTATTTAAAAGAGGAAAATGGTAAGTCCTCAAACTGCTGTAGAGATATTTTGTCCAGTTGCTGGCTGTAGATAGATTTCTGCCTTTCTAACTCTTTTACTGCTTTTAAGCCCCTGTAGATCATTACACAAATGAGATCCACATCCGGTATTTAATATCCAAGATTATTTTAAAGCAATAGAATAAGTATTAATTTCAATCATATGAATATCTGAAGTAGAAGCATCAACTTGTTTCTTCTCCTTGAGAGAATCTAGATAGGCCTTATAGTTACGCATCCAATGACGATCTTTTCCATAATGGAAGCAATTTCCTTTTGGATTTCTTTCTTGGAAACCTTCTTCTTGAAAACCCCACCATTCTTTGGTTGTGCCTTCGTCATCTTCTTCTTCTTATGCTTCTTGCCTTTAGCAGAAGTGACAACCATAACACTTTTTTAATCCTTCTTGAAGGATCCATCAACTATTTTGAGCATGTTGATTAACTCAGGAATGATCATTTAGATCTTGTTCATGTTGAACTTAAGCACAAAAGGTACATAACTTAGAGCCAATGAGTACAAGATTAAATGTATGTATAGATCATTATCCATTACATAGCCAAGTCTACTCAAATGCTCAATATAACCGTACATCTTTAATGCATGAGTAGCAGTCGAAGTGCCTTCCACCATTTTGTAGCTAAATAGAGCTCAAGTAATCTCATATTGCTCAGTTCTAGCCTGAGAAGAATAAAGCTCTTCTAGATACAAAATGAGGGTTCTAGCATCCATCATCTCATTTGGCTTCTAAATCTCTGAGGACATAACAACCAGCATCAAACATGTCGCTGCTTCACTATCCTCCATGTATTTTTGATAAGTGCCCTTGATCTCATCAATGGCATCATCTGATGGAAGTGGTGGTGGATCTTTGTCGAAGACATAATGGATCTTTTTAGCTCTGAGAACAATTCTCACTAATCTGATCCAGTCAGAATAGTTGCTGCCAACCAGCTTGTTATCCAAGATTGATCGTATGTTAATGTTTGATGTGCTCATAATGATGACCTAGATGTGAAAAGAACACATATGAGAGTATGTTCATATATATGTATGCATTAATTAGGTCTTTAAATAATCTATTTACTCCCACTATTTTATTGTAAACTAATAGCCCTCACTATATAATCCGAGAAAATCTGATAGTTTTCTTAGTGGGCTAATATCCAATCCTTGATATGTAATTTGACCTTGACTGTGGTCAACAAGCCAAATTCCATACCCTTTAAGGGTAGGTATCTCTATACCAATTGTGTCTCTACACAACTATTGGATCATTAGGTTATCAACTCTTGATACATGCATATCATATATGCATTCCCTAATCTTGCCTCTAGAACCATTAGCCTTGATTGTGGTCAACAAGCTAATAGGCTAGCTAAGATGACCCATTTAATTAGATTCAAACATAATCGATATAATGTGAGCTTGAATGTGGTCAACAACCTACACTATAAAGAACTCTAGTTCTCCTCAAATTAATGGAAGGCTTATATACCTTAGTATTTGTTTTAGGGATTTTAGTTAATTAAGTCTCATCAAACATGGTTTGCATACATTGGTATGCATCCTATATCTATCACATAAATATAAGCATACAAATATGGTATAGTCATGGACTTTACTACATTGATTTCCCCGAGCCAAAAGGGAAATCAAAAGGTCATACCTAGGTAATATGCATAATTCAAACAAGTAAAAAATAATTACATTATCTTCAATCTTGTTGGATCTCCATCCAACCCATCTTGCTCTTTGATAGTGATATCCATCTCTATCTCTAATTCTAATCTATGTAATCTAATTACATATTAAAATTTGAAAAAGAAATACAAACAAAAAATAAGTGGCCATGACATGAAAGTCCTCATTGGGCCGAAACATGCATTATGCTCAATCACATTGGGCTTTGTCCATAACTATCTATCATGCCAATCATACACCCTTTTATGCATTTATAATACATAAAATTAAACCATAAAATGGAATACAATCTATGTTTTAACTCTTGAAACTTACTTTTGAGTTATTTTTATAATGTGATCAAATTAGAAAACTTTTTCATTTTGGAAACTTTCATTTTAGGAAACCTTTTTGCATGAATTTGTTCTTGCCTTAATTATCAATCCAATTAATTATTAATTAATTATCATTTGATTATTTAATTAATTAATCATATAAAATAATTAAAAAATCAATTTTTGGCTTAAAACAACGGGTAGGCCGAAACCCACAAGTTAAATACACAAGCTAGTTTTGTGTCTATTGGACCATTTAGGCCTTTTGGAATGAGACAAGCCCACTCCAGCCTTTAAAACCCATTAATAAACATAATTATAGTTTTTAATATTTAATTTAAATTAGCTCTTTGGCCCACCAAGTAATTGACTAATTTAAATCAAGTCCGTAAATAGAATTAAGCGCATTAAGTGGTTTTAATGAATTAAAATTAATCCAATTAATTCAAGGCCCATATTAATTAATCCAATTAATTAAAAATACATTAATATATCAGATATAATAGATTTAGAAGATTAAAAATTGTTCTAAATATTAACTCATCAAGAACACACCAATAACACACGAAGAATACCAATTTATCGAACTTTTTTACTAAACTAGTTTTCATGCAAAACTTGTTCGATTTTAATTTTGTTTGATCCTATGGCTTAATATCACATATTAAACACATAAATTATCATCAAAATAGTTTTAGAGTGGATCAATAAAAATTCAATTTAGAACAGCCCATAAAACTTTTATTGAAAAAGAAAAACCCTACATGCCAAAACCATGATTCTTTTCTCAAAGGAATCATTTTATTTTTCTTTTTTCTATATTTGATTACATACATCCAGAAATTAATATTTCTCATTAATGAACAATCAAATCTGATATTTTAAAGTTGATGAAATATATAACTCAAAAATAAAAATAATTCCGCAAAATATAGAACTGTAGATTCATGGCAAAACCATGGCTCTAATACCATGTTGGGAATTATCGGTTACATGCATCACATACATAAGCAAAATTTAAAATTTTTAACCAATAGATCTAATATTTCCATGAATTTACAATATAAATATTAATGAGAATATGAAAAATCACATTTGATTTTTGTTGAACAGTTGATTTTCTTTCTCACCGGGTTATCGTAAACCACAATATCTAAAGTTGAACACCACCAATGAGTAATACACACTAGAGAAGGAATAAATGAACCAAGAATTGTGGAACCATAAGGCTGGACAAATTTCCCTTGATGCTAGCAAGGGATGATGGCTAGGGTTTTTTTTGAGAGAGAGAAATTATTTTCTCTTAATTGTTCACTTAACCCTAAAATCCCTATCACTTGGATTTTTATATTGAGGTTAAAAATTCAAATTTATAATGGTATTGGGCTCTTTGAAATTGCTGAAAAAATATTAATTGGGCTTTTGGAATTATTAATAATTTATTTGGGCTCAATTAAATCCAATTTAGATCATTTCACAAAAGAATATGCATAAAACCCACAAACTAGGCCCTTTGTGCATACACTTTGATTTAATCACCCAAATTAATTCCAAATATATCCAAATTAAATATGTAAGTTCCATAACACTTATAAAATATATTTAATTTTTTTTGGTCCAAGAATTATGCCTTTAAGGCCTTATATCAAAAGATGGCATGAAACCCTTCCTCTTGATAGTTTTTATGCCAATATCAATTATTTAGGCGTCTTTAATTTCTCCAATGGATCTATTAATTATTATATCATCCCTATAACACTTTTAGTTATGCGAACAATTCTACTTGATCTTAATTAATTAAACTGTTTAATTAAAAATTCTCTTATTCATCTCTCTTATCCCATAATAATATCAAATATTATTATCCTTGTCATTTTACCATTTTATCATTTACTCTATATGTGTTTGACCTATTGGCTTCCTATCTATATTGGCATTATAATATGTAATTATGAGTTCTATTTAAAACTCACATGATTTAAACTTCTTTAAATCATTTTATCATTTTATTTTTGATATTTATGATACACTATTATACAAATCATGAGTGGCCCCTAGCTAGGCATCATGACTATCCAAATGTTAGGAAAGTCAAGTGGTTTGACTATACCCTTTCATAGAAATAGTTACCATACAATTACTCATTTCACCACTCTTATCTCAATTAGATTATGAGTATGGATTTCTGTCAACTCATATAAATCTAATTATGATATCTATTAATTTAATCATTTTTTCCAAAATGCCTTCATGGATCCCTATTCATCTCGGCATATTACTTTGGCCAGAGATTTTCTGAACAAGAAAATTATAAAATCATGCAAGATAACTTCCCTTAATAAATTTGGGATGGTAAATCCTTTATTGATCACTCAACTAACTTCATGTAGGTCATGATATACCCAAATTCCTAACTATGTTCACTCCCAATTGGAAGTAATCAATTATGGAGTCAAAGTATACCATTTTCTACTTAAGATAACTTTGGTGATCTCAAGTCTAAGGATACTTGCACAACCGTTATGAAGAGATTCCTCACTGACATAGATTTAATATCCATGTGAGAATTCTCTTTGTTGGTCTCAAATGATCTTGTTCTTCTAACAAGCATCCACATGTTAGCTTTGATTATCTTTTATAATCACAGTTATGAGAACCACTATTTGAACCATTCAAGAAGCATAACATATGCTAGTCTATCCGAATTAACAATATCCTATCTTGTTAATTCTATGACTAGGGATATTTAGATATTAACACATTTGTTTGCAATGGACATCTCATATCATTAACACTTTCGTGATTGCCTTTGCACTGTGTTTATAATATATATGACTTCATTTATTAATTTAAGATTTACAAACTCATGTATTTAAACATAGCATTAATAAATGAATGATGCCTTTTATTAAGAATATGAATTCATACATATGAAATACATCTCATATGAATATGAATTAATAATGTGATCAAATTAGGAAACTTTTTTTCATTTTAGGAAACCTTTTTGCATGCATGTGTTCTCGCCTTAATTATCAATCCAATTAATTAATTATATTAAATAATTAAAGAATCAATCTTGGGCTTAAAATAATGGGTAGGCTGAAACCTATAGTTTAAACCCTAAAGTGTGTTCACACACAATTGGTTTTGTATCTATTGGACCATTTGGGCCTTTTTGAATGAGCCAAGCCCACTATAGCCCCTAAAAACATTAATAAACTTAATTAAAGTCCATAATATTTTATTTAAATCAGCTTTTTGGGCTCCTCAAGTTATTCACTAATTTTAATCAAACCTGTAAGCATAATTAAGCCCATTAAATGGCTTTGATGAATTAAAATTAATCTAATTAATTCAAGGCCTATTTTAATTAATCCAATTAATTAAAACCACACTAATATATTAGATATGTCAAATTTATAAGATTAAAAATTGTTCTAAACATGAACTTATGAAGAACACACTAAGAACACACAAAGAACACTAATTTATTGAACTTTTCGTTTAAACTAGTTTTCATGCAAAACTTGTTAGATTTTAATTTTGTTTGATCCTATGGCTTAATATCACATATTAAACACATAAATTATCATCAAAATAATTTTAGAGTGGATCAATAAAAATTTAATTTAAAACATACCGTCAACTTTTATTGAAAAATAAAACTCTTCACGCCAAAAGGAATGATTCTTTTTTCAAAAGAATTGTTTTAATTTTTCATTTTATTCATTTGATCACATACATCAAGTAATCAATATTTCTCATTCATGAACAATCAAATATGATATTTTAAAGTTTATGAAATAAATAACTCAAAAATAATAACCATTCCTCAAAAAATATAGAATTGTAGATTTATGGCAAAATCGAGGCTCTGATACCATGTTGGAAATTATCGATTACATACATTACATGTATTAGTGGAAATTAAAATTTTTAACCAATAGATCTGATCTTGCCATGAATTTACAATATAAATATTAATGAGAATAAGAAAAATCAGCTTTGATTTTTGTTGAACATTTGATTTTCCTTCTCATCAGGTTGTCGCAAACCACAGTGCCCAAAATAAAACACCTCCAATTGTAATCCACACTATAGAAGGATCAAATGAACCAAAGAGTGGTGGAGTTACAAGTTTTTCCAAAAATATTTGATGCTAGCAAAGAGTAAGGGTGGCGGCTAGGGTTATAAAATGAGAGAGAATTTTCTTTTCTCTTAATGTTCACTTAACCCTAAATCCCCTTAACTTGAATTCTTATAGCTAGGTTAAAAATCTAACTTCATATTGGGATTAAGCTCTTCAAAATTGGTAGAGAAACATTAAATGGGCTTTTGGAATTATAAATAATTTATTTGGGCTCAATTAAATCCAATTTAAGTCCTATCAAAAAGGAATATGCACAAAACCCATAAGCTAGGCCCTTTATGCATACACTTGGATTTAATCATCCAAATTAATTCCAAATCCATCCAAATCAAATATGTAGGCTCCCTAACACTTATGAAATATATTTAATTTATTTTGGTCCAAGAATTAGGCCTCTAAGGCCTTCTATATGGAGTTGGCATGGAACCCTTCCTCTTATTGGTTTCTACGCTAAAACCAATTCTCTGTGTCTCTTTAATTTCTCCAATGGATCTATTAATTATTATATTAGCCCTATAACACATATAGTAAAAAAATATTTAATTATGAAATAAAATATTTCAATTAGATTCATTTTGTATAACATTTTTAAAAAGTTTAGCTAACATTTCTACTTGATCATAATTAATTAAACACTTTAATTAATTATTCTCTTATTCATTTCTCTTCTCCCATGATAATATAAAATATTATTATCCTTATCATTTTACCATTTTATCCTTTACTCTATATGTGTGTGACCTATTGGATTCTTGTCCATATTTACAATATAATATGTAATTATGAGTTCTATTAAAAACTCATATGATTTAAACTTCTTTAAATCATTTTATCAATCCCTTATTAATATTTATGATACCCTATTATACAAATCATGAGCAGCCTCTAGCTAGGCATCATGACTATCAAAATGTCAGGAAAGTCAAGTGGTTTGACTGTACCCTTCTATAGAAATAGTTATCATACAATTACTCCTTTCACCACTCTTATCTCAACTAGATTATGAGTACGGATTTCTATCAACTCATATAAATCTAATTATGTATGTTCTATTAATTTAACCATTTTTTTCCAAAATGCCTTTTATGGATCCCTATCCATCTTGGCATATTACTCTGGCTAGAGATTCTCTGAACAAGGTAATTATAGAACCATACGGATAACTTCCCTTAATAAATCTGGGATGGTGGATCCTTTATCGATTACTTAACTATCTTCAAGTAGGTCATGATATACCCAACCTCCTAGCTATGTTCACAACTGCTATGAAGAGATTCCTCACTAACATAGATTTAATATCCATGTGAGGATTCACATTGTAGGTCTTTAATGAACTCGTTCTTCTAACAAGAATCCACATGTTAGCTTTGATTATCATTCATAATTACAATTATGAGACCCACTGCTTGAACCATTCAATAAGCATAACATGTGCTAGTCTGTCCGAATTAACAATATTCTATCTTGTTAATTCTATAACTAGGGATATTTAGATATTAACACATTTACATTCAATAGACATCTCATATCATGAACACTTTCATGATTGCCTTTGCACTATGTTTATAATATCTAGGACTTCATTTATTAATTTAAGATTTACAAACTCATGTATTTAAACGTCGTATTAATAAATGAATGATGCCTTTTATTAAGAATATGAATTCATACATATGAAATATATCCCTTTTACATGGGCTCTAGGGCATACTCTCTAACATATGATAAGAGATAAAATTTTAAACAACAACATAATCATACATTTACTTCACCATCCATGAATATTGTCATTACATAAATTATCTATACATTAATATATATAATACATGCATTAGAAACTATGGTTAAACAAGTTATCCCATATAAAATATACAATAGTTAAACTATAATTTACTATGATGTATTTATACTCAAATTTGGCTTGCTTAAGTTCTAAAGGTGGATAATTGGAATGGTAGATACCTAAGGGTTTGAAACGGTGGATATCCAAGGATCTCAAAATTATAGACCTAAATGGGGTCGACTGTATGGTGGATCGGTCAATTAGACCTAAACGGGGTTAGCTAACAACCCAAAATAGGGTTGTTTATGATCCAATAGGATCAATTTAGACCTAAATAAGTCAATGGTAGCAGCTATAATATACCTATAGGTGCTTATCTATCTGATAAATCCAATTTAGTGTTTAGTTTTAGATTAATTTTACTTTAGTTTTCAGTGTATTTCTAATGTTTTTTGCTCTATTTTACTTACATATAATAATTTAATCCCATTCTCAATTAATTTTAGCTTTTGTGCTAATTGGAGAGCTTTTGAAGGAATTCTGTACTAAATTGTGATTTTTGTAGGTACCTTATAGTTACTAGGGCTTTCCTTGTAATCATGACCTAAGTATTCTATCAAAATGCACTGTTTTGAGGCTTGACATAGCCAGTAAGGCAATTGTACATATAAAGGGTGTTCACCATGACCTATGAGGCTTCTTAGTATAAAACCTAAAGATGAAATACATCACAGTTACTAGGTTTTTGGTAGTAATCATGAGATAGATATGTTTCAGTCTAGAATGTAAGAGAGAGCCATCTCACGGTTACAAGGATTTTGGTTGTAACTGTGACCCCCCTTCCAGATGAAGTTTGAAGCTACATCATGATTACTAGTAATTTGGTGGTAACCGTGACTTATATCAGTTTAAAGATGGATTTTTAAAGTAGGTCACAATCATCAAGGAGTTTATAGTAACCATGACCCATATTGACCTATAAATAGCATATTTTTCTACAAAATTATGGGTGCTAGTTTTTATTCAGTTTTAGGGTTTTCTTTCTTCTTTCTTTCATTCCTTTGCTCTTTTTACATAGATAGATACATAGATTTACTTGAAAATAGATAGATTAATAGCAAAATACATAGATTAAACATAAATTTACAGTTTAGAAGTATATATCTACATAGTTTAGAGCTTATTTTCCAGACAAATATTGGAGAAGAAGATTGAAGAACTTGGGTTCAGCTGGGTAATCTTCCACCATGAGTTTCAGGGTTTATTTTATCCTTTACTCTTTTCATTTTGTAATGGGTAGTGAGTAGTACTTTAGTTGTTTAGGGGATCTTTGAATCACCTACGCAAAAATGAGAATTTTGAACATATTTTCAGTTACATATATATGAATGAATTGTTTATTTCATTATTGCTTATTTTATTTCATTAGTTTTCAGTTCTTCAAGTGATTTTCCAAATTTGTCGAATGGTTTTATCTTATATCTTTGTTGGATGTTGATGTTTGTGTTAGTTGAATGCTGTGAATGAATTCTACTCAGCTTTTCTATAAAAAATGCTATCTAATTTAGATTGTTCTGGAAAATAACTCTAGATGTGCAGTATTTTATGGTTTTAGGGTTGTAGTGTGGAGTGAAATAGATGAGTTTTGGATAGTTTGGCTCCAGAATGGGAAAGCAAACAAAACTTAGGATTTAAGACCTGTGCTTAGGCTAGTTGTAAGGCTTGCTCCGTAATGGGATGCTTTCTAATTAGAGTAGCTGGCTTCGGAATTGGACACTTGGGTTGAGAGGGTTATCCTAGGTTTGTTCATATATTATAGTAAGATTAAATTAATTCACATTGGGTATGGGGTGGATGAGTGAACTCGAGCAACATTTTGCTTATATAGAATTTTATACTTGTTAATTTTTCAAATCTTAGTTCATACTTAATTGACTCCTAGTTAGGTTTAATTTATTTTTATTGCATATTTTAGTGTTAAAGTTTTCACTATAGAAGTTAAATAACTCATACACATAAAATAATTGGGAACTTTTTGGCATACAATTAATTTATATAGCACATAGACATAATCCCCTAGGTATGATATTTCAGAGTCCTAACTATACCCCACTTTATTACTTGTCGATCTAGTGCACTTGCTAGACCAAGCAACATGTTTTTGGCACCATTGTTGGGGATTGACATTATTTGTGAGCTGTGATTATTGTTTGTATGTGTTTTTTTTCCTTATTTTATTTTTCTTGATTCTTTTCAAGTGATAGTAGTGCATGAATATAGCAAGATAAGACCAATTAGGGCACTTTAATCCTAAAATTGAGAGGACCTTATATCAAAAAAGGAGAGCCAATAGAGACAATGTTATGGAGCACAATCCTCTTCTTGATGAGTTTACTCTCGAGAAAGAACAAATGCCGAGAGCACATAAAGAGATGCTAGGGGCACGAAGAGAATAAGTGCCTAGGTAGAAGACTATAAGGGACTACGTTGTACCAAGGTGGAATAAAGATCACAGAATAATTGTATTTACAAAAGGGGTACAATTTGAGCTCAAACCAACCACCATCACTATGGTACAGAGGAATCAGTTCCCCTAAATTTTAGGTGTTAGTATAGATATAGTGAGATTGAAGCTATTTTCATTCACTTTGATTGGAAAAGCAAGGGAGTGGCTACAAATGCTACCAAGCTTGTCAATATGGTCATGGGATAAGTTGCAAGAAAAGTTTGTGATGAGATTTTTTCCTCTTACCAAGACTATAAGTATTCAGAATAGCATCAAAAGTTTCCGTCAAATGAATGAGGAGCCTTTTCATGAAGCTTGGAAGGGGTTTAGAAGGCTATTGAGAAGCTATTCACACCATGAGATAGCTATCTACCAATTGATGACCATATTTTATGATGGAGTTACACCTCAGATAAGGTCACTATTTAAAGCATCATCTGGAGGATTTTTCTTAAACAAGTTGCGTGAAAAAGCTTTTCATTTATTATATGAAATGGCAGCGAATGATTCTCAATGGACTACTCCTAGACCAGTTCTAAAGAGGCAAGGGGTGCATAACATAGATGAAGTAGCATTATTGAAGGCATAGTTAGAGTTGGTGAAATAAGAGCTAAGTGGTTTAAAGGTGCATAATGTAGCCTTAGTTGCTCAAAAGAGTGGGTCGTATGAAGATGGGCAAGGAATCCAAGAAGGCAAAGCTGAGGGTGATGTAAATGCTATGGGAGATTATCAAAGAAATGATCCCTATAGTAATACATACAATTTAAGATAGAGGAATTATCCAAATTTCTCTTGGAAAGATGGACATTAGCATGCCTTATAATCTCAACCACCTATAAGAGCTTCTTCCAACCAAAATGTTCATCATAACTACAACCAACCTTACCAACCTTAAGCCACCACTCACTACCAAGCCCCCTATCCACCAAACTACCATCATGGACAAAATTTAAACCAACCACAACCATACCACCAATAGGGATTTCAACAAAGACAACTTTTGCAAGAGAAGAAGCCTAATCTTAAAGATACGTTAGCAAGTTTCATGAATAGTCAATAGCAATTTGTGAATAGGTAGCAACAATTTATGGCTAGATAAGAGACACGATGGAAATCACAAGAATAGTGGAACCAAATTTAAGTTTGCTTTTATGAGAAACTTATAGACATAATTGGGCTAACTTGCAACTTCAATGTCTAATAGACAACCAGGGACTTTTCCTTTGAATGTAGATCGTGATCTCAAGTCAATTACATTAAGAAGTTGTAAAGAGGTAGCGCAAAAGGAAGAAAAAGGTGAATCACCAACTTCATCATCTCATATGGAGGAGCCGACATGGAAGGTAAGTGATTCTAACTCTAAAATAGATGTAGATATGGATGCTCCAAAGATTGAAAAGGGAAAGAGTATAGTGTACCAAACCATAGAGGATCTTGACATAAATAGGTTGCCATATTGAGCTATAGCTAAGAAATAAAAGAAAAATGAACAGTTAGCTAGGTTTTTAGAAATGTTTAATAAATTGCACATTAACCTACCTTTTGCTAAAGCCTTAGCTCACATGTCCAACTATGTTAAATTCATGAAAAAAATTTGTTCTAATAAAAAAAGTAAAAGGGTGTGGGATTGTGTAAATTAGAGAAAATTGTAGTGCAATTATTATGAATAAGATTTTGGAAAAATTGAAAGATCCAGGTAGCTTTACTTTACCCTATAAAATTGGTGAAACTTTTGTTAGGAATGCCTTGTGTGACTTAGGGGCTAGCTTTAACTTGATGCCATATTCCATGTGCAGGAAACTCAATCTAGGCAATCTCAAGGACACGGGAATGAGACTTTAACTTGTGGATAGATCAATGATGAAGCTAAGAGGAGTGATTGATGGTCTATTAGTGAAGGTGGAGAAATTCATTTTCCCCATGGATTTTATAGTCATGGAAATAGAGGAAGGTAGGAAGGTGCCACTCATTATAGGAAGAACATTCTTGAATATGGCGAAAGCTTTGATAGATGTTCATGGTAAAAAGGTCACCCTTCGATTCAACAATGAAGAATTTGTGGTGGATATGAACAAAGCTCAAAAGTATTCATTAAGTGATTTGGAAGAGTCGGTCTATTTTATGGACAAGATTGATGAATGTGTAGAGGAGACTCAAGAAAAAGTGTTGCTAAATGATCCATTGAATTTAAGCTTGATGCATTATATGGAAAGGGAAGAGTTGGATAAAGTAGAAGGAGAATTAATAGTAGCTATAGAGAAGGATTGTGAAGAGGAAAAATTGAAGAAATAGGGGACCACTTTACAAAAGGGAGATTCAAAATCTAAACTTAAACCCATTCCTCCTCATTTAAAGAACATATTTTTAGAGCAAGAAGCAAAGCCAGTAATTATCTCTTCTTTGTTGTTAGGTTTTGAAGAGGAGATGCTGCTCAAGGTGTTGGAAAAGCAAAAAAAAAGTGATAGGATGGGAGACATTGAACTTAAAAGGTATCAATCCAAGTTATTGCACTAACCAGATTCCTATAGAAGATGAATACAAATCGCTATCTTAACCCAAAAAAGGCTTAATCTAGTTATGCAAGAAGTTGTCAAGAAAGAGGTACTCAAATTGCTTGATTCTAGTATAATCTATCCAATCTCTGATAGTAAGTGGGTTAGCCCAGTGCAATGTGTTCCTAAGAATAGGGGAATGATAGTGTTTAATAATGAATAGAGAGTATGCATAGATTATAGGAGACTGAACCATGCCACTAGGAAATATCATTTTCCATTGCCATTTATTGACCATATATTAGAGAGGCTAGCAGAAAATAGGTTATATTATTTCTTAGATGGGTATTCGAGATATTTATAAAATCCCATAACCTCTGAAGATCAAGAGAAAATGACCTTTACCTGCCTTTATGGCACATTCGCCTATAGGAGAATTCCTTTTGGATTTTGTAATACCCCGACTACATTTCACTGGTGTATGATGGAAATTTTCTATGAGTTTATAGAAAAATTTATGGATGTGTCCATGGATGACTTTACCATTTATAGGCTAGATTTTGAGAGCTGTTTAAAGCATTTTGATTTGTTGCTAAGTACATGTAAAAAACAAACTTAGTACTAAATTAGTAGAAGTGTCACTTTATGGTGAGGGAAGGTATAGTGTTAGGGCATAAAATTTTTGAAAAGGGGATTGAGGTAGACAAGGCAAAGATAAAAGTTATAGAGAAGCTCCCACCACCAACTAATGTCAAGGGAGTTAGGAGTTTTTTAGGGCACACAGGTTTTTACCATAGGTTCATTAAGGATTTTTCAAAAATTGTAAAGCCTTTATCCAATTTGCTCATGAAATATGCTCCTATTGAATTCACCGATGAATGTTTGTTGTCTTTTGAATTGTTGAAACAAAGGCTTATTTCAGCCCGATGATCATATCTTCGAATTGGAATTTGCCTTTTGAGCTAATTTGCCTTTTGCCTTTATCCGATGATCATATCTTCGAATTGGAATTTGCCCCGATGAAAGTGTTTTGTGCAATTTATTATGCGAGCCACACTTTGATAAGAGCCCAAGTCAACTATACCATAATCGAGAAGGAACTCTTTGCCAATGTATTTGCTTTTGAGAAGTTTTGATCGTATCTGCTTGAAAGAAAAATTGTTGTGTGGTTAGACATGCAGCATTAAGACATCTCTTTGCTAAGAAATAATTCAAGCTAAGATTGATGAGATATGTGCTCCTATTGCAAGAATTCAACTTAGAGATTAAGGATGAAAAGGGAGCCAAAAATTTTATGGTGGATTATTTATCTAGATTAGAGCATGATCATATTAAAAAATGAGAGATTTTAGATTTATTCCATGTTGAGCATATTTGTGTTTTGTTTGTTTGTGAAGTTTTCGTACCTTGGTTCACTAATGTTGCTAATTGTCTTACAGGTGGTTATATACCAAGGGACTTCACATGGCAACAAAGGAAAGAGCTAAAAGCTGATGCGAAGCATTACATCTGGGATAATCCTTATCTTTTCGACCTTTATGCTAACCAATTGCTGAGAAGGTGTATCCCAAATGAAGAGCAAGGGGAGATTATCCAAGCTTGCATAGTAGAGAAGCTGGTGGACATCATGGAACTAATTGAACGGTGTCAAAAATTATCTCTTCTGGATTTTATTGGCCCACTTTATTTAATGTTGTTAAGTTATTTATTCAATCTTGTGATCACTGTCAAAGGGTGGAAAATATATCTAGGAGAGATGAGATGCCATTGACCAATATGCTTAAGATAGAGTTATTTGATTTATGGGGGATATATTTTATGGGGCCTTTTCCGGTCACCTATAGGTTTGAATATATCTGAATGGCAGTGGATTATATGAGTAAGTGGGTATAAGTTCTAGCCACTAGGACATATGATGCAAAAGTTATCTTAGAATTTTTAAGGAATAACATACTCACCTGTTATAAAGCCTCGAGAGCTATCATCAATGATGGTGGGAAATACTTTGTTAAAAAACAATTCAATGCCTTATTGAAAAAAATTGGAGTGAGGCAAAAAATCACTAGCCCTTATCATGCCCAAGCTAATGGTCAAGTTGAGGTGCCTAACCGGGATTTAAAGGCCATTTTGGAGAAAACGATAAATGTATCTAGAAAGGACCGGCACCTTAAGTCAAATGAAGCTTTGTAGGCATATAGGAAAGCTTTTAAGATACTGATAGGAATGTCACCTTTTAGGTTAGTGTTTGGCAAGTACTGTTACCTATCGATGGAATTAGAACATAAGGCTTATTAGGCTACAAAGTTTTTGAATTTTAACCTCGAGAGTGTAGGTCATTGCAACTAAACAAATTGGAAGAACTCAGATTTTAGGCTTATAAATATGCCAAAAGGTACAAGGACAACAGAGGTAGAAGGGAGCTAGAAGTTTGGAAAATAAGAGGAAGATTATAAGAGTAGAAGAGAAGATTTGAGTTGCATGATCAAGTTTGGCAACTTATTCTTCACGCATGTCTGTAGATATAAATTTTATACTTGGATTACTTAATTTTAATTATAATTTATTAGTTTGTTTAGGGTTAATGAGATATTAATTAGGAAAACAAATCTTGGTTTTGAATGTTGAGGAAAAACTTGGTGTGGTTTTTGTGAACCAGGCTGCTTTTTTTGTCCATATATAGAGTTGTAGATCTCAGATTGAGGTGATTCAAAAATTTTAGTAAACTAAATTCAATTATCTACAATTCATTAGAAGGATTTGTGGCTTGATTATGTTGTTAAGGAACTCAAAAAATTCGTACAAATGAACTATTTGAGTGTATAGGCAATTTTGAATAGTTACCAATATTTTAACCATAACTCCTTGTATTTAAGTCATAATTGAGTGAGGTTTGATTATATGTAAACTTGATATAAAGATAAATAACTTTATAGAAGAAACCTAGCCATAAATCTGCCTCAAAATAATTTATATGATTTATTGAAATTGTAGTGAGTTGTTATTCTTGGTTCTAGAGCAGATTGTGGAAAAATGATATATCTCTTCGTATAGTGAACAAATTTCTATTAGGTTTGATTCTGTAAAATCTATAATTCTAAGCCTATACTTTTCATAGAGAGAGCAAAGTCTAATTATGTCCTTAAGCTTGTCTAATTATAGTTTAATTCTGGAGCTATACACAGCACTGTCAATAGGAACGATATTTATTAAAGTGCAAATATCTTGAGTTCTGGAAATGCTATTGAAATTATTTTTGATGTTCTAAAAACGGGAAACATAGGGTTTTATGTTTGTATGAGGACAAGTTTGCTAAAAATTACATTTTCTAGGTCAAAAATTGTATACAAGTTGTATTTGAAACTCTACCACTGTGCAGAATTCTAAAGGTAGAATTTTCATTATTTAGTGTTAAATGTTGTTATGTTAAATCTATGTATACAAGAAAATACACTGATTTACAAGTATCATGAAAACTATTTGATTGAAATGTTATGTATATACATGTATGGTAAAAAACATGTACATGGATGGTTATGTGAAATTATGCTTATATATATATATATATATTTAATCAAATAATAGTGTATATTGTTATACAATTATTCAACTATGAAATTTATAATGAAATGTTAAAGTATTATAAATGAAATTTGATGCCATAAAATGTATATAGAGTTCAACATTTGAAGAAGAAAATATGAATATATATAAATACATATACATGAATGCTGGAAGTTGTATATATGAACATACATAATTGTTCATGTGGATGCATATAATTTATATTACCACATATTGAATGTGCATGTATATGCATGTTTAAAACATTGAAAATATAAATGTTGATACCATCACGAATGAATATAATTAAGATGCTACAATTAAATAGTATATAAATATATATATATGCCCAAGCAATTATATGCTTAGGAATATAGCTAATTAATATCGATTTATTTGATTTACTAATACACTATAGTATTAGAAATCAACCTCGAAATGTAAATATGGATGATTAATTTTACTTGAAATAATTATGCTGATTGATTGTACTTGTCATGTAATATATGTTTAAGAATAATGATATAAAGCATGTTTTTATAGTGAATTGTATAAATACACAATTATATAATGATAACATACATGTGTACATTTATCTCCATATAACTATGATTTCTATGAATGTGATATACGAGTATGATAGAAAAATGTGTAAAAAGATATGCATACTCAATATATGATTCTAAACTTTACTGTATGTCTTAAAGTAATGGAAAATATTGGTATGTATGTATACAATAAATGAATATTGGAAATTAAGATAGCATGATGATAAGTACTGTGATCACATACATATGAATGAACTACATGCATTTGAATTAATCAAGAGTATAACTTATTTATGCAGGTACATGTTTGTGATATCATGTTCACATAAAGTCTACACACGAACAGGATGGAATATGTCGTGGTATGCACATAAAGATCACACAGTGGAAAATAATAAAATTTGATCATACATGCCATACAATTCCATGACAAGAATCGAAACATGCAATTTTAGGGTTTTAAAACTTACAACTTTAGATGCCTTTAAAACTTAATTTTGATGATGACCAACAACCAAGTAGGATATCTTAGCCTTATAACTTTACCACCAATGCCAAGGAACAGCCTTTTACGCCACTTCTCTCTATGTTCACACACACAATTGCACCAATGGCTTAAAATCGAGATTGCTAGCTCTCAAAATAAGTATTGTGTAATGTCTATGGTTTGAAGCTACAAAATTTGATTTTTTATTTCTTTTGGGTTGCTATTACTACCCAAGAACACAAGAGAATGAGGAACAATCCTTTCTTCTTGTGAAAATTGGCCAAAATAATTAAGTGAGAGAGAGAGAGAAGTTCACGCCAAAACCTAAAGAAATTAGGGTTTCACGCCAAAATGCAGTCTCTTTTTTTTTAGGGTTTTATTTCTTTTCTAATATATATCCTTATCTTTTGGCAAGTGTTTGATCTGAATTTTACTATTTCAAGATAATTAATTCAACTTCAATCACTTCTTAAAAATAAGTAATATATATTGATTTAATCTCCTTTGAATTTAAAATTCAAATTTGAAATAAAACACAAGACATTTAATTAAATAAAATCACTTAACATAATTAATGTGCATGTGCTGAAATTCCTTGATTTTTATCTTGGAATTTCGGCCACTTCATTATTTATTTAAATGATTTAATTTAATTTAAATTCTTTTAGGCTTTAATACTCAATTAACTTGATTAATACAAGATAATTAATTAATTGAAATTAAACATTGTGGGCTGAATTTTTCTCTCTCATGGACCGAGGTCCAATAGCAATTTTAAAACCCATTACACACATTAATTTGACTTTAATTAAAAGCCTAAATTAATTCCCAATACTTTATTTAAATATTTTAAGCCCAATGCTTTGTGTGTGATCCTATAGGTCCATTTAATGTTGGCAATGAATTAATGAATTAATTCAAAGGCTATATATATTCTCTAGCAAGATATTATAGCATTCCAAATTAAATGAAAATGCATATGGTATCTAATGACCTAATGAAATTTTGTATAGTCCCTTACCCATAAATATCAGAATTAATATAAGGCATGGAATTAGTCATCCTTATATATATTAATTCCTTTCTTGATATTCCAGTGACACTGAACTCTCAGATAAATAATGATTTCTCATTATTTCATCTCGGTATGGCCATACACTTCTCAGTTCCATGATCAAGTGGCCGATGATATTTTCTCTCCTGTAAAGAGGGGTAATCCCTTCACTTCTCTCATGCTCTCTAACATGAATCAATGCATACCCAAGCATACCCGTACTTGTCACTCTATTACGAGCACGTTAGGTATATGTCAAAGCACACAGTAATTCGTAAAGAGTTTCATAGAGATTTTAGGTCTAGGAAGTCCGATACAAAACTTGCATATGAGAAACACTTATGACTTGTACCATGTAGTGTTCTCATGAGTGGATCGAATCCAGATACCATGTTCTAAACATGTATCTTTGATCTCTGATTGACACTCTTGTCCTTATGATTCGTAAGACAGAACTCAACTTATCAGAGAGAGCATACTAGTCTTAATTCATTTGTTATTCCCATAACAATGACTGGCTAGGGATATTTAGAATGAAGTCTCATTTGTTTCAAGGTCTTACAACTATGTGCCTCACACATGATAACTTAGACTAAAACAACATTCTTTGATAGTTCTATCAATTGATATGCACAGGAATACAATAGATAAAACAAATGCCTCATTTATTAACTAAAGTATTTTATTACAATGTATTGGGGCTAGGGCTTACACTAACTATCTCCCACTAGCACTTGTCCTAATTGGTAATAGCTTTAAGATCGAATGCTCTCAAATGAGCTTCATGCAGATTTGGACGCAACTATTTCGTCAAAGGATCTGCTACATTGTCTTCACTTGCTATCTTGCTAACCTTGACGTCCCCACCATCAAAGATTTCTCTAATTAGGTGGAACCTCTTGAGTATGTGTTTGGATTTCTGGTGTAATCGGGGCTCTTTCACCTATACGATGGCCCCGTTGTTGTCACAGAAAATTTCTAATAGATCTAGGATGCTTGGGACCACTCCTAATCCAGAAATGAAATTTTTAATCCAAATAGCCTCTTTTGCAGCCTTACTTGCTGGAATATACTCAAATTCTATAGTTGAGTCGGCAACGGTCTCTTGCTTCGTGCTTCTCCAGCTGACAGCACCACCGTTCAAAACAAAAAAAAAACCTGATTGCGATCTAGAATCCTGAGTGCTAGTTTAAAAAGCAGCATCGGCATAACCTTGTATGACGAGCTCTTCTTGACCACCATACACTAAGATGTGATCCTTAATCCTTCGCAGGTACTTCAGAATCCCTTTTATAGCAGACCAGTGCTTCTCACTAGGCTCTTGCTGAAACTTATTGGTTATACTCAGTGCATGAGCAACATCCAACCTAGAATATAACATAACGTACATGATAGATCCAATAGCAGATGCATATGGAATTCTACTCATGTTGTCCCTTTCCTCTTTGGTTTTATGGCACTGTTATTTAGTCAAAGGAACTCCCAAAGCCAAAGGTATGTACCCTTTCTTTGAGTCTCCCATACTAAAATGCTTTAGTATTTTGTCTATGTACTTTTCTTGACTTAGTCCCAAAAGCCGATTCGATCTATATCTATAAATTCGAATACCAAGTATTGTCTCGGCTTCACCTAAGTCTTTCATTGAGAAAAATTTTCCCAACCATTGCTTAACCTTTTGCAATGTTGGAATGTCATTCCCAATAAGAAGGATGCCGTCCACATATAGGACTAGAAATACTACTATGCTCCCACTAACCTTCTTGTACACACAAGGCTCATCTTCGTTCTTGATGAAGTCAAATTCTTTGATTGCCTCATCAAAATGAAGATTCCAACTTTGGGATGCTTGCTTTAATCCATAAATGGATTTTTGAAGCTTGCAAACCTTCTTAGGATGCTTGGAATTGACAAAACCCTTAGGCTATGTCATATACACATCCTCAAGTAAATTTCCATTGAGGAAAGCAGTTTTGACATCCATTTGCCATATCTCATAATCATGATATGCAGCTATGGCAAGCAAGATCCTAATGGACTTGAGCATGACTACAGGCGAAAAGGTCTTGTCCTAGTTTACACCATGAGTTTGTTGAAAACCTTTTGCTACTAGTTTACCTTTGTAGGTCTTATCAGCTTTGAGTTTGAATAGCCACTTTCATTCAATTACCTTAGCACCTTCCGATGGATCAACCAAAGTCCAAACCTAGTTATTGTACATTGATTGCATATAAAATTTCTTGGCTTCAAGCCAATTTTTTGAGTCTGGGCTCTCAATAGCTTCTCGGTAGGTAGTAGGATCCTCACGATCTACTAACTTAATAGTATCACTGTCAGTGATTAGAAATTCATATCTCTCAATCTCCTGACGTACCCTACCAGACCTTCTAGGTTCTTGTGTAATGGGTTCTTATTCCACAACTGGTTGTGAACTTGATCCCATTTCCAACTCATCCTTTATAGGAGTTTGTGGCGCTTGAATTTCTCCAAGTTCTACTTTAATCCCACTGTCTTTCTTGAAAAGGAACTACTTTTCTAAGAAAACAACCTTGCGAACAACAAATACTTTGTTCTCGGCTTGTGAGTAAAAGTAGTATCACTTTGTTTCTTTGGGATAACCCACGAATAAGCAGAAAGTGGATTTGGACTCTAGTTTGTCAGATGTTAATTTCTTAACATATGCTTCACAATCCCAAATCCTGAGAAAAGACATATTGGGTTCTTTCCCAGTCCATACCTTGTATGGTGTCTTCTCAACTGCTTTAGTTGGAGTACGATTTAATAGAAATGCAACAGTTTCTAATGCATAACCCCAAAAAGAGATAGGAAGATTTGCTTGATTCATCATAGATCAAACCATGTACAATAGAGTTCGATTTCTCCTTTCGGACACACCATTCCATTGTGGCATTCCGGGAGGAGTGAGCTGTGAAATAATACTACACTCTTTTAGATGACTGTCAAATTCCTGGCTTAAGTATTTGCCACCTCGATCTGATCGAATGGCTTTTATACTTTTTCCCGGTTGCTTTTCTACTTCGTTCTTAAACTCTTTGAATTTCTCAAAAGTTTCAGATTTGTACTTTATTAAATAGACATAGCCATATCTACTGAAGTCATCTGTGAACGTCACGAAGTAGCTAAAACCACCTCTAGCTTGTGTACTTAATGGTCCACATACATCAGTATGTATTAGTTCCAATAAGCCATTAGTCCTTTCACTTTTCTTGTTAAAAGGACTCTTTGTCATTTTTCCATGCAAACATGGCTCGCATGTATCATAAGACTCTAAGTCGAATGACCCAAGCACTCCAGTTTTGTGGAGTCTTGAAATACGTTTTTCGTTAGCATGTCCTAAAGGACAATGCCAGAAGTAAGTAGGGTTTAATTCGTTTGATTTAACCCTCTTTGTATTAATGTTGTATATGGACTCTTTGTTTTGTAAATCAAGGATATAAAGGCCATTTTGCAACATGGCATTGCCATAAGAAATGTCTTGGCGACGAATATAAGCATTGCCATTTTTTATAACAAAATCAAATTCATCCAAATCCAAACATGAAACTGAAATAATGTTTCTACTCATAGCAGGCACATAATAACAAATTTTCAAAACTAAACAAAGTTTGGAAGGTAAAGTGAGTTGATAGTCACCTATCTCCATGGTAGCAACTCATGCTCTATTCCCCACATGGAGGTCCACTTCATTCTTCCCAAGTAACCGCCTATTTCTTAGCCCCTGCACATTTGAACAAATGTGAGAACCACAACCGGTATCCAATACCCAAGTGGTAGAAATAGAAAGGTTAATATCAATAACAAAAATACCAGAATTGGATGCCTTGGCTCCATTCTTCTTTTGTTCTTCCTTGAAGAAAGCACAATTCTTCCTCCAATGTCCTATCTTGTTGCAATGGAAGCACGTGCTCTCACTCTCTTTGAGCTTCTGTGCCTTGGGCTTGGATTGGGCCTGAGGTGCACTCCCACTTGACTTGAACCGAGCCAGGTCATTCTTGGGTTTTGCCTTTCCCTTTCCCTTTCCCTTAGTGGGTCCCTTTTTAATGCTCCCTTGAACCATCAATACGGGATTGATCTTTCGAATGTTCTCTTTAGCATTCTTAAGCATCCCATGGAGCTCAGTGACTGACTTGTTCATTTTATGCATGTTATAATTCATCACAAATGGATCATAATCATCAGTCAATGATCCTAAGATCAAGTCAGTGGCCAATTCCTTTGGCACTTGTACCTCAAGCTTCTCAAGAGTATCTAGATACCCTTTCATCTTTAGTACATGGGTACTAACAGGAGTACCCGCAGCCATCTTACAAGAAATTAATGCCTTTGCTGTCACAAACCTCTCATGACGAGCTTGCTCTTGGAACATCTCATTGAGGTGCACCATGATCGGATAAGCCTCTTGGTCCATAAATTGCTTTTGCAAGTCAGGCACTATAGTGGCCAGCATCAGACAGGTCACATCATTGGAGTCACTCTTCTTGGTCTCAAAAGTTTCCTTTTGAACCGCAGAGGCATTCCTAGCAGGTTCTTCAGGCAAGGGTGCATCCAAAACATACGACTTTTTCTCTTGCTTAAGAACTATTCTTAAGTTTCGAGACTAGTCTATGAAATTGGTGCAATTCAATTTGTCCTTTTCATGGACCGATCGCAATGAGAAATTATTGTTTGAAGATGCCATTTTCAATCTACAATAAAATTTAGCAAGATTAAATGAGGTCTTATTTATAATCCCATAAATCGAATTAATATTCCTTTAAATAATTCGCGTTAGTGATTTAATGTGGGCTAAGATCCACTTTTCACAACAACTTATTAGTCAAGATGAGCTTGTCCACCTAACGAGTTAAGTTACTTAGGTAAGAAAACTCCAATCATGTATCATACATGACTCTTGGATTAAATGGCTAACATCTTAAGACATTATAGGACAAACCCATTTATTAGTTGCCTAGGTTCAGGCATCCCTTGCCATGTTAAGTCCAACCTACATTCACAACCCATGCCTCACAAAGATAATTGAGCGCATCTAGGACTCCTAGTCTATGTGACCGATGATCGATGCCTTGACATGTTTCGAATTAGGAAGGCAACTTTGTGACTTACTATTTTTAGGGATTCATTTTATTACGGCTTACATGGCATACGCTTTGTCATCCATACATAGCATACATATATATATAATTGCATAAAGTAAAGCGTGACAAACATGGGCCCAAAAACCTACAACTAAGATTCTATACTATTACATAAGAATCTTCGAGTTTGGCTTCTCTACTCCGGTGGGCTTTGTCTTGATTTACAAAGTCTTCAAGTATATTCTATTCTAAGAAATAAATGAAACTTTCATAATACAATATAATGGCTCGCAGGCCATATTTAATTACAAAACCCAGGGCCCATGAATGCACCATGCATATCCATTCATCACACCAAACAAGCAAATAAATATACATAAAATTCATGGATAAAACAAAGTCTAATTTTATTTAATTTAGCCAAGCCCATTAATGGAAATCGTGTACTTGAACCTTTAAGAGAAGACCCCATGATGGGCCTAAGCCAAAGCCCAATGGACTAAATCCTCTTTTTGAATAAGTTCTCTTAAAAGCCCAAAACACTAACTAGTTAGATTTGTGCCATAAATCAACTCTAGTATAATTTTCAATTTTGCCATTTTTAATTTTATGTCATATAGCCCATAAACATTAAAAATACATGTAATATGTACCAACATGAATTAAAAATAAAATCATGAATAACACATATATAATACATGGCATGCATACAAAAACAAACAAACAAAAACTAGTTGTTTAATGCTTATGTGATGCCCCAAAATGCACAAATACTTAAATCAATTTTATGAGTCATTTAATAATTTAAAAAAGGTCATAAATATTGATTTAATATTCTGTACCAATCTGATTTAAATTTTTTTTTACCATTTTAATAAAAAAAACAAACAATGTCGATTAAACATGTAACAAACACAAACTAGTCATAGTTTTAAGTGATTTTAAAATTAATCAATTAAATTGTCATGGACCAGAATTAAAACAAAATTTAAAATATGTCCAGACCTGATATTTAATCTTTAAAAATCACTTACAAACATGCCAAAATCGTTTTTACATTTAATATTGAAAACTAGTTGTAAAATTAACAATTAACATGCCAACTAGCACCTAGTTTTAATATTAACATGTACCATCAGGTATTATTAATTAAATCCGACCATTAACAGCTCCTAGAACATCTTAGGATAGTATATTAGCTTGTCATATTAATTATAATACCTATCTAATCAACTAAAGAACTCAAAACAAAAAATTTTAGCATTACATGTTTTCAAAATAACGATTTTTAATTAAGTTTTTCATGCATCTAAAGCACTAAAATAAGCATGTTCAGGCTTTGATACCGCTGATGGAATATTTCATGGTATGCACATAAAGATCACACTGCGGAAAACAATAAAATTTGATCATACATGCCATACAATTCCATGACAAGAATCGAAACATGCAATTTTAGGGTTTTAAAACATACTACTTTAGATGCCTTTAAAACTTGATTTTGATGATGACCAGCAACCAAGTAGGATATCTTAGCCTTATACCTTCACCACCAATGCCAAGCAACAGCCTTTTACGCCACTCCTCTGTTAGAGAGTATGCCCTAGAGCCCATGTAATAGGGATGTTTTTCATATTTATAACATTTATATTCTTAATAAAAGGCAACATTCATTTATTAATGCTATGTTTAAATACATGAGTTTGTAAATCTTAAATTAATAAATGAAGTCCTAGATATTATAAACACAGTGCAAAGGCAATCATGAAGGTGTTCATGATGTGAGATGTCTATTGCATGCAAATGTCTTAATATCTAAATATCCCTAGTCATAGAATTAACAAGATAGGACATTGTTAATTCGGACAGACTAGCACATGTTATGCTTCTTGAATGGTTCAAGCAGTGGTTCTCATAACGGTGATTATGGAAGATAATCAAAGCTAACATGTGGATGTTTGTTAGAAGAACAAGTTCATTGGAGACCTGCATAGAGAATCCTCGCATGGATATTAAATCTATGTCAGCGAGGAATCACTTTATAGCGGTTGTGCAAGTATCCTTAGACTTGAGATCACCAAAGTTATCTTAAGTAGCAAGTGGTATACTTTGACTCCATAACTGATTACTTCCAACTGGGAGTGAACATAGTTAGGAGATTGGGTATATCATGACCTACTTGAAGATAGTTGAGTGATTGACAAAGGATTCACTATCCCAGATTTAACAAGGGAAGTTATCTCGCATGATTCTATAATTGCCTTGTTCAGAGAATCTCTGGCCAGAGTAATATGCCAAGATGGATGGAGATCCATGAAAGGTATTTTAGGAACAATGGTTAAATTAATAGAACATACATAATTAGATTTATATGAGTTGACAGAAATCCATACTCAGAATCTAATTGAGATAAGAGTGGTGAAAGGAGTAATTGCACGGTAACTGTTTCTATGGAAGGGTACAGTCAAACCATATGACTTTCCTGACATTTGGGTAGTCATGATGCCTAGCTAGAGGCCAATCATGACTTGTATAGTGATGTATCAAAATATCAATAGAGATTGATAAAATGATTTAAAGGAGTTTAAATCATGTGAGTTTTGAATAGAACTTACAATTACATATTATAATGCCAATATGGACAGGAACCCAATAGGTAACACACATATAGAGAAAAGGGTAAAATGGTAAAATGGCAAGGATAATAATATTTGATATTATTATGAAGGTAGAGAAGTAAATATGATAATAATTAATTAAAGAGTTTGATTAATTATGATCAAATAAAATTGTTCGCGGAACTTTTGAGAAATGTTTTGTAAATTGGACCTAATTGAAATAATGTATTTCATGATTAATTATTATTGTCTTATAAGTGTTATTAGACAACTATAGGTGTTATAGGACTGATATAATAATTAATAGGTCCATTGGAGGAATTTTTAAGGGCCAGAGGAATGAAGAAAGTTGGCGGAAACCATTTTGTAAGGGCCACATGCCTACTCCAATACAGAAGGCCTTAATGGCCCATTTCATGCACTAAATTAATTTATATATGGTACATAAGTGTTATGGAACTCACATATTTAATTTGGTTGGATTTGGAATCCATTTGGGTATTTAAATCCAATTAGTTGCACAAAGGGCCTAGTTTGTGGGTTTTGTGCATAGTCTTTTATGAAAAGGTTTAAATTGGATTTAATTAAGCCCAAATGATTATAATTAATTCCAGAGGCCCAATTAATAATTCTCCAGCAACTTTAAAGAGCCCAATCTCATTAAGGAGTTGGAATTTTAACCTAACTATAAAAGGCCAACTAATAAGAATTAGGGTGAAGTGATTAAAACAAAAAGAAAGTCTTTTTCTCTATTCTCTCTCTCCTTTTTGCGCCAACTCCAAGCTAGCTTCTTGGAATTTCGGCCAGCCCTAGTTGAACACCAATTTGTTGGTTCAATTTACCCCTCTCTAGTGTGGATTACTCATTGGAGGTGTTCGATTTTGGACACTGTGGTTTACGACAACCCGATGCGAAGTAAAATCTACTGTTCAACAAAAATCAAAGGTGATTTTTCTTATTATCATATAGTTATATTGTGTATTCATGGCAAGATCAGATCTAATGGTTAAAACATTTTAAAATTCTGCTCATGTATGTGATGCATGTAATCGTTAAAATCTAACATGGTATCAGAGCCATGGTTTTGCCATGGATATACAATTCTATATTTTTTTGCGGAATAAGTTTTGTTTTGTTTTGAGTTATTTATTTCATAAACTTTAAAATATTAGATTTGATTATTCAAAAATGAGAAATATTGATTTTTGGTTGTATGTGTGATCAAATAAATTTGGTGGAAACAAAAACGAAATTTTTGAATGATTGTGATTAGGGTTTGGCGTGAAACCCATTAGGGTTTAGCGTGAAACCCTAGGTGATTTAAGGGGCTGTTCTAATTTAATTTCTTATGGATCCATTAAAACATCATTTAGATGATATTTTACGTGTTTAATATGGGATATTAAGCCGTAGGATCGAACGGAATTAAAATCGAACAAGTTTTGCATGAAAACTAGTTTAGTCGAAAAGTTCGATAAATTGGTGTTCTTCGTGTGTTCTTGATGTGTTCTTGATTAGAACGAATTTTGATCTTCTAAATCTGATATATATGATATATTAAAGTGTTTTTAATTAATTGGATTAATTAAAATGGGCCTTAAATTAATTTGATTAATTTTAATTTATTAAAACCACTTAATGGGCTTAATTATGTTTACGGACTTGGTTTAAATTAGTGAATGACTTGGTGGGCCCAAGGAGCTGATTTAAATTAAACATTATAAACATTAATTAAGTTTATTAATGGGTTTTAAGGGCTGGAGTGGGCTTGGCTCATTCCAAAAGGCCTAATGGTCCAAAAGACATAAAACCAGTTTGTGTGTGAACACATTTAGGGTTTACTTTTGTGGGTTTCGGCCCACCCTTGGTTTTAAGCCCAAAATTGATTCTTTTAATTATTTAATATGATTAATTAATTAAATAATCAATTTATATTTAATTAATAATCAATTGGATTGATTATTAAGGCAAGAACACATGCATGCAAAAAGGTTTCCTAAAATGAAAGTTTCCAAAATGGAAAAGGTTTCCTAATTTGATCACATCATTAAAATAAATCAAAATATAGTTTCAAAGGCTGAAACAAAGTTAGTAATCCATTTCTTTATGCATTAGAGAGGCATATAAGGGTGTATGATTGGCATGATGGTTAGTTATGGACAAAGCCCAATGTGATTGAGCATAATGCATGTTTTGACCTAATAAGGACTTTCATGTCCCAGCCACTTGTTTTCGGTTTGTATTTCTTTTCAAGTTGTAATATGTAATTAGATTACTTAGATTAGAATTAGAAGTAGAGATGGAGACCAATATCAAGCAGCAAGATGGGCCGAATGGAGATCCAACAAGCTTGAAGATAATGTAATTATTTTCTTGTTTGAATCATGCATACTACCTAGGTGTGACCTTTTGATTTCCCTTTTGGCTCGGGGAAATCAAAGTAGTAAAGTCCATAACTATACCATATTTGTATGCTTATATTTATGTGATAGATATAGGATGCATACCAATGTATGCCAACCATGTATGATGAGACTTAATTAACTAAAACTCTCAAACAAATACTAAGGAATATAAGCCTTCCATTAATTTGAGGAGAATCAGAGTTCTTTATAGTGTGGGTTGTTGACCACAGTCAAGCTCACATTATATCGAATATGTTTAAATCTAATTAAATGGGTCATCTTAGCTAGCCCATTAGTTTGTTGACCACAATCAAGGCTAATGGTTCTAGAGGCAAGATTAGGGAATGCATATATGATATGCATGCATCAAGAGTTGATAACCTAATGATCCAATAGTTGTGTAGAGACACAATTGGTATAGAGATACCTACCTTTCAAGGGTATGGAATTTGGCTTGTTGACCACAATCAAGGTGAAATTACATATCAAGGATTGGATATTGGCCCACTAAGAAAACCATCAGGTTTTCTCGGATTATATAGTGAGGGCTATTAATTCGCAATAAAATAGTGGGAGTAAATGGATTAATTAAAGACCTTATTAATGCATACATATATATGAACATACTCTCATATCTTCTCTTTTTCACATTTAGGTCATCATCATGAGCACATCAAACATTAATATACGATCAATCTTGGATAACAAGCTGGTTGGCAACAACTATTCTGACTGGATCAGGCAAGTGAGAATTGTTCTTAGAGCTGAAAAGATCCACTATGTCTTGGATAAAAATCCACCACCACTTCCATCAGATGATGCCAATGATGAGATTAAAGGCATTTATCGAAAATACATGGAGGATAGTGAAGTAGCAGCATGTCTGATGCTGGGTGCTATGTCCTCGGAGCTTCAGAAGCAACATGAAATGATCGATGCTAGAACCATCATTTTGCATCTAGAGGAGTTTTATTCTTCTCAGGCTAGAACTGAGCAATATGAGATTCCTCGAGCTCTATTTAGCTGCAAAATGGTGGAAGGCACTTCAGCTGCTACTCATGAATTGAAGATGTATGGGTATATTAAGCATTTAAGTAAACTTGGCTATGTTATGGATAATGATCTATACATAGATTTAATCTTGTACTCGTTGGCTCCAAGTTATGCACCTTTCGTGCTTAACTTCAACATAAACAAGATCCAAGTATCTATTCTTGAGTTAATCAATATGCTCAAGACAGCTGGTGGATCATTTAAGAAGGATCCAAAAAGTGTCATGGTTGTCACTTCTGCTAAAGGCAAGAAGCAGAAGAAGAAGAAGATAACCAAGGCGCAACCAAAGCATGGTGCGATCTCCAAGAAGAAGGTTGCCAAGAAAGAGAATCCCAAAGGAACTTGCTTCCATTGTGGAAAGGATGGTCATTGGAAGCGTAACTGCAAGGCCTATCTAGATTCTCTCAAGGAGAAGAAGCAAGTTGATGCTTCTACTTCAGGTATTCATATGATTGAAATTAATACTTATTCTATTGCTTCAAAATAATCTTGGGTATTAGATACCAGATGTGGATCTCATTTATTTAATGATCTACAGGGGCTTAGAAGCTTTAGAAGAGTTGGAAAGGCAGTGATATGTTTGCAGTCAGCTACTGGACAGAACATCTCTACAACAGTTGTGGGGACTTACTATTTGCCTCTTCCTAGTGGATTAGCACTGGAATTAAATAATTGTTATTATGTTCCAGCTTTGTCCAAAAGTATTATTTCTTTCAATTGTTTGATGAACGATTAGGATATTTCTTTAAAGGACAAATGTTGTTACATTTTTAAGAACAATATGTTTTATGCAAAAGCTATCATTAAGAATGGTATATTTGTTCTTGATTTAATTAAAGAAGTACATAATGTGGATACCAAGAGAATGAAACATGATAATCTAAATACCTCATACTTATGGCATTGTCGTTTAGGCCACATAAATGAAAAACGCATGACCAAATTGCACAAGTCAGGTGATTTGGGATCATTTGATTATGAATCATTTGATACATGCGAATCTTGTTTATTGGGAAAAATGACAAAAGCTCCCTTTATTGGTAAAGGAGAACGAGCTAAAATGGTTTTGGACTTAATACATTCAGATGTATGTGGTCCAATGACTACACATGCCAGAGGAGGTTACTCCTACTTTATTACTTTCATAGATGATTATTCCAGGTTTGGATACATCTATCTAATGAAATATAAGTCTGAAGCATTTGAAAAGTTCAAAGAATTCAGAAATGAAGTAGAGAAACAACTTGGCAAAAGTATTAAAACACTTAGATCAGATCGAGGTGGAGAATACTTAAGTCAAGAGTTTCAGGATTATCTTAGAGATAATGGGATTTTATCTCAATGGACTCCTCCATATACACCACAACACAATGGTGTATCTGAAAGGAGGAATCAAACACTATTAGATATGGTTCAATAAATGATGAGCCGAGCGGACTTGCCTAAGTCCTTTTGGGGATATGCACTATAAACTACTGTTTATGTGTTAAATAGAGCTCCTAGTAAATCGGTTGATGTTACTCCATATGAGATGTGGAATAACAAGAAACCCATGCTTTCTCATATGAAAGTATGGGGTTGTCCTGCTTATGGGAAGAGGACAATGTCAGACAAACTGGATGTTAAGTCTGACAAATGTTTATTTGTGGGATATCCAAAAGAAACGTTTGGATATTATTTCTATCATCGCTTAGAACAAAAGGTGTTTGTTTCAAGGCATGCTGTCCTCTTGGAAAGAGAATTTCTCCTACAAGAGGACAGTGGGAGTAAAATTGAACTTGGTGAAGTTCAAGACCCACAAATAAAAGATGATCAACCGATTGAACCCGAAACTGAATTTCATAATGATGAGATTACAGTTGAACCTGATTATACACAAAATCCTAGATGATCTACTAGGATGCATTCTATCCCTGTGAGATATGGATTTCACATTGATTCAGATAGAGCATAACTGTAGTAGAGGATAATAAGCCTACAAGCTATCAAGAAGTTTTGAACAGTTCATAACGTGATTTATGCTTAAGGCTATGCAATCTGAAATGGACTCCATGTATGAGAATAAAGAATGGACTTTAACTCAACACCTGAAGGGATAAAACCCATAGGTGCAAATAGGTCTTCAAAAAAAGACTGACATAGAAGGTAATATAGTTACCTATAAAGCTCGCTCAGTAGCAAAAGGTTATCGTCAAAAGAAGTATTGACTATGACGAAACTTTTTCTCCTGTAGCGATGCTTAAGTCTATAAGAATACTTTTAGCCATTGCAGCTCATTATGATTATGAGATTTGGCAAATAGGTGTGAAGACAACTTTCCTTAATGGAAATCTTACCGAGGATGTGTATATGACACAACCAGAAGGATTCACATCAGGAAATAGTGAAAAGGTATGCAAGCTTCAAAGATCCATTTATGGATTGAAGCAAGCTCTAGGAGCTGGAACATACGATTCAATGAGACAATCAAGAGTTTAGTTTCTCACATAATGAAGATGAACCTTGTGTGTGTGAAAGGGTCAGTGAGAGTGCAATTGTCTTCCTAGTTCTACTATGTAGATGACATATTGATCATGGAAATGACATTTCTATTCTCCAATCTGTTAAAATATGGTTATCCAAGCAATTCTCATGAAAGACCTTGGAGAAGCATCCTATATTATGGGAATAAGGAACTATAGAGATAGATCCAATAGGTTGCTAGGTCTTTCTCAGAGTACATATATAGATAAAGTATTGAAGAGGTTCAATATGGATCTCTCTAAGAAAGGGTTTATACCCATGGTGCATGGGAAACACCTTTCTAAGTCTATGTGTCCACAGACACTAGAGGATAGAGAGAGCATGAATAGAATACCATATGCATTTGTAATTGGTTCTATCATGTATGTTATGTTATGTACATGTCCAGATGTAGCATTTTCTTTGAGTGTCACAAGTAGATTCCAATCTAATTTTGGAGAGGAACATTGGGCAGCTGTCAAGAATATTCTTAAGTACTTGAGAAGGACTAAGGATATATTCTTGGTATATGGAGAGGGCAGTTTGGAAGTAAATGGGTATACAGATGCCAGCTTCCAATTTGACAAAGATGATTGTAAATCACAATCTGGTTATGTGTTCCTAATGGGAAGAGGAGCAGTTAGTTGGAAAAGTTCCAAACAAGAAACAACTGCTGATTCCACGACGAAAGCTGAGTACATTACTGCTTCAGAAGCAGCCAAAGAAGTAATCTGGATCAAAAAGTTCATAACCGAACTAGGAGTGGTGCCTAGCATTGTTGATCCAATTCCTTTATATTGTGACAACAATGGAGCCATTGCACAAGTAAAGGAACCATGGTCTCATCAGCGATCCAAGCATGTTCTCGGACGCTACCATCTCATAAGGGAAATAGTAGCTAGAAATGATGTGAAAATAGAAAGGGTTCCCACAGATGACAATGTGGCGGATCCCCTCACTAAAGCACTTTCCTAGATTAAGCATGATCACCATATAAATAGCATGGGTTTGAGACATATGAGTGATTGGCTCTAGTGCAAGTGGGAGATTGTTAGAGAGTATGCCCTAGAGCCCATGTAATAGGGATGTTTTTCATATGTATAAAATTTATATTCTTAATAAAAAGCATCATTCATTTATTAATGCAATGTTTAAATACATGAGTCTGTAAATCTTAAATTAATAAATGAAGTCCTAGATATTATAAACACAGTGCAAAGGCAATCATGAAGGTGTTCATGATCTGAGATGTCTATTGCATACAAATGTCTTAATATCTAAATATCCCTAGTCATAGAATTAACAAGATAGGACATTATTAATTCGGACAGACTAGCACAAGTTATACTTCTTGAAAGGTTCAAGCTGTGGTTCTCATAACTGTGATTATGGAAGATAATCAAAGCTAACATGTGGATGCTTGTTAGAAGAACAAGTTCATTGGAGACCTGCATAGAGAATCGTCACATGGATATTAAATCTATGTCAGTGAGGAATCACTTCATAGCGGTTGTGCAAGTATCCTTAGACTTGAGATCACCAAAGTTATCTTAAGTAGCAAGTGGTATACTTTGACTCCATAACTGATTACTTCCAACTGGGAGTGAACATAGTTAGGAGATTGGATATATCATGACCTATTTGAAGATAGTTGAGTGATTGACAAAGGATTCACCATCCCAGATTTAACAAGGGATGTTATCTCGCATGATTCTATAATTGCCTTATTCAGAGAATCTCTGGCCAGAGTAATATGCCGAGATGGATGGAGATCCATGAAGGGCATTTTAGGAACAATGGTTAAATTAATAGAACATACATAATTAGATTTATATGAGTTGACAGAAATCCATACTTAGAATCTAATTGAGATAAGAGTGGTGAAAGGAGTAATTGCATGGTAACTGTTTCTATGGAAGGGTACAGTCAAACCACATGACTTTCTTGACATTTGGGTAGTCATGACGCTTAGCTAGAGGCCAATCATGACTTTTATAATGATGTATCAAAATATCAATAGAAATTGATAAAATGATTTAAAGGAGTTTAAATCATGTGAGTTTTGAATAGAACTCACAATTACATATTATACTGCTAACATGGACAGGAACCCAATAGGTCATACACATATAGAGAAAAGGGTAAAATGGAAAAATAACAAGGATAATAATATTTGATATTATTATGAAGGTAGAAAAGTAAATATAATAATAATTAATTAAAGAGTTTGATTAATTATGATCAAATAAAATTGTCCGCAACACTTTTGAGAAATATTCTGTAAATTGGACCTAATTAAAATAATGTATTTCATGATTAATTATTATTATCTTATAAGTGTTATAAGACTACTATAGGTGTTATAGGACTGATATAATAATTAATAGGTCCATTGGAGGAATTATTAAGGGCCAGAGGAATGAAGAAAGTTGGCGGAAGCCATTTTGTAAGGGCCACACACCTACTCCAATACAGAAGGCATTAATGGCCCATTTCATGCACCAAAATAATTTATATTTGTTACATAAGTGTTATAGAACTCACATATTTAATTTGATAGAATTTGGAATCCATTTGGGTATTTAAATCCAATTAGTTGCACAAAGGGCCTAGTTTGTGGGTTTTGTGCATAGTCTTTTATGACAAGGTTTAAATTGGATTTAATTAAGCCCAAATGATTATAATTAATTTCAGAGGCCCAATTAATAATTCTCCAGCAATTTTAAAGAGCTCAATCTCATTAAGGAGTTGGAATTTTAACCTAACTATAAAAGGCCAACTAATGAGAATTAGGGTGAAGTGATTAAAACAAAAAGAAAGTCTTTTTCTCTATTCTCTCTCTCCTTTTTGCGCCAACTCCAAGCTAGTTTCTTGGAATTTCGGCCAGCCCTAGTTGAACACCAATTTTTTGGTTCAATTTACCCCTCTCTAGTATGGATTACTCATTGGAGGTGTTCGATTTTGGACACTGTGGTTTGCGACAACCCGGTGCGAAGTAAAATCAACTGTTCAACAAAAATCAAAGGTGATTTTTCTTATTCTCATATAGTTATATTGTGTATTCATGGCAAGATCATATCGAATGGTTAAAAAATTTTAAAATTCCGTTAATATATGTGATGCATGTAACCGTTAAAATCCAACATCCTCTCTATGTTCACACACACAATTGCACCGACGGCTTAAAATCGAAATTGCTAGCTCTCAAAATAAGTATTGTATAATGGCTATGGTTTAAAGCTACAAAATTTGATTTTGTACTTCTCTTAGGTTGCTATTACTACCCAAGAACACAAGAGAATGAGGAACAATCCTTTCTCCTTGTGAAAATTGGCCAAAAAAATTAAGTGAGAGAGAGAGAGAAGTTCACACCAAAACCTAAAGAAATTAAGGTTTCACGCCAAAATGCACTCTCTTATTTTTTTTTAGGGTTTTATTTCTTTTCTAATATATATCCTTATCTTTTGGCAAGTGTTTGATCTGAATTTTACTATCTCAAGATAATTAATTCAACTTTAATCACTTCCTATAAATAAGTAATATATATTGATTTAATCTCCTTTGAATTTAAAATTCAAATTTAAAATAAAACACAAGACATTTAGTTAAATAAAATCACTTAACATAATTAATGTGCATGTACCGAAATTCTTTGATTTTTATCTTGGAATTTCGGCCACTTCATTATTTATTTAAATGATTTAATTTAATTTAAATTCTTTTAGGCTTTAAAACTCAATTAACTTAATTAATATAAGATAATTAATTAATTAAAATTAAACCTTGTGGGCTGAATTTTCTCTTTCATGGACCAAGATCCAATAGCAATTTTAAAACCTATTGCACACATTAATTTGACTTTAATTAAAAGCTCAAATTAATGCCTAATACTTTATTTAAATATTTTAAGCTCAGTGCTTTGTGTACGATCCTATAGGTCCATTTAATGTTGGCAATGAATTAATTCAAAGGCTATATATATTCTCTAGCAAGATATTATAGCATTCCAAATTAAATGAAAGTGCATATGGAATTTAGTAACCTAATGCAATTTTGCATTGTCCCATACCCATAAATATCAGAATTAATATAAGGCATGAAACTAGTCATCCTTATATATATTAATTCATTTCATGATATTCCAGTGACATTGAACTCTTAGATAAATAATGATTAATCATTATTTCATCTCGGTATGGCTATACACTTTTCAGTTCACTGAACAAGTGGCCGATGATATTTTCTCTCTTATAGAGAGGGGTAATCCCTTCACTTCTCTCATGCTTTCTAACATGAATCAATGAATATCCAAGTATACCCATACTTTTCACTCTGTTACGAGCACGTTAGGTGTATGTCAAAGCACACAGTAATTCATAAAGAGTTTCATAGAGATTTTAGGTCAAAGAACTTCGATACAAAACTTGCATATAAGGAACACTTATGACTTGTACCATGTGGTGTTCTCATGAGTGGATCAAATCCAAATACCATGTTCTAAACATGTATCTATGATCTCTGATTGACACTCTTGTCCTTATGATCCGTAAAACAGAACTCAAATTATCAGATAGAGCATACTAGTCTTAATTCATTTGTTATTCCCATAACAATGACTGACTAGGGATATTTAGAATGAAGTCTCATTTGTTTCAAGGTCTTACAACCATGTGCCTCACACATGATAACTTAAACTGAAACAACATTCTTGGATAGTTCTATCAATTGATATGCATAGGAATATAATAGATAAAACAAATGCCTCATTTCTTAACTAAAGTATTTTATTACAATGTATTGGGGCTAGGGCTTACACTAACAAAACATGCATATGAAATTTCGCATATAGTTGTACATATATACATAAATATATGTATGTGACTAGAAAGATAAATTAAAGGGATTTTACTGCCTGCGTTGAGTCTAGAAAGTGGATAGATAGGCATGCCTATAAGGGTACCTTGTAGCTGTTTCTGAACAATTTTGACATGTTTAGGTCCTCTTGAAATTAAAAGTTAGAGTTGATTTGAACAACCTCGTTTGGGTTGTAGCCGACCCTGCTTGGGTTCGCTTGACCAGTCCATGTTATTTGATTGACCCCATTTGGGTCTATGATATTTGATTGACCTCGTTTGTTTCCATGTTATTTGATTGACATCGTTTGGGTCTATATTATTTGATTGACCCCATTTGGTTCCATGTTATTTGTTTGACCCCGTTTTGGTCCATCGATTTATCATATAGTTTTTCCCTAAAGGAAATCACCGTTTAATACCTTCGGGTATCCTATTTGTACCTTCGGGTGCCACTGTTACAATAAAAAATTTTAATACCTTTGGGTATCTTATTTGTATCTTCGGGTGACACCGTTATAATCAACAGTTTTATACCTTTAAGTACTACCTATAACCTGATATCCACCTCTTTAGAATAGTGCAGGCTTTATTGTCAAAGGTTAAGAAAAATTTAATAAGGCATGCAAATTCTTAATTGACTTTATAATATTCTACAAATGGAATTCCTTTTGTTGCACATAAAACTCACATCTAAAAGAATGCCCAATAGTATATGTATCTATACTACTAGTATCATAAATACATGCTAATTGTTAAATGATGAATTTGCATTATATTAATACTTTGATTAAATTGATGATATATATATATATGCCTTTTTTATCATAAACCTTATTTCTATATGTATGCCAATACATGATTGATGAAGGAATTTTTATTAAGTTCAAGAATATTATAAAATCTAATGGGCGCAACAATTTTATAAGTGCATATTCATATTATATATTAAAGATTATAAAGATTAGACAGTAACAACCATTGTTTTGAAATATTTTTCTTATGATTATATATGTGTTCACATTGTTGCATGTACACATTCTTTAACGTGTATTTGTTATTTATGATAATGATATGTAAGTGTTATGTTTAGTTGATAAGCTTATTTTTATGATACATCTAATATGTTATAACATGAATAACTTATGTAATATAAAGTAAGCCTATAGTAATATAATAATCTCATGGTAATAGGAAGTGTTGTTTTGTTATATAATTCTAATGTGTGTATATATCCAAGACATACAAGAATAGATATAAGATAATTTCTATGTCTTTGAATATTGTTCATGAAATTAATAATAGATAACTATACTTTCATGATTAAGCATTGTTTAATAAAATATTAATATTATCAATGTTTGAACTTAAGTCCAATGGATATTGATACTTGTATAATTATATATGGTGAATGAAACATCTGTGCAAATTTTACTATTGAACTTTATGATTTCTATAAGTGAATGTAAATGTTTAATTTCTTTCATTTCTTGAAATAAATCATTGTTATATTTAAGGCATATTGTATGCTTGTTGACGATCACTGTGAGTGGTCATTTATCATGATTTAGTTCCCCACTAAGCTTTATAGCTTACCACGGGTGTTTCATCCGTGTAGGTTGCAAGGCTAAGAATTTCTCATAGGACTGATATTTGTAGCAAGTTGGCCAACACAAGTCTTTGAAGATTATAAAGTATATAGTTTTCTTTTTGGTTCTTTTTGTATTTTGAGGGTTTTATGTTGTGTTGGAAATCTTGTAAAAGTATAGTTGTGTTGTAAGATGTTAATCAATTGTTATATTTTGTAAAGAGACTCTAATGTATATTGTAAAGTCTTAATAGTTTAGCACTCTTATGGATTAAGTATGAATATCAGTTCTCTATATAGTTGGTATATGTTTATGTTGCACAGTAAAACATGTATAATGAGATGGATAAAGTGATTTGTATAGATTATAGGATAAGGGTGCTACAGAGCTTCTGTATGACAGTAGATTGAGGTTATTCCTGAGAAAATTGAAATCGAGGTGGAAAGGGCCCTACGTTGTTATGGAAGCAGATAAATTTGGGGTGGTGACTCTTAAACACCTAGGAGATAAGAAAGAATTCAAGGTGAATGGACATCATGTGAAGCCCTATTTTGAGTCAATATTTGAGGGTGCTTCAGTGATCATCACTCTCTAAGACCCTTGACGGTACTTAGAAGTCCAACTATAGACTTGATAAATGCAAAACTTTTTCTAACCCTTACTTCTAAAAATTCTTTATGTTGTTTTTCTTTTTAGTAGTCATGTTTAGGGTAGTGGCTCAAGGAGTTGTAAGTTTCAGTCATAATCTTGGTGTTTTCTATCATTCCAGAGGAGAAGAAGGATTAGGTTAATAGTTAGGAGGGAGTGAGAGAAATAAAATTTTTAGTAAATTTTAAGGGATCACGGTTATTAGGTTTTGTTTGGTAACTGTGACATAGGTCGGTTTTGATTATGGATCTTAGAGCATGTTAGGTCACGTTTACTAGGTTTTGTTTGGTAACAGTGAGGTCAATTTAGTTTAGTCCAGAGGAGAAATTCATCTTACCTCATAGTCACTATGATTTTTGTAATGATCATAACCTAGACCCTTTTTTAGTCCAGAAGCAAAATTTAGGGTATCTCACGGTTACTATGATTTTAGTACTGACCATGACATAAGTCCATTTTTAGTCCAAAATCTAATGTTGGGGTATCTTATTGTTACCTGGAATTAGGTGGTAACCGTGACCCCTTTGAAAAAAAATAATTTGAAGACCCTAATTGTTAGGCGTGCCTTTTAGGTTACAGGTAGTTTTTTCCCTTTATATTAGGGTTTCATTTTTTTTACTTTTCCTTTTTCTCTCTTTTTCTCTCTCTTTCTCTCTCGTTCTCTCTTGTCTCCACCATTCTCAGTTGCTGCTCTCCACTACCTTGAATTGGTGAGTCTCTTTTTTTCCTTATTTGCTTTGTTCTTGTATTGATTTCTTTTTTGTTGTTTGGTTCTAGTTTGTTTTTATACATTGTGTTTCAATTTTTTTGGCAAGTTCTTTTGTTCTTCTTTTTCCTTAACATTTTCTTGTTTTTATTTTTTGTGGTTGTTCTTAATTCCTTGCTTACTCCCAATCTTTGTTGACGAAATAAGTTTTCTCTCTCTAATTTCTTATGTTTTCCTTTTTGGCAATTTTTTAGGGTTTTAGATCTTTTCTATTTTTCTCTTTTGATTTTTGCTTTTGTTGTTGTGTTTTGCCTTCCAATTTGATGTTTTGTTCATCTTTTTTTCTTCTTCTTCGTTGATTTGTTTTAAGCTTTCACTTTTTCTCTAAATCTCTCTTTTAGTCACTAAATTTTTTTCTCTGATTTTTGTTTTTATCTTTTGCTTTGTTTTAGTCGATTTTTTTTCTATATCCATATGTTTACTGTTCCTTCATTTTTTTTACTTTCTCATTCGTTGAACTTCTATTTTAGTCATTTGATTTTTATGATCGTTGAGTGTGCTTTTGTTCTATTATGGACAGATTTTGTAAGGATAGTGTAAAGCCCATTGGTGCAATCTCTTAACCTCCTTTGTTTTCTTGATTGTTTAATTTTTTATTTCTTTTATTTTACTATGTTTGGTTGTTACAATTAGAAGAAATGTTGGATTTCGTTTGGTCACTATAGTAATGTTTGGTTTTCAATTATGCCTTTTATTTTTCTTCTTGTAATAATCTTCACCAGTGAGTACCTTCTTTACCTCTAGTCAGTTCAAAAATGTGATAAATTCTTAGCAATCTTGTTTGGATTGTACAATTATTTAACATCTTGTTTGAGTATGATGAGGAAATAATTTTGCATTCTGGGTTCAATTTGGACAGTGATGCCTTTTTACCTTGAGAGAATATCATGTCTTAAGATTTATAAATGCTAACTCCTTGCATTGATGCTATGCCTTGAATTATTTGGGCACCTCAATTGCTGCTTTGTTGCTATCTCAGTAGAAGCACATGTACTCTACTTGTAGTGTGTGTTAATTTGGAATTGCTGCATGTAGGTAACATTAATTGTCATTTTATTTTTTCAAGCCTATTTTGTGATCAAAGAAGTATGCCAAATCATTTTTCTATTTTCTAAGCTAGCAAATGCATTCATATGCACATTTGTATGCCCATTTCTATTCTATATTTATATAGTGAAATGATTCGGCCTGTGGGCTACTGGTTTCCAAAGGATGACTTCTTCATTGGGGTTGAGTGCCATATACCTCAAGGAAACTTCTTGTGTGCTATGCATCAAACTTTGCATTTATATTTATTCATGGTTTTTCTTAGCCCATGGCCCATACCTGTTGAGGAAAGTTTGATACTTTTTTTTACTTTGATTGACTATCAATTTGAGAATACTTCAATAATTTTTCTTAGCAAGCTCTTAGATCTTAGCCATAACTTATTTTATGCACTTTTGAAGTTGAGAAGCACCCTTGTCTTCAGATCAATTGAATTATGACTTAGGTTATTTATGTTTATCCTATTTTGTGATAATGGTGCTTGCATCTCTACCTGCATTTGAACCATTTTGAATTAGCACAGTTTTAAGTGGAATTTTTATTGCCAGGGTTTAGTTGTAATTTAATTGGAAGTTGGCAGTTGTTAGGATTGTTTCTTATGAGCTGTTGAAATTTATAATTTTCATTATGATAAGATTGAGGTTGCTTGTTGATTGTTAGGCACCTATGTTGTAGTAACCTTTGTGCCATTGTTGATAATTAGTTTTACCATTTTATGCCTTTGGTTGGTTTGGGTTTATGTGTTCAATGTTTGCTTTATGCAGTGACTCTTCCTTAGTTAGTTTAGTTGCCATTTTCACTGCTTTAATTGCCTTTATCACTATCTCTTTTATTCTGCCCCATTTTTCTCTTGGATTGCTCATATTATTTTTGTGTTACTTTTTCCATGCTAAGACTTTTTAACCTTCTTAACTTTGTTCTTGATAGTGCCACCTAAGTGAGCCTATGTTTCTAGCTCTTCCTTTTGAGCCCAAGCAGTTCTCCCTCTCTCTAGCTAGCCTTTACCTCCTGAAGACCAGGTAGAGGCTAGTCAACCACCTCCTCCAGCCCCTATGCAGCAAAGATGAAAGAAAAAGAAGGGACCGAAGGTACCAGGATGGGTGCCTGAGAAAATGAAAACAAACTATAAGATTTTTTCCAATTGTTAGTGTCTCTCATCTGTTTACCTAGATATGAGTTTGTTGGAAAAGCTAGGAACCAATAAGGAGGTCAGAGGTGACATTGCAGCTATTGGATGGGAAAAATTCTTAACATGTAGGGAGCTAGTATACCCTAATCTGACTAGAGATTTCCTAACCATTGTCCAGTTTAACTTCGAGCATGGTCAGGTTCCAGATATGGTGACCTTCTACCTAGAAGGGAAATTCTATGAGGAAACTTTGGCAACAGTCACTGAAGCCTTAGGATTCCTACCTAATGGCCTATTTATTTTTGAAGAGTACACTAAGGATGTGGTTTGGGAGGATATTAAAGACCCACTCATTGGAGGTCCATATGTGTGTGGGACCACTAAATCCCACCTGCTGTAGGATCATGTTTTTAGAATTTTACATCATTATTTTCTATATCTTTTTATGTCCCATGTGTAAAATTTTACATCAAGATTCAACTAAATATCATGTATGTAACTCGAGATATTCAAGAAAAACCATAGGCTGTTGATACAACCAAACAAAACAATTTTTTTATGACCAATTAAAAAATTCATAAAATAAATTGAAGAAAGAGTTTGACCAACTTTCATTTATCAAAATTTTTCTCCTTGGTATCTAGTTTACTCAAAGTTTTACAACATAACATTTTGACTCCTTTACCAAGACTTATGCCTGAAATACCAAAATCTATTCCTTAACAGTACAAACAAATCTTACGAGTTGCATACGAAACTTTGATATGCTTTGGATTAAAATTAGGCATTGCTTCCTTCATATGACATGTATATTAGAAGTCTAATTTTTATAAAATTTAACCTCATAGAATTCCAACCACTATACATGAAAATACATCATAATTTCTACAATCTATTCTAAAATCGAAGTCAATAGCTTTCATGAATTTCAATTAAATATTTGAATAACTTAAAGCCAAATTTAGTGTTAGGTCCCTTCTACAAAATTGTAGACATATTTCTTATGTAACCTTATAAATTGATTGGTCTTAATTATATTTTTCTAACTTAATTTATTGTAACCATTAATTCAAAAGATTTTCATGTCCTCACTTGTTGTAACACTTCTTAAAATTATTACTCTTTTTAATTGATCATACTATCAATAATTTAAATAAAAATTCTACTATAATTATCCATATGAAAGTATAAGAATCCTAATTCCCATATCTTGGCCGAATTCCCTTTTTTCTTCAATCTTTTACAAGTTATTTCCCTTTGTTTATTTTACCTTCTTCTTCTCCTTTACCAACAAATTCATTCTTTAAACTTAAATTTCCAACATCTTACTCAACCAACACACAACAAAATCATAATAAGAAGAATAAGAAGAAGAAGAAGAAGAAGAAGAGAAGAAGAAGAAGAAGATGAAGAAGAAGAAGATGAAGAAGAAGAAAAAGAAGAAGAAAAAAAAGATATGAACCAAATAAAAATGATTATCATAATTATTTATAGCTAATTGTTCTTGAATAATCAACATGCAAAAGGATTTTTTCTATAATTCATAGATAGATTGAAAGGATTTAAAAAAGTGAATTAGAAAGAAAGAAACAAAATCTATTTTTTCCACTAAGTGATGTCGTCCACCACTCTCTTTAATTCCTTCTCTAATTTTAAGCTTTTATAATGAAAAGGAAAATTCTCTTCTTAGTCCTTCCACATTTTGCATGTCACACATAATTCCCTCTAACTTTTGCATGTTACATAATGACCATTCCTCTTTTGTGCTTCTCTTAAATTAACGTCTCATTTCTTCCCTTTATTTACAATTAACCCCTTCAAATTCCATATTAACAAATTGACCCCTAAATTTACACTTCATGCTTCAATTACACCATTGAATAATATTAAACCAAAATAATAAATTTTATTCTTATGCAATCAATAAAATAAAAAGAATTTATTACTTTTCTCATACTGCATATATGAAATACATAGTATTAATTTATTCTAATTCGAATATAATCCTATTAAAGCAGGCATTTCCAACCGGGGTCATATTAGGGGCCTTATAGGGAGTGTAAATTTGATCAATTATAGGTTTGGATAGCATGATTTTTAAGCCATCATGCTGCCAAAATTTACATTAAATGAATAATAACTTAATGATGTGTAATAAATGTATGAATTAAATTAATAACTCATATTATTTTTGTGCTTCTTTTGCCATGCTAAGACTTGTTAACCTTATTAACTTTGTTCTTGATAGTGGCACCTAAGCAGGCTCGTGTTTCCAGCTCTTCCTTTCGAGCCCAGGAAGTTCTCCCTCTCTCTAGCTAGCCCTTAACTCTTGAAGACCAGGTAGAGGCTAGTCAGCCACCTTCTCCAGCCCCTATACAGCAAAGATAAAAGAAAAAACAGGGACCGAAGGTACTAGGATGGGTGCCTGAGAAAATGAAAACAAACTATGAGATTTTTTCCAACTATAAGTATCTCTCGTCTGTCTACCTAGATATGAGTTTGTTAGAAAAGCTGGGAATCAAGAAGAGGTCGATGGCGACATTGCAGCTATTGGATGGGAAAAATTCTTTACATGTAGGGAGCTGGTATACCCTAATCTGATAGTAGATTTCCTATCCATTGTCCAGTTTCACTACGAGAGTGGTCAGGTTCCAGATATGGTGACCTTCTACCTATAAGAGAAATTCTATGAGGAAACTTCGGCAATAGTCACTGAAGCCCTAGGATTCCTACCTAATGGCCTATTTGTTTATGAAGAGTATACTAAGGATGTGTTTTGGGAGGATATTAAAGACCAACTCATTGGAGGTCCATATATGTCTGGGACCACTAAATCCCACCTTCTGCGGGATCATGTTTTTAGAATTGTACATCATTTTTTCTCTATATCTTTCATGTCCCATGTGCAGAATTTTACATCAAGATTCAACTTAATATCATATATGTAACTCGAGATATTCAAGAAAAACCATAGGCTGTTGATACTACAAAAAAATACAATTTTTTATTACAAATTATAAAATTCATAGAATAAAATAAGGAAAGAGTTTGACCAACTTTCATTTATCAAAATTATGCTCCTTGGTATCTAGTTTACTCAAAGTTTTACAACATAGCATTTTGACTCCTTTACCAAGACTTGTGCCTAAAATACCAAAATCTATTCCTTAATAGTACAAGCAAATCTTACGAGTTGCATGCTAAACTTTGATATGCTTTGGAATAAAATTAGGCATTGCTTCCTTTATATGACATGTATATTAGAAGTCTAATTTTTATAAAATTTAACCTCATAGAATTCCAACCGCTATACATGAAAATACATCATAATTTCGAAAATTTATTCCAGAATCGAAGTCAACAGCTTTCATGAATTTTAATTAAATATTTGAATAACTTAAAGTCAAATTTAGTGTTAGGTCCCTTCTAAAAATTTGTTGACATATTTCTTATGTAACCTTATAAATTGTAATTGTCTCAATTATATTTTTCTAACTTAATTTATTGTAACATTACAACCATTAATTCATAAGAATTTCATGTCCTCACTTGTTGTAACACTTCCTAAAATTATTACTCTTTTCAATCGATCATACTATCAATAATTTAAATAATAATTAAACTCTAATTATCCATATGAAAGTATGAGAATCCTAATTCCCATACCTTTGCCGAATTCCTTTTTTTCTTCAATCTTTTGCAAGTCCTTTCCTTTTGTTCATTTTACCTTCTTCTTCTCATTTACCAACAAATTCATTCTTTAAACGTAAATTTCCAACATCTTACTCAACCAACACTCAACAAAATAAGAAGAAGAAGATGAAGAAGAAAAAGTAGATATAAACCAAATTGAAATTATTACTGTAATGATTTATATCTAATTGTTCTTGAATAATTAACATGCAAAAGGATTTCTTCAATAATTCATAGTTAGATTGAAAGGATTTAAGAAAGTGAATCGAAAAGAAAGAAACAAAATCTATTTTTTCCACTAAGTGATGTCATCCACCACTCTCTTTAAATCCTTCTCTAATTTTAAGCTTTTATAATGAAAAGGAAAATTCTATTCTTTGTGCTTCCACATTTTGTATGTCACACATAATTCCCTCTAACTTTTGCATGTTACACAATGACCATTCCTCTTTTATGCTTCTCTTAAATCAATGTCTCATTTCTTCCCTTTATTTATAATTAACCCCTTTAAATGCCATATTAACAAATTGACCCCTAAATTTACACTTTATGCTTCAATTACACCCTTGAATAATATTAAACCAAAATAATAAATTTTATTTTCATGCAATTCATATAATAAAAAGAATTTATTACCTATCTTATACTGCATACACGAAATATATATTCTTAATTTATTCTTATACGAATATAATCCTATTAAAGCATGCATTTCCAACTGGGTCATATTAAGGGCCTTATAGGGAGTGTAAATTTGATTAATTGCAGGTCTGGATAGCATGATTTTTAAGCTGTCATGCTGCCAAAATTTACATTAAATGAATAGTAACTTAATGATGTGTAATAGATGTAAGAATCAAATTAATAACTCAGGCTATCAACTCATTCCATCAAAATTGACATAACAATGATGTAACTAGATGTTGACATTAATAATATCATACGATATAAGGGATATTGAATGAATGTAGGGTGTCAAATGTTTTATGCTTAGAATTGTGATAGAATGTTTGGCTTAGTTATTTATGCTTAGAATTTGGTCTCTTTTATGTTTTTATGTGACTGTAGGAGTAAAGGGATAAAGAGCTAGAAAAGGAGGCTAAGTAACCTAGTAAGCAATGAATTCAAGGTCCTATCATGAGAAGAAAGAAAGGAAAATCAATAAGAAAGAGAAAATTTGAAGATGTATGTTTTTTCATGAAAACGATAGAGGTTGGGGATACGATAGATAGTGGTTACACATTCAAATTTCAAATCAAGCTTCTAAAAGACATAACTTTTCCTAAGGGTTGTGTACCTCTAGACGGTTATTTGAAGGGGCACATTTTTTTGTAGAAGAGCTATAAATGCAAGGGAGATTAGAAGAAAAAATATATAGTTTTTAGATAGTTTTGAGTTAGACATTTTTATTTTGTAAAGAAATAGAAGAACTAACTTTTTAAAAGAAGGCATAATCAAGGAAGAAGAAAAACATTTAATGAGTATAGGATTGAGAGATCAACTTTTATTTTTTCTTTCAATTATTTTTCTTTTCTTTGTAATTACTTGAATGATATTTGTAAGAACTTTTACAATTATTTTAATGCTTATTTATTCTCATTAATATAAATGATCTTTAATTGTAGAGTTTTCTATTAGTATTTTATGCTTGATCATTGTAAATGAGAGTATAGTTCGAAAGATTTATTCTTTCTTAAAGCTATTAGAAGTTCATTATCATAACATTGCTAAAGGATCAGGATGTTAGGATGATTGTTATAGGTTGATAACTATTCTTAAAATATATGAATATAATAATCTAATCTACAATGAGAGTTAAGGGTTAGAAATTATACTTGCATGTTTTAGGCATTCTATTTCATATCGGAGAGTGATCTAGAGATTTATGTCAACTTGACTAGTAGATTGAAGATTAATTTCAGACTAAGAAAATAATATCAAGTTTCAATTTGTTAATGCATATCATTTATCATATTTGCCTTCTTTGATCATAATTAAAGTAAGATTAGTCAATACCTTAGTTAAAGTAAAACACTAATAGATTAATTTTATAACCAAATTAATGATCTTTGTAAACAAGATTGACATCAAGCCATAGTATGTAATAACCAAACATTTTCTCATAGAAACGATATCTTGAGTACTAGACGGTAAATCGTGCACTTGTGGATTTGCAACAACACTTCTTCCTCAAACTAATGATTTTGAATTATTTATTTATTTCTCAAATCATTGTTTTCCTTAGGAAAATCACGTTTTTATACATTATAATGAGTTTTTTAGCATTCCCATGCATCAAAATTGCTAGATTTGAATTTTGGTTGAGTTTTGGGTGATTTTTGGCCATTAATGGCATCGTTCCAATCACTGGAATGATTTTATGGTAGGTCGTAACTCACTTGACTCGTCCCCCTAACTCACGAGTCAAGGCCATGACTTGCTCGAGAGTCACACCCACAGGCCTTTTTCCCCTTTTTCTGCCCATTTACTCCGTCACTTACTCTTTTGGCCTTTTTCCATGCATGTGACTCACTCTCTTGACCCATTTTCCTTATTTCATGATTCCTTTTATTATTTATTTTTTTTATTAATATAATTCCTTTTTTTTTGTATTTATTCATGTATTAATTTGACATTGTATTTATTTATTATTCACATCAATATTTGTTTACCTATTTATCATTGATCTTATTATTATCAATATCATTATTTACCATGTAATTCACACAACATGCACCATAATATTATTTTTTCGTTGTAATTTATTTTAATTTATGCATTTTGTTATTCATATTTAATATGTAAATTATGCACTTGCTTATTTACACTATTTTAATTCTCTTTAATTCAATTATTTTATTATTAACATCATTGTGTTCATATCATTATTATGTCATATACTTTATTATTATTATTATTATTATTATTATTATTATTATTATTATTATTATTATTATTATTATTATTATTATTATTATTATCATTATCATCATCATCATCATTTATTTTAATTTGCAATGTATTTAAATGCTTTAACATCCACATGCCTATAACTGTTGTATGAATTCTAGATACATCATGCATTTTAAATATTTTGCCTAATTTATTTCTATTATATTAAAGTAGCTATTTGTCTAGTTTAATCAAACTAATTGTTTATCATTTATTATTTGATTTAATTAATTACTGACCGATGCTATTTTTTTGCCCTTTTTAATGCCCATAATACATCCATATGTCAAGTTATTTTAAGGAATAAGGTGGAGCAGATTATTCTAGGATTTATTTTCCTATTTATTCATCATTTTTGGTCTGTATTATTTAACCTTTCATGCCTTTTATATATTTGATTGTAATAGCTTAGTAATAAATCATTTTGCATGATAATTAGGAAAATTAACTTTAAATATTTTCTACTTAATTAATTTTTTTTACATAAAAATGGACCAATGTCTACTTTTTATCCCAAAATTCACACCAATTATTCTTTTATAAAATATTAATGAGGGAACTAAAATTCCCAAATTAATCAATACCATGACTTATGCATGTTTTAATTGTATTATAATTCTTTAATGCCATTTTTATTGCAAGTAAATGATTTTTTTGATTGTTAAACTAAAAACTCACTAAATACTTTTATATAATTTTGAGTGGTATTTAGAATCAATGTCCTAATTTTTACCCATAAAACATGTAAAATTACAGATTTTACATTATAAATACAAAATATTTTATATCTAAAATCAATTAGCGTGATTCTTTTCCTAAAGCAATGAGGGATCAACTATCCCCATTTTTACTGAAGAATACACCCAAAATGTTGCCTCTTTTACAAATACGCATTCGAGGACCAACATCCTTATTTGAATGAACTTAATTAATTCCTCGATTTATGTATGATTTTATTTTTACACCTATTTTTGCATTCTTTAATGCTTTCAATGACATGCTTTTAAAGCTTTCGATATACATGTCTTACATCTTTCCAATATGTTTGAGTTCACCTTACTTTTCTAATATAATAATTTGCATGAGAAAAGAGATAAAATAAATTAATCATTAAAACTCATTTATATAATGCCAACAAAAGGTATAAATAAGAGTGAGGTCTCGAACTATCTCTAGTTTTGGCCTTATAAGGTTAAAACTAACTTTTCAATATATTATTAGGTGGTGATTCCATGCCTTGTGGTGCCTAGCAAATGCCATCATAGGTTGATCATCAATAATAGATAGGAATAAAATCTTGTCTATTACAAAGCGATAAACTCTCACTAGTTAAATGAACCTCATTAGGTCTCGAGCCTTAAAAACGGGCTTTCAAAAAAAATTGGATGCCTACCGGATTCTACGCATCATAATGGCTACTCCACTAGGGACTATGAGATTTTTCTCTAAAAGTACCTTTGCTTGGTTTAATATAGATAAGTTTAGAGATTAAGAAATTTATCTCCTTTCAAAAGTTTGCATTGTATTTATATTAGGGCTTTAAAATTAAGTTAGGCATCTTCCTTTTAACACCGGTACAATCCTAAAGCATGACCTTATGTTCCCTCAATGTAGGAAAGTGTGAAGGAGGATTACCAGGCTAAGGCTCGTTCCTTCTGGTACATCAAATTATGACTCGATCGATCGTCATGCTCATGATGAGCTAGACCTATTAGTAGAGACCATACTTAGGCAACCTTAAAGCTGTATTACCAAATCGAAAGCCTATGTAATGGCATAGAAATATCCATTAGGGGGCACGCACCATAATACTTTTCTTGTGTTGTAGGTCCTTGTGTATTAAATAAATCCTAATAAATTTAGATGTTTTCTCATCAAAGATTTCATGCCCCGATGGGCATAGCTTAGTTTATTTAGATTGTTTAAATATGCAATGGCCAAAATTCATTTCCATAAACTTTAAATAAAGAGAAGTTATGTTGCCAAATTTCCACTGTGCATCAAATGTGCTTATTGGTTTTCCTATTAACCTATGAACTAATCCTACATAGGAAAGAGACCTCACAAACTCTTATGTCGAAGTAATAAGGTTGGGAGCATTTTTTTCCTTTTGCATGTTTTTGTCTAAGCTGCAAGCATATGTAGCTCTAATAAAATAACAAAAATAATGATAATGATAATAAATTATAAAAATATGCATGTTTTATTTGCATAGATTTTGATGCATGCACATCTCATTTTGTGTGCAAATAAAATAATAATTTAATAATATGACACATGTGTATTATAGGTTCAAATTCTTTTTACCATGAATCTATGTATGTTTTGCTTTATGTGCTATAAGTTAACATTCTGCATTAGCTCACATGTTTTGCTTTGTGTATAGATTTTTTCCACGCATCATATGTGTGACATGTTCATACATCACTTATATATTACACATTATTGTGTCTTATGCTAATATTTGAGTTACATATCATATGTATGCCATTCATATGCATCAATCTCGTGCATTGATGTGTAACATATTCACAACACATCATACATCACACATATACAATGCATATGTGTGCCTAGCATGTCCATATGTCATGTGTATCTTACGTATCACACATTATCACATGTATAAACTGTATGCTTATCCATTTGATGCATCATATGTATGGTTAACTTGCTCACGCATCATACATAATATCATGTACATTATTATGTATTAACCCATATTGTATATTATACTCATGCATCATCATCATAATGCAATAGTTGACCCACACATCACTTGCAACTCTAACATGCTCATTCTCATACACCATTCTATATGCATCAATACAATGAGAAAAAGTGTGAATGACAATAAAATAGTAATACATTAACATTACCATGGCATGAATAAATATCTAGTGTGTATTTATATATTAATGCATGTCATACCATATATATATTAACATATACCACACCACTTACATATGCCTATCCTGTATATACATAGTAATGCTTGTAATGACATGTGCAAATTAATATACATCATGAAATGTGCACATAGACAATCCCCATAACATCTATCATATGCGTATTGGCTTGTATATGTAAATATTTACTATTACATGTGCTCATTGATGAATGTCCGAGCATATTATGGCATGCACATAAATTTTGCATACATATGCATATTGACATATGGTATATTGTGAACATTAGACATGCATCATGGCATATACATGGTGACATGTAAACATACATTACAATGTCCACCTTAGTTTCATTTATTTCCAGTTACCATACATATTGTACTACATAGAACTAAGTGTATAATAGTTAAGAGACCAAACATAAGAATTATCAAAGTTCATACTATACTGTTATTTTATATTAGAATTCATTTAGTATAAGGAAGTATTACAATACACTACATTAAGATCATAACTTGCTATAATAACTCTTTCTATAACAGATGTTGGCTTTGCTAATGTAGATCTTGCTAATTTTAACTTGCTACAATAACTCTTAATTTTTCTCAAACTAAGCTCTAAGCCATAACGGGAAAAATTAAGGGCAAAACTAGATGGGTTACCTCATCATATGGTATCAAATAATGGATTATAATTTGCAGGAGAAACCAAATAGATGCTCACCAAGATGGGTTCAACATCATACTAAATGAAGCAATCGAAGTAGCTAATAATACCATGAAGTAGATTCTAGCCAAAATGGTTCAAACCTACAAATATTTGATTGACAAACTAGTTTTTGCACAATAAGGTTTAGGACCACAACCAAAACATCAACAAGGGCTACTCTATTTTCTTTAGTCTATATAATGGAAACGGTACTGCTAGTAGAGATTGAGCACTAATCTTTGAGAGTACTTTTAGAAGTCGAGTTGCTAGAAATAGAATGGGCTAAACAAAAGTTTTCACAACTTAACCTATCAGATAGGGATAAAATGAGGGCTTATTTTCACAATCAAGTTTACTAGAAAAGGCTTGCTCACTCATTTGGGAAGAAAGTTAGGAAACACCTATTGATAAAAGGAGATTTTGTATTCAAATAGATGAGGCCAAGAATTTCAAACATTCAAGGCAAATTTAGGCCCATGTGGGAAGGACCTTTTGTACTAAAGGGGCTATTATCTAAAAGAGTAGCCATCTTGTCCAATAGTGATGGCAATGACTTCAAAGAGCATGCATGTTTATATAGATAGCTTGAGAAGGTTCCATGGATAAAGATAAAAAAAGAGAATAAATTTCCCAAGTCAAAAATAAAAAAATGGAAACCTTGCTAAAATTTTATGCCACGTTAGAGTGAAAATTGAAAAAAGTCATCCTCAACAAAAATTAGAGGATGAGAGAAAATAGCCAATCAATAAAACCCAAGAGGATTGATTGTTGATAGGAGTTATGATGCTTGTAAATTTTCACTTCAAGATTGAATAATATGTTTAGTTATGTTAACTAAACAAATAATGACAATGCATACTGAAAAAAAAAAAGAAACATCACTCATGCAAATAGTACAGTAGCAGGAGTAGCACATCCTTTTACATTTTCAATTAAAAGATCAATAAAAATAAGAAACATAATCTATGAAATTATCCAATCTAATCTATTGGTATGAAATCTCTCTATCTATCTAGATGCTATAGATGGGAAACTTTGTTAATAATAACTGGACTAGTGACCCATTGATTGTAGGCATCGAAAGTGGTGAAATAACAAACACTAGTATTAGGAATGGTAGTCATCATTGGAAGCTAAGTCTATATGCGCTAATAGTACTCCGTTAAGAAATTAAAAGTAAGAATGCCTCTTTAAAAGCCCAATGGATGACTAACAATGTCCTATCTACCCCTAACTTGGCAAACACAATGGGCAGCAATATAAAAGGCAGCTTGGTGAAGCCCATAGAGAGGAATGTATCCTGACTCTCCATTTCTGACCACAGAAGTAATAGGCAACCATGAGCACCTAAACCTGATATTTACATCAATTAAATGACCTAGCCAATCCACTGCATCCTAGAATAACTAAAACTCACGTTGCATGCATTAGACTATGATATAACTAATAGGATAGACACTTGTGTCTTTAACTCCCAGAGGGAGCTCCGACAGTAGCTGCAGTTTCTAATGAAGCCATAATTTAAAAAGGTCATTAGGGTTAGTCAAATCCATCTTAGGCAAAAATAAGGCATCAAAATACATGAAAATAAAAAATGATGCATATTTTAATAATAAAAGGCTAGTATAAAAACCCACAAGGGGTATACTACCTTTAAAATTTTAGCACATAATTTGAGGAGCATAGGACTGCTTGTGAGGAAGGAAGAAAAGCCATGCTAAGTAAAGGAGTTATGGAAAAATATATGCAAGCTGATAATCATGGAAATTGGGTTGTATCCCCGTCTTATGCCATTCACAACACTCAAAAACCCATAATTTACTACCATGAAGTTACCACCGTATGTCAATAGGTACAGAATGAGACAACAAAGCAATACCACACTAGAATGGAAGGTTAAAATTCATCAAAATAAATTAAAACATCAATAAACCATTTCGACTAAAATTTCTCACCCTAAGGTACTAAACCGCTAGCCTAAAAAAAAACAAATCACCCAAGGTATGAACCACCTCTCTAGAATATCTAACCACAAGAGCGGGTAAACATGGTCGAACGTTGAGATCATATTTGGCACCCACTATGGTAGCAAACTCTTCAAGCAGAGGATATAATTCATGGTGAGTGAATTAAATTATGTGGAACCTCAGGTTTTAATATTGAAAAGTAGTAGATAGTAAATGTTTATCTATAGAAGCTCTCCTCATAATCCTTAAACTCGAGTGAGGAACCAAAAGAAGGTCCTTTTAAGTTTCTAAGTCATCCAGTAATTGATGCAATTTAGCAAGACCAGTATTCATGGTTATATAATTTCTAAATAGTCTAAAGTACAAAAGTCACAGAAAAATGATTAAAAGGAAATCAAATAGAAAAAGATAGAAAGAGAAATAAAAAAAAAGAAAGAGAAAAAGACCTAATGGAAGTTTCTTAGAAGTTGAAAGGTCAAAGGCATGAAAACTAAGAAAATTAAGCATTATTTATAGAAATGTGATGAGGGATGACCATCCCTCACTAGGACCAAGCCATGAGCTACCCATCCCTCACCTCTGGAATGCTAAAAGTCACTCATTTACATGTCCCATGCATTCATGTAGATTATAGTGCAATTTGCTTCATTTGAATTTTGTAGGAAACTTGGAAGAACTGATAACCTAGATGTTCAATCCTAAAGGATTTGAAATGTAAGAAGTCACATATCTGAAGAGGCACAACAAATTTCAGGGAGTATTTCAAACTTTTAGATATTGTATGTATTAAAAGGGTAGTAAAAAATGAAAAATGTTGTAAAACAATATGGTGACTTATTGTTTTTAGGTATAAAACCTTATTTTTTAGGGTTTTAGAGGAGTAATCATTTTCTTTAGGAGCCACTTTGGAGAAAAAAACAATATAATTTCTTTATTTTTCTAAACATATAGCTCTATCACTCTTTATTGAAAAACACACATCACATACAAAAGGAATTTTAGATTTTACTTTGAGAATAAGGATCACGGATCGAAGTAAAAGATGTAGACTATAATTTCCATTGAGTCATAATATCTCTTGAGGGTAATATTCTAGGTTCACTCACTCTTTCTCTTCCATTAATTCAATTGATATGTTATGTGATTCTTTGATGTATATTGTCATGCCATACTTGTTATCATGTTTGATAAAATGCATGTTAATTTAAGATGTTTTAAGTTGTGAACCTAGAGTAAATTAGAATGCTGATGGTATATTGAATGTGATTTCCTCCATTGTTGTCTATGTAAATCTTTTCTTTTTATTTTTTTTTGTTCTTTTAATTGTGTAGATGCGTGTTTTTTTTAGTATTGTATGCACAATTCATTGTTATAAAATGTTTTGGTATGAATTAGACCATAAAAATGCATGTTTTATGCTAAAAACTTTTTCTATATGATTTTTTGGATTTTATATCAAAAACCTATGTTTCTTGTTTTATCTAGAGATGAAAGATGGGAAAAACGTTTGAGGGACACATGTACCTCATTCGAGGGATGGTACCCCTCGGATCCCTCTATCCCTCACTTTTCCTTATATGGTCCCTCACTAATATAAGTTGTCCCTAGATATTTTTCTATGTATTTTACACATGTTTATGTATGTTTTCTACTTTTTATGGTATTTGTATAATATTTCATGTAATTTCATGTTGTACTATCTATTTCTGTATTATTTTATGCTGCATGATTTATTTTTTTAACTCATTTTTTATGTTATCGTACTAATTCTTTATCTTTTTTTTAGTATTTTTTATGGCTTTTGAATGATTGCCTTAAAATTCTTGCTTGGGATGTCATGCTCCTAAGAGTGATTTACTACTTACCACCCATCCAATTCTTTTTTCTTTCATTTATTTATTTTTATTTTTTTATTTGTTTATTTATTTATTTTGTATTTATCAATTTATTTTCATCCTTTTTGGATGAATTATTTTTTTGGGTTGTAATAATTTGTCAAAAAAGGTATTTTTATGCACGATAAAGGTAAAAAGATAACAAAATTTTTCCACCAAATAAATTGGGTTTTCTTCCAAAGTATGGACCTATGTCCGATTTTTATCCAAATTCACATAACATAATAAAATTCTTTTTGTAAATCCACATGAGTGAACCAATGTTCGCAAACTAAATCAATAGCTTCTTTTATGTATGATGTTTGCTTCATTATAGAATATTATTTGGGACAATTTGCCTCTGTAATAATTTAAGTAGGACTTTCTTTTAAGCATTTATATTTTGCCTTTTTGTTTAAGATGTTTTAATTTCTATCGTTTCCATTGTGTGAGAAAGAAAAGGGGATTAATTTTAAAACCTAATTATAAAACAACACCTAATCAAGATGCCTAATAAGAGTGATGTCTTGAACACCAATGTTTGTTAGGATATCAAAAGGTAAAGATTAACTTCATGATATTTTGTCGAGTTGTGACTCCATAACACCTACCTTTTTAGGACCATTAGTATATGCTTTTATGGTTTGACTACCAGCTATAAATAATGCTAGATTCCTTTCTATGGTAAAGTGAACAATTAATGATTAAAAGTGAGCCTCCTTTGATCTTTGACACTAAAAGTAGGCCTTCGGGAACCTAACAAAAAATGAATAAAGGCTCTAGCGTGCATCATCTAGAGTCTCTTTGTCAACATAAATTCCTCTTCAAGAGGCTTCCAAAGTCTCTTAATGAGCACAAAGTCCTCTTCAAGAAGCATCCAAGGTCTTTTTGTGATCACAAAATCCTATTCAAGAGGCTTCCAAAGTCTCTTAATGAGCACAAAGTCCTCTTTAAGAAGCATCCAAGGTCTTTTTGTGATCACAAAATCCTCTTCAAGAGGCATCCAAAGTTTCTTTATGACTTCAAAGTCCCTTTGAAGTATTTAGCCTAGCAAGCAAACCTTTTAAAACATTAAAGCACACCAAAGATCAAAAATCTTAAAATCCAAATTCAAAGTTCAAAATCTTAAAATGAGCTAAATTTTAAAGGTTCAGAATACATAAAAGAGCATAAAGTCTTGTAAAGAACCACAAGAGAATAACCCAAATGGTCCAAGACTTAAAAACCTAAAAACTTAGAAAGTCCTCTTAGCAAGGCACCTAAAAACTCCAAATCCATCAAATTCTCTTTGCGAGCATAAATCTTTTAAAATTAAAGTCTCCCTATAGGCATCAAATCTGCCAAATCCTCTAAAGTCTTTTTTTTAGCACAAAGTCTTATTTGAGAGGTGTTCAAAGTCTCTTCAGAGAAAACAATCTAAAGTCCTCTTAAAAGGCATTGAAAATTTAAAATCTATCCACTTATGGGAAACCATCAAAACTTCAAATCCAGGCGCTATCGTAGATAATGGAGTCCACCAAAAAATCCAAAATCCTTTTTAAGATGCATTCAAAGTCTTTACGAAGCAAACACGTTTGAAATCCTCCTCGAAAAGTGTTCAAAGCCTCTTTGTGAGCATAAATCCCTCTCAAGAGGCATTAAAATCTTTTTTTGCAGGCGCCCAGGTTACGAGCTCATAAAGAAAATGAAGATCATGTAGTGTAGTTTTTATCGACAAGCTTACGTTGATTGCATCATCATAATACCTTTACATCCAAACAAACAGCCATCTCAGGTGCACTTTAGATAATCTAGGCACTAGTGCATTAGCCTCTAGAAAGTTAGGGACAACTGTAGATACTAGGTCCTAAGCCAACTCTTGATTAACGTTACCTAATGAGGAAAGTGTTTATCATAAATAGACAAGGAATGAAAATGCTAGGCTTTCTTCCTAATTTTATATTTTCAAAATGCTTTTTAAGCTCTCTTCCATGTTTAAATATTTAAAAATTCTTTTTAGGCATTTTATCCTCTTCTCCCTTGGTCAGCAAGGTGAAAATTGATTTCAAAGGCAAAGAAAAAAGTCAATAGTTAAAGTTAAAGTCAAAGGCTATGAGTCAAAGTTGTAAGTCACTCCATTGACTCACGAGTTAAGGTCGTGATTCATCCGTGAGTTAGTCCTTTAACTCAATGAGTCAAGGCTTTGAATTACATTTTATAAACCATTTGAAAATTTATGAGCACAAAAATAAGCGAAAAAGAGGATTGAAAAAAGTTATTTCATACTTATCAAGAGAGAGATATTTTTTGGGGTTTGAATCTTTGATTTTGAAAAGGAAAGGGGAAAGCTCTCTCTCACATTATATTTCTTAAAAGACCATGTTACAAAGAGAAAGAAAATGGAAAAAAAAGGCCAAAGGCACTATGACCTTATTATTTGATGGAGCCAACACTGAATGTAATATTCTTCAGCCCCAAAAGAAATTAAATAGGATGTTAAATTCAATTTATAGTAAATATTCAATTTATTCTTTGATTTTTTTTATGTTTATGCGATTTATTGGATTTAAGCTTTTAACTTGTTATTAATTGTATTTTATGCTTATTTTATTCTCTAATCTGTAAAAGCCAATTGAAATTATGCTAAAATTGAGATTTGATGCATTTTTGAAATCAATTTTCATGATTTTCTTCCACAAACTCATTACTTGCTCTTTTTCCATTTTTTCTTCCCTTTTGCTCCGTGACTTACTCTTTTGGCATCACCCATGCATGTGACTCGTTCCATTGACCCATTTTTCATTATTTGCTATCATTTACATGATTCTTTATATTATTTATTATTTATTGAATTAATATAATTTCTTTTTTATTTATTCATGTACTAATTAATTTATTATTCATATTAATCTTTGTTTACCTATTTATTATTGATCCTATTATTATCAATATTATTATTTACCACGCAATTCATGCAACATGACTCATAATATTATTTATTTATTTATTTTAATTTATACATTTTGTTATTAAAATTTAACAAGTAAATTATACACTTACATTGTTACACTTATATTTAATTCTCTTTAATTCAATTATTTTATATTTAATATCATTGTGGTAATATTATTATCAAGTCTTATATAATTTATCATCATCATCATCATCAATATGATCATCATTTATTATTATTACTATTATTTATTTTAATTTCCAATTTATCAAAATGCTTTAACATGTGCATGCATATAAATGTTGCATGAATTATGGATGCATCATGCATTTTAAATATTTTACCTAATTTATTTTTATTCTATTAAATTAGTTATTTATCTAATTTAATAAAACTAATTATTTATCATTTATTATTTGATTTAATTTGTTACTAGTTGATATTAGTTTGTCATTTTTAATGGCCATAATACATCCGGCGAGTTAGCTTAGAGAATAAGGTGGAGCATATTAGTCTAGGATTTAATTTCTTATTTATTCATCATTTTGGGACTGTATTATTTTTCCTTTCATGGCTTCTATATATTTAATTGTAATAGCTTAGTAATAAATGATTTTTGCACAATAATTATGAAAATTTACTTTAAATATTTTCTACTCAATTAATTGGATTTTTTCACATAAGATGGAATAATGTCAATGTTTTATCCCAAAATCCATGTAAATTGTTCATTTATAAAATATGCATAAGGCAACCAATATTCTTAATTAATTAATACCATGACTTATGTATATTTTACTTGTATTATTATTTTTTCATTGTAAGGACCCAAAATAGCCCCTAGAAGAATTCAAGGGAAATTTCACATTAGCAAAGTCTAATTAAACATTATTGGATGGATTATCATGTTTTCCTTGACCTTTCGGTACTATTTTGCTTGTATCTCGAGTTATAAAGCACCAAATTAGATGATTCCAATTGGATTTAAAAATAGACATCCATATCTAGATTTCATATGAAGAAACCAAGTTTCAAATATACATTTAACTAGTCTATATTTAAACATAAAATTCAGAACTATTTGTTGCCTAGTCACTAGGAGTAGACCTTAGTGTTAAGTGAATATCTGAAAATATATAAATGATTTGGAGATGATTTTTGATGTTTTAGAAACTAGAAACATATTTCAACAAGTTTGTAGGAGATAACAATTGCTAAATATGGCTTTTGGAAGGTCAAATATTACATACAAGTTGAATTAAGAAAACTGCCGAAGATATGAGGATATAATAAGTCAAGTGATAGTATATAGTTTGAGGAATAAATTAAAAGAAGGATATAAATTTAAATACCAATGTTTAAATAAATATTAGGTGGGGTTAATTTTAAAAAGAGATAGAATGTGAGGGGTTGATTTAAGAGAAGTAAAAAGGAAAAAGTAAGACATGTAAAATTTTGAAGGATCAAAAAGAGAAATTTCATTCCAGTATAAATCCTGAATTTGTACAAATTAGAGAAGGAATTATGAGTGGATAGAGAGGGGGACATCACTTTGAGGAAAAAAAATAAATAGAAACCAAATTACTCACTTCTCTCTTTTTCTCTTAAAGAATTTGCTTTCTAACTTTCTCATAAAAAGTTTTAAACTTCTCCTTCTCTACAATAGAATCCGGCCCCTTTCACCCAAACAAAATCTTCATATTTCTATTTTAGTCAAAGAAAGAAGGCTAGATTTAAAGCTGCTTTCAAGGGTTTAAGCAAATAAGAATAGTGAAAGAAGATTTTGAAGAGTGTTGGAATTTCAAAACAGGTTTGGGAACTTATTCTTCATGCATGTGTGTGAATATAAATGTTTATTCTTGGATTAATTAATTTTAATGGTAATTTATCAGTTTGTTTAGGGTTAATGAGAGATTTAAATAGGATAAATCATGTTTTTGAATGATGAGGAAAAACTAGGTGTGGTTCTTGTGTAATAGGGTGACATTTTTTATCCATATATAGAGTTGTAGACCTCGGATTGAGGTGATTAAAAAATGTAGGTAAACTAGATTCAATTATCTACAATTCACTAGAAGGATTCATGGCTTGATTTTGTTGTTAAGGAACTCATAAAATTCATAAAATTGAACTATTTTGAGTGTATAGGCAGTTTTGAATAGTTACCCATGTTTTAACCATAACTCCTTGTATTTAAGCCATAATTGAGTGAGGTAATTTTATGTAAACTTGATAGAATGATAAACAATTTTTTAGAAGGAACTTGGATCTAAATATGCATATAACTCATCTAAATATTTACATGAAAATTTAAGAAAGCTGTTGATTTTGGTTCAAGAACAGATTGTAGTAATTCAGGCTTAAGTCATGGTAGAGGAGTCAAAATGATATGATATAAAATTTTGGATAAAATACACATATAGGATCATAATTATTGTGAAGGAATGTATATTTGATTCCGTACTCAATTTATTCTACGAATTTTCAAAATTGACATTAAAAATCTATCTTTGGGTTAGTTTGAGCTAATAGGAGTATTTTGCTTATAACTTGAGTTTTAGAACTTAAAAATATGGTAATTCTAATTTGAATTGAATCCAAACTTTCATATCTACATTTTAGATGCAGAAAATAAATCCTAAATCTATCTCTAAATATGTCTAAATTTAGTTTTAAAACTGGGATTAACTGATACACTGTTACTAGAATAGCCTTATGGTATTTCAAAATATCTTGAGTTATAGATATGATAATGAGATGATTTTTAATGTTTCAAAAACTAGAAATATAGAGGAATAAGTTTATAGAGATCATTTCTTATAAAATTTTCGTTTACTACATCTAATTTAGTACAAACTAGTCACTAAAATTTGTCCATGGAATTTTGAAATGCCATCTCATATAATTAATTGGAAGAGTACCTAAATAACTTTGATAAATTATTTAAGAACTCAATTACCATGTTGTCTAAAAAGGCATATAATTAGATATATTTATGATTCTAATAGGCTTTAAAAGAGAAACTAAAGATATGTAGACTAATTTAATATTGAAAAATTTATTTTCAATATGTTACTAGTATATAAAAAATCTAAATACTTTAATGTAAAAATAATTATGAATTTAAAGGAACTTGTAGATATATATATATATATATATATATATATATATATTTAGTACATGTACAATCATAATGAATATAACTTTTTGGAAATAGTATAGTTATGATTGTATGCTTATACTCTTATGTTATTATGAGATAACATAAAGTTATAGTGTTATGTGCTTACATGTATTTGCATATTCACGTGTGTATTTAAGATTGTATATTTATATGTGTGTATAGATATGAACAAAATATGAACACATAAGGATTAAGTGATAACCTTGGGGAAAAAGGTATGTGTATAATTGAATTATCATTATTGAATATAATAAGTTGATCATATATGTTAAACACACCAATTTAAGCTTGATAAATGATGATGTGCTGTAAATATATGATGTATAATATTGTTATACAATGGATGGTACATATATATATTGTTTGTGAAATAATAATAATGTATATACATGTTGTTTCCATATAATTAAAGTGGTGAAAATATCAAACAAAAAGGGATAGTAAAGCATGTATGCATGCATTTGATTATCATAACACATATATAAAATGCTTATATGATTTATAGGATTACAGGTACATAATAGTAATACCCAATAGTGAGATGTTCATAGGTTTACAGAAAGTTACACATGAGCGTGTATATGAGTATATTGTTCATAGTTATATAAGAGCATACATGTGTATATAAGAATTTGAATGAATAAATAAAAGATAAAGTAAAGAGATTATACTGCCTGCGTTGAGTCTAGGAAGTGGATAGATAGGCATGCCTATAAGGATATCTTGCAGCTACTTCTGAATAGTTTTGACCTATTTAGGTCCACTTGAAATTAAAAGTTACAGTGACCCTGTTTGGGTTTAAAAGTTAGAGTTGATTTGAACAACCCCATTTAGGTTGTAGCCAACCTCGTTTAGGTCTGGTTGACCGGTGCATGTTTTTTGTTTGACCACATTAGGGTCCACCGATTTGTCATACAGTTTTATCCCTAGAAGGGATCACCATTTAATACCTTCAGGCTCCCACTGTTATAATCAATAGTTTTTTACCATCGGGTACTACCTTATAACCCGATATCCACTTGTTTAGAATAGTGCAGGCTTTATTATCAAAGGTTAAGAAAAGTTTAATAAGGCATGAAAATTCTTAATTAACTTCATACTATTATATATATGAAATTCCTTTTGTTGCATACAAAACCCGTAAATAAAAGAATGCCTAATAGTAAATGTATCTATACTGCTCGTATAAAAAATACATGCTAATTGTTTAATTGATGATATATATATGTCCTTTATTTCTATATGTATGACAATGTATGATTTATGAAGAAACTTATATTAGGGTATAGGGTATTATCTTATTGAATGAATGCAATAATTGTCATAATAGCATAGCATATTTCATACCAAGGGCTATAAGAGTTATACTATAATACACATTATTTTTGAAATATTTTTCTTATGATTATATATGTGTTGACATTGTTGTATGTTCACATTATTTAACGTGTATTTGTTATTTATGGTGATGATATATAAGTGTTATGTTTGGTTGATATGCTTATTTTTATGATACATCTAATATGTTATAACATGAATAACTTATGGAATATAAAGTAAGCTTGTAGCAATATAGTAATCTCATGGTAATTGGAAGTGTTGATTTGTTATATAATTCTAATGTGTGTATATCCAAGATATACAAGAATAGATGTAAGATAATTTCAATATCTATGAAGATTGTTTATGTAATTAATAATAGATAACTATACTTTTATGATTAAGCATTAATTAATAAAATAATCATATTATAAATAGTTGAATCTAAGTTCAAAGGATGTTGGAACTTGTATGATTATATATGATGAATGAAACGTCAATGCAAATTCTTACCGTTGAACTTTATGATTTCTATAAGTGAATGAAAATGTTTAATTTCTTTCATTTCTTGAAATAATCATAGTTATATTTGAGGCATGTTGTGTGCTTGTTGATGATCATTATGAGTGGTTGTTTATTATGATTTTAGTTCCCCACTGAGCTTTATAGCTTAGCACGGGGTGTTTCATCCGTGTAGGTTGCAAGGATAGGACTTTCTCGCAGAACTGATATTGCAATAGGTTGGCCAACACATGTCTTAGAAGATTGAAAAGTAAAGTCTTCTTTTTGTTCTTTTATTTTATGGATATGGAAATTTTAATTATGATGGAATTTTTGTATATGTACAAATGTTGCATTTGATAAAACCTTGTAATGTATTAAGGACTCTTATATAAGTTAAGGTATTACTCTTAAGTTCATGATACAAATTTAATTTCTTCTATAAGTTATCTATAAGAAATGTTTTCGAATTTAGAACATAGTAAAACATGTATTATGATACAAGATTTAATGGTAATAGCCAAGTATAGAAATTGGGTGTTACATTAATGCCATTTTCATTGCAAATAAATGTTTTTTTTCGAGCATTAAACTAAAAACTCACTAAATAATTTCATACAAGTTTGAGTGGGATCATTCTATAATAAAAGGACCAATGTTTTGATTTTTACCCACAAAATAACACGTAAAATTAGGGTTTTCCTTTATAAACACAAAACATTTTATGTCTAAAATTAATTAAAGCGATTTTTTTCCCAAAGCCATGAGGGATTAACTATCCCCAATTTTGCTCAAGAATACACCTAAAACTCTACCTTTTGTGCAAATATTCATACGAAAACCAACATCCTCATATAAATAAATTTAATTAATTCCCTAATTTTTGTATGATTTTATCTTTATACCTATTTTTACATTATTTAATGCTTTTACATCTTTTGATATATATGCCTTACAACTTTTAAATATGCTTGAGTGCAACTTACTTTTTTAGCATAATAATTCATGTGAGAAAAGAGATAAATAAATTAATCATTAAATAACATTTATATAACACTAACCAAAGGTATAAATAAGAGTAAGGTCCAAAACAATCTTTGGTTTCAGCCTCATGAGGTTGGAATTCACTTTTCAATATTTTATTAGGTGGCAACTCCATTATACCTACCTTTTTGTGTTTAGCATATATCCTTGTAGTTTGAACATTAACTATATATATATATATATATATATATATATATATATATATATATATATATATATATATATATATATATATATATATATATATATATATATATGAAACCTTATTTGGTTTCGAGCCCTAAAAGTGGGCTTTCGAGAGCAAACCAAATGCCTACGGGGTTTGGCATGCATGACACCTAGTTATCTATACCTTATACGACTTAAGATGGACCTTCTGGATGCATATCTCCATGTGGATTACATTGGGCACTTTTTTACATTTTTACTTGTTGCACTTGCCAGCATGGAAATCATCTTTCATGGGTATCTACTATCTATCCCATTCAAGATAGGTTATTATCGAAGCATTTATTCTTGAGATCAGTGTTAGCAACTTCACTACCTACACTATATATAAATAGTAGGTTATGATTCCAGTGGTTTACAACATAGACCATCAGCTTAGGCACCTAGAAGGAGAGAGTAGTACGATACAAATATACTAGATTAGATATTATTATAGACTATATTTTTATTTTTATTAGAACTTTAAAATTTCGAACATATGAAAGGAATATACTACTTTTGAATATATTAATAATGATATTTTGGATACAAATGTGGTTTTTCTGTCTATTTTCATTATAATTGATTATTATTCAATATTATCTTAGTGACACATATCACTTAATCTCAAACTAAAGTCTAAAAAGCATTAGAACTCCTATCATCAATTAGCCCTCTCAAGTTTTCTTGATTGATTATTTTCTCTCAGCTCCCAATTTTTTCTCAAGATGCCTGTTTTTGGTTTTTACCCTGGCGGTCACCCAATATTTGTAAAGTTGCCTTTTTATTAACTCATATGGCATTTATTCTCTTTTTTTCCCTTTTGAGTCTTAGCCATGGAACCTTTTTAAACTATCAACACTTATCAATTATTCGAACTCGTTGCCATCACCGATAATCAGAATAGTAACTATTTTACGCAATAACTTTTTTAGCATGAAAGACCAATCCAAAGTAGGTTTGAAATTACCTCGAATGTCTAAAATCCCTAGCCTAATTTGCTTGAACACTAAACCTTTTTCCTTCAAAGGGTGTTTCTCAACCCGTTTTCCAAATGAATAAGCTAACCTCTTGTGATAGTTTTGGATGTGATAGTAAGCTTGCATCCTATCGTAATTTAGTAGGTTAAGCTGCATCAACCTTTGCCTGGCCCATTTTGTTTTTGGTAATTTAGCTTCTAGGTTTACCTTTAAAAACTGATTTTTGATCTCTACTAACAAGATAACTTGTATTCCATAAATAAAAGAAAATTGGGTAGCTTCTGTTAATGTTTTAGCTATGGTTTTATAACCCCAAAATGCAAAAGGTAGCTTCTTAGCCTAATCTTTGTAAGTTTGAACCATCTTAGCTAGGATCCTTTTGACAGTCTTATTTGCTACCTTAACTACTCTATTTGCCATAGGTCATTAACGAGAGGACCTATAACATTGAACGCTATATTTTCTAAGCATCTACTTAGTTTCCTCAGAAAATTACAACCCATTATCTAACACTATATGGTATGGTAGACCATACCTTCGTAGGAGGTTCTTTTCAATGAACTTAGCCATATCCCTAATATATATCTTTTTAAAGGATTAAACATCTACCCACTTAGTAAATTAGTCAATGGCCATTATAGTGAATCCATGCCCATTTGAGGTTGGTGGATGGATTATACCTATGATGTCTATGCCTCATGCAACAAATGCCTGGGCCGATGTAAGGATACACAACTCATAAACTGGCAATTGTCTAAAATCTGCATATTATTGGCATTGCTAACATTCTTAGACATACATAGAACAATCGATGTTTATTGTAAGTTAAAAGAATCCCTGGCATATAATCATCTTTGCTATGGCTAATCCATTCATATGAGCTCCACATACTCCTACATATACTTCTTCTATAACCTTTTTAGCTTCTTTCTTATTTAAGCATCTCAATTGGATACCATTCGGCTGTCTCTTATAAAGCACTCCACATATAGTAATGAATTGGGTTTACATCTTGTGGATCATCTTTTTGTCCTTTTTGGTGGCTTTCTTTATAAATATCCATTTTTCTAAATATTTTTAAATATCATAATACCAAGGCATCCCAACGTGTACCTTAATATCTATTACCTGCTCAATTTTGTACTATGCTTGTTAGAACTTGAGATTAGCACTGGTTTCATATTTACTCCTTTTGAGTTATCCTATATTGATATCAAGGTGGCTAAGGCATTTAGTAGTTGGTTCTCATCTCTAGGCACATACCCTGAAAGTGCATACCTTAAATTGATTGCTCAAACCCTTGAAAAACTTAATGTAGGGCAGTAATTGCTTTTCTTTAACTAACCACTCACCTTTCACTTGATAGACTACCAAGAATAAGTCTTCGAATACTTCTATAGCTTTTGCCCTTGTAGCCATCTAGTGTTAAAATCTGAAGATGCAAACTTCATACTCTACCTTATTATTTTTTGCTTTATACATCAACGTTTTAGCTAAAGCCAACTTCTCTCCCACCGGGGTTACTAAAATTACTCCTACTATGACACCCAAATCCACTAACCATGGACAGACATCAATTATCATCATAAACCTAGTGGAGATTAGGCATAAATAAACATAATTAGAAGACAAGCCATAATTACATGCCACGATCAAAATAAATCAAACTTATAAATAAAGAATTATAACATAATTGGCCTTCTATACATGCTGAAATCATCATAGGCAACCACGATCTGCCAAAACCTTTCTTCAATGGTGGTTAATCCATAAATGCTATCAGTCCATTGGAGATTATCCTACAACCTATATGGATAAACAAACCCATGCTAAGCTATAAAGCTTAGCCGGGAACAAAAATCTATAGACAACCTCTTACAATATTACATCATATCATCAATAACTATCATAATAACATAGAATAACATATGAGTCTACAACATTAATCACTCCACAATAGACATTCTAGGGAGTCCTAAACCTTCACCATAAATACCATCTTTACTAAAATCAAGAGCATTACGTGAATCCTCTTATTACAAAACTTATCAATTACATTATCATCCTCGTCTTTGACTTATTAAACTAGTATAATTCATATGCCTCAAAATCCTTTTACTCATAAGTTATTAGCATCATGCTTTTTGATAGGATAAAATTTTTGTTTAATACAATTAAATATATTGGTTCATTAGATATACCTTTGATATTAAATCAAAGCACAAAAGAGTGCTTAGGTCATGTAGCATCAATATGAGATATTATTAGGCATGCTTACTTCACACACACACACGCACATATACATATGTATGTATGCATCATTCAATTCTCATTATAAGTTCATAATCATGTATTCCCTTAGGGCTATCTTAGCATGGTTACCTAATCATAATACGACATCATTTCATCTCATGCATTGCACTTTGGTTTATGATAGAATTATCCATATGCACCTATATGTATAAATGTTCATATATATACTTATGAATTCATATGCAATTTCAAAGAACAGGTATCACACATCATGATTTACCGACCAAGTCTCCATACCACATGCAAACATTTCATAACTTCTACATACATGAAGATTATTGTGTATGTCATAATCAATATAACTTTTAATACAATATGGTAAGTGTTGGACCCTAACAAGTATACTAGATCGACAAGTAATAAAGTGGGGTATATTTAAAACCTGTAAATATCGAACCCAGGGGATAAGGGTTATTTTAAGCTAGATATCTAGAGTTGAGCGAGTTAATTTGAGATAAATTCCCAAGTTTTTGATTGAGAGAGCATCCTAAATCTAATTAACCAAATAAATAAATAAGATAAAGCTAATTAAACTATAGATTAAAACAATAGCTAAAACATTGCTCGGGTTCACTCATCCACCCCATACCCAATGTGAATTAATTTTACCTAAAAGCTTACATGAATGAATTCGGGATAACTCTCTTAACCCAAGCATCCCATTCCGGAGCTAGCTATTTTAGTTGCTAAACTTCCCATTCTGGAGCCAACCCAACAACTAGCATATGCACGGGTCTAACATCCTAAGTTTGGTTTGCTTTCCCATTTCAGAGCAAAACAACCCAAATCTCATCTATTTCACTCCACACTCTAGTCCTAAAATCATAATTACTGCACATTTAGAATCCCATTCCGGAGCCATCTAAAATAATACAACATTCATGATAGAAAAACTGAGCAAAATCATTCATAGAATCCAATCCATTAAGCTCAATACCCATCCAATACATGATAAAAACCATTCATCCATGCATGGAAAATAATTTAATAGATTGAAAAACCATGAGATACAAATAAGTAACTACGAAATAGACCATACATTCATGTAAAAATCAAATTAAGTTCAAGATCCACATTATGGGTAGGGGATTCAAAGATCCCCAAGCAACAAAACTACAAATTAAACATAAATAAAGTAAAAAGAGAGAGGAAAGAAGAAACCCATGAAGCCATTTGTAGCTTGTGAAGCTCCAATCTGAATCCAAGTCTACCTTTTTAAAGCTCCAAGCAAAATGAAGAACACAACTTAAAGGAAATGCAGAAAATTTAATCTAACCCTAACTTACATTGGAAAATAAAACTAATTTAAGGTTTACATTGAATTAAATCTAACCTACAACATAAAATGAAGGGAAAACATAAGAAAAATGGAGGAAAAAGCCCTAAATCTAAGTGTGGTGGCTCTCCCCCATCGTCCCTCCTCATTTTTTGCCATAGAAAATGCAGTTTTTATAAATCTACAGATGGCCACGGCTGGGACAAAAGTGTCCCAGCCGTGGCCAGTCAGGTTAGGCACGGCTGGGAAATTTTTGTCTCAGCCATGGCCATCTTTTGGACTAAAATAGCTCGAATTCTGCATTGGCCACAGTCGAGACAAAATGTCTCGGCCGCAGCCCTTGAGAGAAGACAAACTAGTCCAATTAATTTACCATTTTCTCAATATTTCACCGTTGGATCGAGTTGAAATTTTAACCATAGCTTTATAACATATTGATCTACATTTTAAATGGTGGAGATTGGATTCTGATGTCTATTGATCATTCCAAAAAATGAAATGATGTGGATTAGAGATTCTTCAATGGGCATAGCTGGGACCATTTTGTCTTAATCGTGCTCTTGCCTATTTTTCTGCACAAGAGTCAAATTTATCCCATTAAACACACAAAACATTGTAAATATCAATATAATTTCATTTGGCATAAAAAAAAAGTTATTACACAAACATTGAAAATCATGCAAAATAAAATATAGACACAAACAAAAATATACTGAAATTAAACAATAAAATTAGAGTTATCAAATACCCCACACTTAGCTTTGGCTCGCCCTCCAGCAAATGAACAAACCACATTCCTATATACTCAAACTTAAAGAAAGAAAACACAAATTTAGAAAAAGTAGAACAACACTTTAGCAGAAGTCGCTAAATGAAGTCTTAAATTGAAAAGTCTCAATTAGACCATACTAGCAAATATCTTTGTATGTGTGTGCTAGGTCAAAATAAAAAAAATTAAAACAACTTTTAAAATCAAAAATTTCCAGTGCAATCCAATAATTGAGAAAATAATTTATGTACAAAAGATTGCACACGCGGTTTCGCTCTCAAAACTAAAGAGACACCATAAGCCTCTCCTTTAGCACCGAAACCCAAAGGTCATCTCCACACATAACTTTCAATAAGAAAAGATCCTTAGGACTTAATAGGTTATAATGTGCCTAAGGTATGGCTATCAACAAAAAATTAAGATACACTTCTTTGGGCCTCTTTAATTTCTCCAATGGATCTATTAATATTACATCAGCCCTATAATACTTATAGTCCAATAATAATTAATTATGATATACATTATTTCAATTAGGTCCATGTTACAGAACATTTCTAAAAAGTTCTGCAAAAAATTTTACTTGATCATAATTAATTAAACTCTTTAATTAATTATTCTCTTATTCACTTCTCTATCTCCATAATAATATCAAATATTATTATCCTTGTCATTTTACCATTTTATCCTTTCTCTATATGTGTGTGACCTATTGGGTTCTTGTCCATATTGTCAGTATAATATGTAATTGTGAGTTCTATTCAAAACTCACTTGATTTAAACTTCTTTAAATCATTTTATCAATCCCAATTGATATTTATTATACACTATTATACAAATTATGAGCGGCCTCTAGCTAGACATCATGACTACCCAAATGTCAGGAAAGTGAAGTGGTTTGACTATACCCTTCCATAGAAATAGTTACCGTGCAATTACTCCTTTCACCACTCTTATCTCAATTAGATTCTGAGTATGGATTTTTGTCAACTCATATAAATCTAATTATGTATGTTCTATTAATTTATCCATTGTTCCCAAAATGCCCTTCATGGATCTCTATCCATCTTGGCATATTATTCTGGCCAGAGATTATCTGAACAAGGCAATTATGGAATCATGCGAGATAACTTACATTTAAAGATGCTTTCAAGGGTTAAAGCAAATAAGAATAGTGAAAGAAGATTTTGAAGAGAGTTGGAATTTCAAAACAGGTTTGGAAACTTATTCTTCATGCATGTGTGTGGATATCAATGTTTATGCTTGAATTAATTAATTTTACTGGTAATTTATCAGTTTATTTAGGGTTAATGAGAGATTTAAATAGGATAAATCATGTTTTTGAATGATGAGGAAAAATTGTATGTGGTTCTTGTGAAATATGGTGCTTTTTTTATCCATATATGGAGTTGTAGACCTCGGATTGAGGTGATTCAAAAATATAGGTCTTAATTAGGTTGTAATTGGGTTAAAGGATTGGCTACCAAAGAATGGTTAGAAGATAATCAAAGAGAAATAGCCACTCTATACTTGAATAAATTCCATTTCTAAAATTTCAAACTTTTAAGTATAATTCCTTTATCCAACTTGCTTATTCAATCCCAAATAAAAATAATAAGACTGAAATCCCTCTTATTTTTCTTAATTTCTTACTTTTAAGAAGTCACAATTTAGTTTCCTTGTAAATACCTTACACTTAAGATTTTAGCATATATTATAGCTTTATTTCTTCTTTTACTGGAAATTTACAATAAAAATGGGTAATACAAGGACTTTATACAAGCTTTTGACTTCATCTCACAATTCTGCCCTCAAAGATACAACTATTATTATCACACTAAATTGAAATGGCCATTAAATGTTAATCCATCCAAATCTAGAGTGGCTAATTCTAGAGGGTTGATTCATAGATTCATATATGAGTGTAACAAGAAAAATTTTGGTATTCTTTAACCATACTTCATTGGGCTCAAATTGGCTAACAAAGGTTAAATATATCAAAAAGGTAGTAAAATAGTCTTTTTGCTAGCTCAATAAGAAAAATTTGCTTAGATCACTTTTTAAGCTGCTTGAGTTACTTTTATGTTTTGAAGGGTGATGAGAAAGGTTCTAGTATCCTTAAATTCCTTGCTTAGCTATTTTAGTGCATTGGTTTTTATAATATTAAAAAAATTGGTCTTTGGTGCTTTATAAGTGGAAACTAATAATTATAAACCAAGTTGAGTGTTAAACTAGCATAAAATATCATTTAACAACCTACTTGTGTTATTGCTAAACTAAAGACTTAACTCATGCACAATCTAACTTAAAGTTCAATTAGTTCAAAGCCTGAGAAAAACTAGGGCAAACTAAGTTTTATGAAGGTTAATTGACAATTGCAATTTAACTACTTACTAATGTTTTAAGAAATTAAAACAACTAACTAACAAAGACTAATAACTATTAATAGCTTTAACTCGGTTAAATCACAAATTTGATCCTAACATTACTATTACAGACAAAATAACAAAACTACGAATACTAAAATAAAAAAACAAACAAAAACAAAAAAAATATAAGTGTTTTCATGAAATAAAATAAAAGAAATAGATTCTACTTTCTAGATTTAAGGAAAATGTGAGCTCTGGAGAAGTTCTGCCTCCCTCACAAAATGTTATTGTCTGTAGCAACGTGCACTCAAATCACACAGATGGCAAAACAGGTGGTGGTGGGAACCGCTTTTAGAATTCAGCATTAAACTTATCAAAATCTTTCCTTAGCTCATCAATTTAATCCCTTATAGTGTCCATACTCTTAATCATTTAAAGGCATCTCTTGCTTGGTGGGTGCTGGAGTAGGAATTGGAGGTACCTATTGTAATGACTATACTAGATTAATCCGATTCTTGTTAATAATTACATTTCATTAATCCATAATACATGAGATTATAGCAATCTATTCAACTATCCTGTATCATAACATGTGAATTATCTATTAAATATGTATATAGATATATACATGATACAAGCCATATAAGTTTAAGTCTATTACATTAAAACTATACTAGGTTATAATTACAGAACTTGATAATCACATTACTCCAATATGAGATACATCATGATCTAATAAAAAAGATACAAAAATTAATCTCATAAATCAAAATGATTCTTCCTAATTAGATGTTGGCTTCAGAAGTTGATTGCTTTGTCCCTGAAGAAAAGGTATAGCCTGTGAACCTACACGGATAAACACTCGTGCTAAGCTATAAAGCTTAGTGGGGAAATAAAACAATATATCGATAACCAGTCACAGTAGTTATCACCAAGCATACAACAATAATATCAAAGAAAATTCATTCACTCCAATAATAAATAATATTAAGTACAATATTGGAATCAACAACTACATCATTCAATCATAATAAAAGAATACAAACTTATTCATTCTTTAACATCAATATGTATACATGTCATTTATTTTGTAAACTGCTTGCTTAAATTCCTATAGGTGTCGATAACGAGTGCTGTGGATACGTAAAAGCATCCAAAATATAATTGCTCGAAGGTATTAAATCTATGGTCCCAACTGGGGTCAAAACTATGGTCTAATGTAGAGACTTATTATGGACCCATATGGGTCAGACTATAGTAGCTGCGACTGTAACCCTATAGGCATGCCTATCTATCTACCACCAAGTTTATGTGTAGGCAACAAATCATATCACATATGTCATTAATTCATATTAATGCATTTTAGTATAAAATAAATTAACTCAAATTTAACACCATATGGCTTTTAGTTAGTAAAATTTAACCATAACCAATTGTTACCAATGAATAGTCATTATAAGCATTCATGAATCCATATTCATGTAATCATGTATTAAATATTATAAGGCTTTTACTCTATATTTCTTTTACAATTCATATGAGTAAGGGGTATATTACCCTATACTTCAACTTCAAAAATTATTTACAAGCTTAGGCAGGGCTTAGGCAGGTTTAGACAGCAAATAGAGTCCTAAAATTTCAAGTATTAAAATACAAACGAGGGTCATGGTTACTACCAAAATGATGGTAACTGTGACCCAAGTCAGGCAATAAGGGTCATGGTTACTACCCAATTCATAGTAACCATGACATAGGTTGCACTTAGATTATGGAATGATTGCCAACTACCTCACAGTTACTAGTCCTTGGATGGTAATAGTGAAGTAAAGCTATGAGAATGGGTCATGGTTACTATCAATGCCATAGTAACCATGAGCTAGGATGGATTTGGGTCATGACTGAAGACTGGACTGCCTTACGATTACTATAAAAAACCTAGTAACTGTGATGCCTTAATCTGCCCAACGACAGATTTCCCATTCTAGATTATATGCCAAATTTTGACTTGTTAAAGATCATTTCTAGCAAATATGACTTCTAAAAAGTTATAGGCCTATATCTCTATTTTCCAAAACACGAAAAAACATCTCATTTTGACTTGTAAATCTTCATATATACAAAGAAAACCTTAGACTGCTCCAAATAACTAGGCAACAACCACAACCAGAATTCAACACAAAATTTCACTATCATTCAATGAAAATCGATTCTTGGTTTCTTCTAACAAAATGAACATATATGTGTCTAGTTTCTATACCAACTAGAATTTCTGAATTTGAATAAATAAAGCTCAAGATATAGCCAAAATAGTACAGACTAGTCCATTGAAGCTTAAAACATATTTTTGTATCTTTCAACATAACTTGCATATTTCATTTATAAACTAATTTCAAGGTTAAGATCAACCCATAAAACAAATAATAGCATCAATAAAGACATCCCTCATGTTAAAAACTCAAGCACACATACACATAACAATGCAAGTTCCAATACCTTTTTAAAGTTCCAACTTCTCTTCACCCTTGAATTGTTTCCTTTCCTTTCTTCTTGCTAGCTTCTCCTTCTATGAAATAAAAACACCACCATGAATACCCATAACTCTATTCAAATAACAGCACACATCAAATAAAAGACAACAATACCTTATAATCAAAACTAACTAAATCTTCTTTTTTTCTTGCAAAAACCCAAGAGATATAGAGAAAGAGTTTGAGAGAGAGATTTTAGGGTTAAGAGAGGATGAAGATGAATGATGAAATCCACCTTGCTTGGTTAGCCACCTCTCAAAATATCTCCCTTTCTCTCCTTTTCTATTGGGTCATTTTTCAATTATATGGCAAAATTGCTTTTTGGTCCTCAACTTTCTTTTATTTCTAATTATTCCCCAAAACTAACCCTTTTATCTTTCAATTAGATCCTTATCTATTCATTTACATTTAATTTAACATAAACCCTAATTGTTAATTAATCAAAGATTCTCCTAGGGTGTTATGAAGGTTATTACACTTATGCTGAGTTGGTTGGCTCTGGTACATCATCCTTCGATTCTTCATTCCGATTCAGACCAACAGTTAGCAAATGATGGTATTCATCTCTGGTCGACCAATGCCTTTAAGGCTCCTTCACAAAAATTTTCATTATAGTCAATATATTAAAGTTAATAAATCATACCTCACTAAGAGACTGCCTCATATCCATGTGATTGACATGATTAGCCATAATTGTTGCTATCCATTCTAAAGATGTCTTCTTAATCTTCTTATTCATCTTCTGCAGCTTCTCAATTCTTTAACTCAAAAGGATAGCACCATTGATCCAAATTCCTTCAACCATGCATCTCAATAGCATGCATTCTTCAATACTGATAGTGTCTATGCTGCAAAAACAACTAAAGAAAGCAATAGATAGAAATCTATGTAAAGCTCTACGAGCATGGATACACATGTTTTAATTTTACTTGGCTTATAATTATTTGGAGTAACAGGATCTCGGATGAATTCCCATTTTTCTTGGACAATAGCATTTGGCAATTCACCTATGGAATTTTTTGTAAAACCTAACTTCTCAGCAAATTTTGGAAATAGCATTCCATGATGACGTCTTCAATGTTTAAAAATGACAGTTCCCCAATCATGGTCATCTTCAAAGGTCAACTTAAATGAGGTGAAGAATTGTGTAGCTACAAATGGGTGGACTTCTAGCTTCTTAAGAATGAAATTCTCTAAGCTAGTGTTTTGTATTAATGGAAAAATGACAACCCATAAGTTACCATCTCCACTTTTTAAGTAAAAGTCCCATAGATAAGTTGGATTTACAAACTTGATTTCCTTGAAATAGTCATACACCTTAGCATTTTCCTCATCATTATAAGCAGGCAAATGTCTCCTTGAGGAAGTAGTTGCCTCATCAATTCATGCTTTTTGAGGTGCTACTATAAAAACACAACATTGTTAACTCTACTTGGATGAAAAATAGAGCTAAATAATAATCTATTAAAGAGAAACATTTCAATTAAACTCAAATTGTTACACAAGTTCAAATGCAGTGAATGAGATAGGAAACAGATGCTAATTAAGTGCATAGATGATGGATTTAGAAAAATAAATAAAATGAGATTGAAATGATGAATTAAATTTAAAGATATAGTTAAACTTAATCTTAGAGGCATTTCACCAAGCATGTTGTGTGCACAACTTTACAAAGCTATAACTAATGCAATTTTAATTATCTGAAATCCATATTGCGATAAATATGAACTATTACATGCACCTAATGCAACTATAATCATAGAAAGCACAATATAACTTAAAAACACAGCAAACTATTAAGCCAAAGTAGCTACATATAACATATTTCAAAAGAAAAACATCTAAATAGTATTGAAATTAAAGGTATAACAAGACAAATGTAAGCTTACTTGATTAAATGAGTAATGTATACTAAGAATTTTAATGAGTACTTGAAGCATTCGGTGGAGCGTAGTTGCTAAAATATGAGGAAATACACAAAACTAGGTGAAAAAACACTATTTGGTTAAGTGTGTGTGAGTGAATGAAGTAAAGAAACAAAATTACCCTTTTAAATGATCATCACTCGGTGGAGTGATGAGCCACTTAGTGGAGTGGCCTATCACTCTACGAAGTGAAGGTCTTCTAGAAGTCATGGCAACCAAAAATTAAATTTTTTTATGGCATTCGGTGGAGTCAATACCCACTCCACCGGTTGGGATGCCACTTAGTGGAGTTGATTTTGACTCTACAGAGTAGCCATTATCTGCACTAAAACTAAAAAAATACACTATTAACACAACTCATTTTCTGCAAAATTTTCACAAGTAGTTTTAAAAATTCACCTAATTACTACTATGTGAGTTATGCTTTCTCCTTGAATTAAGAACAAAAAACCCATAACTCATGGTTCTAATTGTGCTCAAATAATCAAGAAACGTGCCATTATTTTTAAGAAAAAAATTATTAATGCCTGTTATATATAAAATTGACATACCTGTATAATTACTGCTCTTGACAAACATGTCCAAGGGTGAAATGAATTTGAAAAATGTATTCTCTTTTATAGATTATGCATGAAAACATTCAAACACTTAAACATTGAAACAACAAAAACTAAATAACACGAAACAAAACATACTATAAAATTTAAAAACAACTAATAAAAAGAGGTTAAAAGAGATAGTTCTAAGTTTTTGTTAGTCCTCGACTAGACTTTTAAGGCTGCCTTACTTGTCAAGAAGTACCAGAGTTACCTCAGCAACTTTATGATGAACATTCAAATCTGGTTTCAACCTATCTCTATTTACTCTATACTCTTGTCCATCTTTTGGATTTCTCATAGTGATAACACCAAATTTGTTGCTTGAAACCACCTAATAAGGACTTAACAATATAGACTTGAGTTTTCTTGAGAACAACCTCAATCTATTATTGTACATTAAGACCAACATTCCTTGAGCAAACTCCTTTCAATTCAACCTTTTGTCATGCTAAGGCTTGGTTTTCTCCTTATAACTTGTAGCATTATCATACGACCACTGTCGAATTTCATCTAACTCATTGAGTTTTAACTTTCATTTCTCTTTTATAGTGGTCAAATCAAAGTTAAGCAGTTTAATAGCCTAATATGCCTTATTCTCTAATTCAACTGGCAAGTGACATGCTTACCAAAAATCAACCTAAACAGAGATATACTAATAGAAGTTTTATAAGTGGTTATATGGGCCCATAAAGCCTCATCCAGTTTGTGCGACCAGTCCTTCCTTGTAGAGTTGACTATCTTTTCTAAAATGGCTTTTAACTCCCCATTAGATACCTCTACTTGCCAATTTGCCTAAGGAGGGTATGATGTGGTAACCCCATGCCTAACACAAAACTTTTTAAGCAATGTTTTGAATTGATGATTGACAAAATGCTTACCTCCATAATTGATGATTTCCCTTGGTGTCCCAAATCTAGTATAAATATTCCTCCTATTAGTGTTCCAAATATAGTAAAAATATTCTTCCTAAGGAATTCAATCATAACTCTAGCATCACATGTTCTAGTAGCTATTGCTACTACCTATTTACTGATATAATCTATAGCTATAAGGAAATATTCAAACCAAAAGGAGTTTGGAAATTGTCCCATGAAATTAATACCCTAAACAACAAAAATCTAAACTTCTAACATAGTATTCATAGGCATCTCATCCCTATTGGATATATTTCTTACGCATTGACCCCTATCGCAAGACTATATAAATGACTTAACATCATTGAAAAGAGTAGGCCAAAAGAAACTTTTTTGTAATATTTTTGCCATCGTTCAGTTTAGCCCATGGTGTCCACCAGCCTCTCCTCTATAACAAAATCACATAATATCCAATTGATCTTCTTCTATAACACATCTTTTTAGTACTTGATCAGGTTATATCTTGATCAAATACATATCATCCCATATATAGTATCTTGCTTCTGCTTTTAGTTTCATCTTTTGCTGTCACATGAAATCCTTTGTAAGGTAGCCTCTTATGATATAATTAACAATATTAGCATACGAAGGCACTGAATGATTATAAGAATAAATAGCACCTATATGTTCATCAAGAAATAAGTAAGAAATTTCTCCCTTTTTTATATAAGCATGATCTAATCTTGATAAATGATCAGCTATAAAATTTTCAGCCCCTTTTTTATCTTTTATCAACATATCAAATTCCTGAAGCAACAAAACTCATTTAATGAGCCTTGATTTGGAGTCATTTTTAGCAAAGAGATACCAAAGCATTGCGTGATCCAACCACATTGTTACTTTAGAACCAATGAGATGTATCCTAAATCTTTCAAAGAAAAATACTATTGCCAAAAACTCATTCTTTGTGGTGGTGTAATTGACTTGAGCTTCTGTGAGTTTGTGACTGGCATAATAAATAGTGTGGAAAATTTTCTCCTTTCTCTATCTTAAAATTGCTTCTACTGCAAAGTAACTCGCATCACATATGATTTCAAATGGCAGGTTTCAGTCTGGTGTTACTATGATAGGTGCAGTAATTAACTTGTGCTTTACTTGATTAAAATCTTGCAAACACTCATCTTTAAAGCTAAAAGCATCATCTTTAAGCAGTAAATTAGAAAGTAATTTAGTTAATTTAAAAAAATCCTTAATAAATCTATGATAAAACCTGGTATGACCAAGGAAACTTCTAATTCCTTTAACATTCGTAAGAGGAGGCAATTTTGCAATTACCTTTACTTTCGCCCTATCAAACTCAATTATAATTTTTGAGATTTTATGACATAAATTAATGCCTTCCCTTACCATAAAATGACATTTTTTCCAGTTTAGGAACAAGTTAGTTTCCTCACACCTTTCCAAGACCAATGCTAAATTAGATAAACATAAATCAAAATCATGACCATATAAAGTAAAATCATTGATGAAAACTTCTATGAATTTTTCAAAAAAATTATGAAATATGGCCATCATACATATTTAAAAAGTAGCTGGGGCATTACAAAGATCGAAAGGCATCCTTCTATATGCAAATGTGCCATAAGGGTATGTAAATGTGGTCTTTTCTTAATATTTTAGGGCTATAGAAATTTGCATATATCCTAAACAACAGTCTAAAAAATAGTAAAACCTATTTCCAGCTAGTCTCTCTAACATTTGATCAATAAAAGGTAGCGAAAAATGATCTTTCCTCCTAATTGCACTGTTTAATCTCTTATAATCAATACACACTCTTAATCTTGTAACTGTTCATGTTGGGATCAACTCATTATGTTCATTAGATACCACAATCATTCCCCTTTTCTTAGGTAGATATTATACCAGACTTACCCAATTACTATCAGAAATGGGATATATTATACCTGTATCATGTAGTTTCAATATCTCCTTTTTTCACCACTTCTTGCATAGTTGAATTGAGTCTCCATTGGGGTTGCACCACTGATTTGAATTCCATCTCTATTAGAATTCGATGTGTGTAATAACTGGGACTAATTCCCTTCAAATCTAAAGTTTTCCATCCTAATGCTCCTTTATGCTTCTTCAAGACTTCTACCAATGTTTGTTTTTCCAAACCCATAAAAAACAAATAAATAACTACTGATTTTTTATTTTCTTCTAAAAATACATATTTCAAATGTGAAGGAAGAGTTTTAAGTTCAAAATTATTTTCTCCCTTAGAAGGGGCCTGCTCATACTCCTGTATTCCCTCATTGTGCCCTTTTTTTAGTTCCTGCATCAGTTCTTCTTTCTAATTTTCTTTTACAAACTTTTTAACATTATCTATGAAGCATATAGATTCTTTAAAGTCATAAGAAGGATGTTTCATTTTCTTATTCCCATTAAAATCATTTCCTCTTCATTAAACATTAAAGTAACCATTTGGCCATATACATGTATCAATGCTTTTGCTGTGTTCAAAAATGGCGGCCCTACTATCAATGGTACCTTATGATCCTCCTCCATGTCCATCACCATAAAATCAATCCAAAATATAAAATTTCCTACTTTCACCAATAAATCCTCAATAATACCTTTAGGCCCTTTCACAAATCTATCTGCCAATTGTAGTAACATTCGGGTCTCCTTAATATACCCAAAATTTAAATTACTACAAATTGAATAAGGCATCAAATTAATTCTAGCACCCAAATCACATAGGGCATATCTAACAAAATTTCCTCCTAATTTATAAGGAAGTACAAAACTACTCGGATCCTCTAATTTTTTAGGAATTTTAGTCATCAAAATGGCACTACAATTTCCAGATAGTTGAACTGTACCTATACCTTATAGCTATTTCTTATTAGAATATAACTCTTTAATGAATTTAGCATATTTAGGCACATGTAACAAAGCTTCAGTGAATGGTAAATTTACATGCAATTTTTTAAACATTTCTAAAAACCTAGGCTGTTATTAATTATTCTTTTCTTTCCTAGCTAGAGATGGAAAGGTTAACTAAGATTCATTAAGGGTAATAGAGATAATTTTTTCCTTACCTTTACCAATCGGTGATGCATCATCACTAATTTTTGAATTAGAAATACTTACCTTTGTTGTTGGTTCAACCATTTTCGAATATTTCTTATTAGTTTTAGCTTTTTATACCTCTTTCCCAATTTGGAAGGTAATTGCCTTAGCTTCCTCCTTTGGATTATAATCTATATTAGGTGCAAAGGTTCCTTGAGCTCTATTGGATAATGAATTAGCAAGTTGCCCTATTTTGTTTTCTAGGTTCATAATGGATGCCTCTTAGTTTCTTATCCAAATGTATTGTGATTTTCACCTAGCATCTTGACCAGCTAATATTGAATTTTGGGAGAGCATAAAACTAGCAATCATTTCTTCAATACTTGATTTCTTTTCTAGGGAGGTTGGGGTTTTTGAAATCTGAGTGGTTGATAAGATTGTGATTGATATACAGAAGGGTAGTGTGGTTGAGCTTGATTTTGGTATGAATGATGGTTATTGCTATGGGTGGCTTGATTCTGTTTAAAAGGAGCCCTTATTTGAGGATTTGTAATGGCTGCTTGGTTTCCTTTTCCCCATGCAAAATTAGGATGATTTCTCCATCTTGGGTTATAAGTATCGTTCAAAGCATTCACTTCCTCTACTAATCCTTCACCATTTTTCAGCCCGGGTGCTTCATAAGTTTCTGTATAACCATCACACTCATTGGACAACATAAATACATTTTTAGCCTTAAGATCATTTATTTCTTTTAGATGCTCTTTTCTCATTAATTTAATTTGAGCTTTAAGCATAGCTATTTCATCCACACTGTATAATCCCTATCTCTTATGTGTAGCCCTAGAAGTTGCCCATTGAGTATCGTTGGTAGCCATCTCATCAAGAAGCAAGAATGCTTTCTTAGAAACTTAATTCATATAGCTACCATTTGATGCTACATCTAATGAGGATCTCATAGTTTGATTAGCATCTGGATAAAAGATGTGCATAAGTTTATAAATAAGAAATTCATGGTGTGGCCAACTTTTTAAAAGTCTCCTAAATCTTTCCCAGGCTTCATGGAATGGCTCCTAAAAAAACTACTGAAAGTCATCGATTTATTTTCTAATGAGGGCTATTTTAATCGGTGGGAAAAATTTACACAAGAATTTTTCTTGTATTTGTTGCCAAGAATGAATTGATAGATTGGGTAATATTAGTAACTAGTCCCTAGCCTTACCTATTAGAATAAAAGGGAAAATTTTAAGCCTAATAGCATCAGTTGATACATTCAAATTTTGTATAGTATCATTAATTTCTAAGAAAATGTCTAGGTCTTGAGCTGGATCCTCTATATCCGAACCTAAAAATTTATTTCTGTATACCATTGTGATGGTAGCTAGCTTTATCTCAAAAGGTTGGTAATGAGGTATCCTAATAGTCCAATGTTCTTCATTCCACCTAGGAATAGCATAGTCTCTAATGGTCCTGGGTTGAATCCTATTCACTGAAGCTTGGTATGGCATGTTTTGCTCTCCTATCCTAGGGGGTGGTGGATCATTTATGGATGGATTATCATAAGGTAGGCCATCGATATTAAGAGGTAGGTCTAACTATGGAATGTTTATGTTTGCTTGTAGTCTTAGAATCCTATGAAACACCCTTTCAATTTTAGGGTCTATGGGTAAAATTGGATTGTTTTTCACCATAAACTATTCACACCTGCAAAATAAAAGAATAAAATCAAAAAATAGATAAAGAAGAAGAATAAGAACACATAAAATTTACTTTAAAAGTCTTTGATATGTAAAGAGTATTATAACATTGAATGGACATAATAATTATCATAATTGCTTAAGCATATTTCATATTAAAGATTATAAGAGTTATACAGTAACACCTATTGTTTTTGAAATATTTTTATATGATTATATATATGTGTTCACAATGTTTTTATGTGCACATTCATTAATGTGTATTTGTTATTTATGGTAATGATACATAATTGTAATGTTTGGTTGATAGGCTTGTTTTTATGATACATATAATATGTTATGACACAAGTAACTTGTGGAATACAAAGAAAACCTGTAGTAACATAATAATCTCATGGTAATTGGAATTGTTGATCTACTATATAATTCTAATGTGTGTATATCAATGACACATAAGAATATATGAAAGATAAATTCAATATCTATGAACATTATTTATGAAATTATTAATAGATAACTATGCTGTTATGATTAAACATTGACTAATGAAATAATTATATGATAAATAGTTTAATTTATAGCCAAAGGATGTTGGAACTATTAGAGAGTATGCCGTAGAGCACATGTAATAGGGATGTTTTTTCATATGTATAACTTTATTTTCTTAATAAAAGGCATCATTCATTTATTAATGCTATGTTTAAGTACATGAGTTTGTAAATCTTAAATTAATAAATGAAGGCCTAGATATTATAAACACAGTGCAAAGGCAATCATGAAAGTGTTCATGATATGAGATGACTACTGCATGCAAATGTGTTAATATCTAAATATCCTTAGTCATAGAATTAACAAGACAGGACATTGTTAATTTGGACAGACTAGCACATGTTATGCTTCTTGAATGGTTCAAGCAGTGGTTCTAATAATTGTGATTATGGATGATAATCAAAGCTAACATGTGGATGCTTGTTAGAAGAACACGTTCATTGGAGACCTGCAAAGAGAATCCTCATATGGATATTAAATCTATGTCAGTGAGGAATCTCTTCATAGCAGTGGTGCAAGTATCCTTAGACTTGAGATCACCAAAGTTATCTTAAGTAGCAAGTGTTATACTTTGACTCCATAACTACTTAGTTCTAACTGGGAGTGAACATAGTTAGGAGGTTGGGTATATCATGACCTACTTGAAGGTAGTTGAGTGATTAATAAAGGATTCACCATCCCAGATTTAATAAGGGAAGTTATCTCGCATGTTTATGTAATTACCTTGTTTAGTGAATCTCTGGCCAGAGTGAATGCCAAGACGGATGGAGATCTACAAGGGGGCATTTTGGGAACAATGGTTAAATTAATAGAACATACATAATTAGATTTATATGAGTTTACAGAAATCAATACTCATAATCTAAATGAGATAAGTGTGGTGAAAGGAGTAATTGCACGGTAACTGTTCTATGGAAGGGTACAATCAACCACATGACTTTCCTCACATTTGGGTAGTCATGATGCCTAGCTAGAGGCCAATCATGACTTGTATAATAATTTATCAAAATATCAATAGAGATTGATAAAATGATTTAAAGGAGTTTAAATCATGTGAGTTTTGAGAAGAACTTACAATTATACTGGCAACATGGACAAGAACCCAATAGGTCACACACATATAGAGAAAAGGGTAAAATGGTAAAATAACAAGGATAATAATATTTGATATTATTATGAAGGTAGAGAAGTGAATAAGATAACAATTAATTAAAGAGTTTAATTAATTATGATCAAGAAAAATTGTCCGCGGAACTTTTGAGAAATGTTTTGTAAATTGGACCTAATTGAAATAATGTATTTTATGATAAATTATTATTTTATTATAAGTTTTGTAAGACTACTATAATTGTTATAGGACTGATATAATAATTAATAGGTCCATTGGAGAAATTATAAAGGGCCAAAGGAATGAAGAAGTTGGCGAAAGCCCTCCAGAAGAGGGTCACACGCCAACTCCATACAGAAGGGCTTAGAGGGCTTTTTCTTGGACCAAATTAATTTATATATGTTACATAAGTGTTATGGAACTCACATATTTAATTTGTTTTGATTTGGAATCCATTTGGGTATTTAAATCCAATTAGATGCACAAAGGGCCTAGTTTGTGAATTTTGTGCATGGTCTTTTATGAAAAGATTTAATTTGGATTTAATTAAGCCCAAATGATTATATTTAAATCCATAGGCCCAATTAATAATTCTCCAACAATTTTAAAGAGTCTTATCTCATCTAGAAGTTGGAATTTTAACTTGATTTAAATAGTCCAACTGATGAGGATAAGAGTAAAGTGATTAAATTGAAAAGAAGGTCTTTTCTCTCAATCTCTCTCTCTCTTCTGCGCCATTCTAAAGCTAGCTCTTGATAATTTCGTCCAGCCCTAGTAAAATACCAATCTTTTGGTTCAATTTATCTTTCTCTAGTGTGGATTACTCATTGGAGGTGTTCGATTTTGGACACGGTGGTTTGCGACAACCCGGTGCGAAGTAAAATCAACTGTTCAACAAAAATCAGAGGTGATTTTTCTTATTCTCATATCTATATTGTATAATCATGGCAAGATCAAACCTCATGGTTGAAAAAAATTAAAATTCCGCTCATGTATGCGATGCATGTAACTGTTAAACTCTAACATGGTATCAGAGCCCAGGTTTTGCCATGAATATACAATTCTATATTATTCTGCGGAATAAGTTTTGTTTTATTTTGAGTTATTTATTTCATGAACTTTAAAATATGAGATTTCATTGTTCATGAATTAGAAATATTGATTTTTTGTTGTATTTGTGATCAAATAAATTTGGTGGAAACAAAAACCAAATCTTTTGAAGAATTGGAATTAGGGTTTGCTTGAAACCCATTAGGGTTTTGTATGTGGACCTAGGTGATGTAGGGGCTGTTCTAATTTAATTTCTTATTGATCCATTTAAAAATCATTTAGATGATATTTTATGTGTTTAATATGTGATATTAAGCCGTAGGATCGAACGGAATTAAAATCGAACAAGTTTTGCATGAAAACTAGTTTTGTCGAATAGTTCGATAAATTGGTGTTCTTCGTGTGTTCTTGATGTGTTCTTGGTTAGAACGACTTTTGATCTTCTAAATTTGATATATATGATATATTAAAGTGTTTTTAATCAATTGGATTAATTAAATTGGGCCTTAAATTAATTTGATTAATTTTAATTCATTAAAACCACTTAATGGGCTTAATTATGTTTACGGACTTGGTTTAAATTAGTGAATGACTTGGTGGGCCCAAGGAGCTGATTTAAATTAAATATTATAAACATTAATTAATTTTATTAATGGGTTTTAAGGGCTGGAGTGGGCTTGGCTCATTCCAAAAGGCCCAAATGGTCCAAATAACACAAAACTAGTTTGTGTGTGAACATAGTTAGTGTTTTTCTTCTGTGGGTTTCGACCTACATTTGTTTTAAACCCAAAATTGATTCTTTTAATTATTTAATATGATTAATTAATTAAATAATCAATTTATAATTAATTAATAATCAATTGGATTGATTATTAAGACAAGAACACATGCATGCAAAAAAGTTTCCTAAAATGAAAGTTTCCAAAATGGAAAAAGTTTCCTAATTTGATCACATCATTAAAATAACTCAAAATATAGTTTCCAAGGTTGAAACAAAGTTAGTAATCCATTTCTTTATGCATTAGAGAGGCATATAATGGTGTATGATTGGCATGATGGTTAGTTATGGACAAAGCCCAATGTGATTGAGCATAATGCATGTTGTTTTGGCCCAATAAGGACTTTCATATCCCGGCCACTTGTTTTTGGTTTGTATTTCATTTAAAATTGCAATATGTAATTAGATTACTTAGATTAGAATTAGAAATAGAGATGGATACCAATATCAAGGAGCAAGATGGGCTGGATGGAGATCCAACAAGCTTGAGATAATGTAATTATTTTCTTGTTTGAATCATGCATACTACCTAGGTGTGACCTTTTGATTTCCCTTTTGGCTCAGGGAAATCAATGTAGTAAAGTCCATAACTATACCATATTTGTATGTTTATATTTATGTGATAGATATAGGAAGCATACCAATGTATGCCAACCATGTATGATGAGACTTAATTAACTAAAACCCTCAAATAAATACTAAGGTATATAAGCCTTCCATTAATTTGACGAGAACCAGAGTTCTTTATAGTGTGGGTTGTTGACCACAATCAAGCTCACATTATATCGAATATGTTCAAATCTCATTAAATGGGTCATCTTAGCTAGCTTATTAGCTTGTTGACCACAGTCAAGGCTAATGGTTCTAAAGGCAAGATTAGGGAATGCATATACGATATGCATGCATCAAGAATTGATAACCTAATGATCCAATAGTTGTGTAGAGACACAATTTGTATATGGATACCTACCTTTCAAAGGTATGGAATTTGGCTTATTGACCACAGTCAAGGTCAAATTACATATCGAGGATTGGATATTGGCCCACTAAGAAAACCATTGGGTTTTCTCGGATTATATAGTGAGGGCTATTAATTCGCAATAAAATAGTGGGAGTAAATGTATTAATTAAAGACCTTATTAATGCATACATATATATGAACATACTATCTTTTCCTTTTCACATCTAGGTCATCATTATGAGCACATCGAACATTAATATACATTCAATCTTGGATAACAAGTTGGTTGGCAATAACTTTTCTGACTGGATTAGGCAAGTGAGAATTGTTCTCAGGGCTGAAAAGATCCATTATGTCTTGGATAAAGATCCACCACCACTTCCATCAGATGATGCCACTGATGAGATCAAAGGCATTTATCGAAAATACATAGAGGATAGTGAAGCAGAAGCATGTCTGATGCTGGGTGCTATGTCCTCGGAGCTTCAGAAGCAATATGAGATGATGGATGCTAGAATTGAGCAATATGAGATTGCTCAGACACTTTTTAGCTTCAAAATGGTGGAAGGCACTTCAGCTGCTACTCATGCATTGAAGATGTATGGGTATATTGAGCATTTGAGTAGACTTGGCTATGTTATGGATAATGATCTATACATAGATTTAATCTTGTACTTGTTGGCTCTAAGTTGTGCACCTTTCGTGCTTAACTTCAACATGAACAAGATCCAAGTGAATATTCCTGAGTTAATCAATATGCTCAAGTCAGCTGATGGATCATTTAAGAATGATCCAAAGAGTGTCCTGGTTGTCTCTTCTACTAAAGGCAAGAAGCAGAAAAAGAAGATGACCAAGGTAAAGAAAGGTGGGATCTCCATGAAGAAGGTTGCCAAGAAAGAGAATCCCAAAGGAACTTGCTTCCATTGTGGAATGGATGGTCATTGGAGGCATAATTGCAAGGCTTATCTAGATTCTCTTAAGGAGAAGAAGCAAGCTGTTGCATCTACTTCAGGTATTCATATGATTGAAATTAATACTTATTCTATTGCTTCTAAACAATCTTGGGTATTAAATACCGGATGTGGATCTCACTTATGTAATGATCTATAGGGACTTAAAAGCATTAGAAGAGTGGAAAAGGCAGAGATTTGTTTGCAGTCAGCTACTGGACAAAATATCTCTACAACTGTTGTGGGGACTTATAATTTGCCTCTTCCGAGTGGATTAGTACTGGAATTAAATAATTGTTATTATGTTCCATCTTTATCCAAAAGTATTGTTTCTTTCAGTTATTTGTTGAACGATTATGATATTTCTTTAAAGAACAAGTGTTGTTTTATTTTCAAGAACAATATGTTTTATGCAAAATCTATCATTAAGAATGGTATATTTGTTTTTGATTTAGTTAAATAAGTACATAAAGTGGATACCAAGAGAATAAAATATGATAATCTAAATACCTCATATTTATGGCATTGTCATTTAGGCCATATAAATAAAAAACGCATGACCAAATTACACAAGTTTGGTGATTTGGGATTATTTGATTATGAATCATTTGATACATGCGAATCTTGTTTGTTGGGAAAAATGACAAAAGCTCCCTTTATTGGTAAAGGAGAACGAGCTAATGTGGTTTTGGACTTAATACATTCAGATGTATGTGGTCCAATAACTACACATGCTAGAGGAGGTTATTCCTACTTCATTACTTTCATTGATGATTATTCCAGGTTTGGATACATCTATCTAATGAAATATAAATCTGAAGTATTTAAAAAGTTCAAAGAGTTCAGAAATGAAGTAGAGAAACAACTTGGTAAAAGTATTAAAACACTTAGATCAGATCGAGGTGGAGAATACTTAAGCCAAGAGTTTCAAGATTATCTTAGAGATAATGGGATTTTATCTCAATGGACTCCTCCATATACACCACAACACAATGGTGTATCTGAAAGGAGAAATCAAACACTATTAGATATGGTTCGATCTATGATGAGCAGAGCAGACTTGCCTAAGTCCTTTTAGGGATTTGCACTAAAAACTGTTGTTTATGTGTTAAACAGGGTTCCTAGTAAATCGGTTGATGTTACTCCATATGAGATGTGGAATAAAATGAAACCCATGCTTTCTCATATGAAAGTATGGGGTTGTCCTGCTTATGTGAAGAGGACAATGTCAGACAAACTGGATGTTAAATCGGACAAATGTTTATTTGTGGGATATCCAAACGAAACGTTTGGATATTACTTCTATCATCCCTTAGAACAAAAGGTGTTTGTTTCAAGGCATGCTGTCTTCTTGGAAAAAGAGTTTCTCCTACGAGAAGACAGTTGGAGTAAAATTGAACTTGGTGAAGTTCAGGACCCACAAATAGAAGTAGATCACCCGAAACTGAATTTCATAAAGATGAGATTGCAGTTGAAACTTATTATACACAAAATCCTAGAAGGTCTACTAGGATGCACTCTATCCCTGTGAGATATGGATTTCACATAGATTCGGATAGAGGCATAACTGTAGTAGAGGACAATGAGCCTACAAGCTATCAAGAAGTTTTGAAGAGTTCAGAACGTGATTTATGGCTTAAGGCTATGCAGTCTGAAATAGACTCCATGTATGAGAATAAAGTATGGACTTTAACTCAACCACCTGAAGGGATAAAACCCATAGGGTGCAAATGGGTCTTCAAAAAGAAGACAGATATGGAAGGTAATGTAGTTACCTATAAAGCTCGCTTAGTAGCAAAAGGTTATCATCTAAAAGAAGGTATTGACTATGATAAAACTTTTTCTCCTGTTGCGATGCTTAAATCTATAAGAATACTTTTAGCCATTGCAGCTCATTATGATTATGAGATTTGGCAAATAGATGTGAAAACAGCTTTGTTAAATGGAAATCTGACTGAGGATGTGTATATGACACAACTTGAAGGGTTCACATCTGGAAATGGCGAAAAGGTATGCAAGCTTCAAAGATCCATTTATGGATTGAAGCAAGCTTCCAGGAGTTGGAACATACGATTCAATGAGACAATCAAAGAGTTTGGTTTCTCACATAATGAAGATGAACCTTGTGTATATAAAATGGTCAGTCGGAGTGCAATTGTCTTCCTAGTTCTATATGTAGATGACATATTAATCATGGGAAATGACATTTCTCTTCTCCAACCAGTTAAAATTTGGTTATCTAAGCATTTCTCCATGAAAGACTTTGGAGAAGCATCCTATATTCTGGGAATAAGGATCTATAGAGATAGATCCAGTAGGTTGCTAGGTCTTTCTCAGAGTACATACATAGATAAAGTATTGAAGAAGTTCAATATGGATCTCTCAAAGAAAGGGTTTATTCCTATGGTGCATGGGAAACATCTTTCTAAGTCTATGTGTCCGCAGACACTAGAGGATAGAGAGAGCATGAATAGAATACCATATGCATCTGTAATTGGTTCTATTATGTATGTTATATACACGTCCAGATGTAGCATTTGCTTTAAGTATCACAAGCAGATTCCAATCCAATTTTGGAGAGGAACACTGGGCAGCTGTCAAAAATATCCTTAAGTACTTGAGAAGGACTAAGGATGTATTCTTGGTATATGGAGAGGGTAGTTTGGAAGTAAATGGGTATACAGATGCCAGCTTCCAATCTGACAAAGATGACTATAAGTCACAGTCTGGTTTTGTGTTCATAATGGGAGGAGGAGTAGTTAGTTAGAAGAGTTCCAAATAGGAAACAACTGTTGATTTCGCAACGAAAGCTGAGTACATTGCTGGTTTAGATACAGCGAAAGAAGCGGTTTGGATCAGAAAGTTCATAACTGAATTAGGAGTGGTACCTAGCATTGTTGATCTGATACCTTTATATTGTGACAACAATAGAGCCATTGCACAAGCAAAGGAACCACGATCTCATCAGCGATCCAAGCATGTTCTCAGATGCTACCATCTCATAAGGGAGAAAATAGCTAGAAATGATGTGAAAATAGAAAGGATTCCCACAGATGACAATGTGGCGGATCCCCTCACTAAGGCACTTTCCCAGATTAAGCATGATCACCATATAAACAGCATGGGTCTGAGACGTATGGGTGATTGGCTCTAGTGTAAGTGGGAGACTGTTAGAGAGTATGCCCTAGAACCCATGTAATAGGGATGTTTATTCATATGTATGACTTTATTTTCTTAATAAAAGGCATCATTCATTTATTAATGCTATGTTTAAGTACATGAGTTTGTAAATCTTAAATTAATAAATGAAGTCCTAGATATTATAAACACAGTGCAAAGGTAATCATGAAAGTGTTCATGATATGAGATGACTATTTCATGCAAATCTGTTAATATCTAAATATCCCTAGTCATAGAATTAACAAGACAGGACATTGTTAATTCGGACAAACTAGCATATGTTATGCTTCTTGAATGGTTCAAGCAGTGGTTCTTATAACTGTGATTATGGATGATAATCAAAGCTAACATGTGGATGCTTGTTAGAAGAACAAGTTCATTGGAGACCTGCAAAGAGAATCCTCATATGGATATTAAATCTATGTCAGTGAGGAATCACTTAATAGCAGTGGTGCAAGTATCCTTAGACTTGAGATCACCAAAGTTATCTTAAGTAGCAAGTGTTATGCTTTGACTCCATAACTGCTTACTTCCAACTGGGAGTGAACATAGTTAGGAGGTTGGGTATATCATGACCTACTTGAAGGTAGTTGAGTGATTAACAAAGGATTCACCATCCCAGATTTAATAAGGGAAGTTATCTCGCATGTTTATGTAATTACCTTGTTCAGTGAATCTCTGGCCAGAGTGAAATGCTAAGATGGATGGAGATCCATAAGGGGGCATTTTGGGAACAATGGTTAAATTAATAGAACATACATAATTAGATTTATATGATTTGACAGAAATCCATACTCATAATCTAAATGAGATAAGTGTGGTGAAAGGAGTAATTGCACGGTAACTGTTCTATGGAAGGGTACAGTCAAACAACATGACTTTCCTGACATTTGGGTACTCATGATGCCTAGCTAGAGGCCAATCGTAACTTGTATAATAATGTATCAAAATATCAATAGAGATTGATAAAATGATTTAAAGGAGTTTAAATCATGTGAGTTTTGAGAAGAACTTACAATTATACTGCCAACATGGACAAGAACCCAATAGGTCACACACATATAGAAAAATAGGTAAAATGGTAAAATAACAAGGATAATAATATTTGATATTATTATGAAGGTAGCGAAGTGAATAAGATAATAATTAATTAAAGAGTTTAATTAATTATGATCAAGAAAAATTGTTCGCGAAACTTTTGAGAAATGTTCTGTAAATTGGACCTAATTGAAATAATGTATTTTATGATTAATTATTATTGTCTTATAATTGTTATAAGACTACTATAAGTGTTATAGGACTGATATAATAATTAATAGGTCCATTGGAGAAATTATAAAGGGCCAAAGGAATGAAGAAGTTGGCGGAAGCCCTCCAAAAGAGGGCCACACACCAACTCCATACAGAAGGGCTTAGAGGGCTTTTCCTTGGACCAAATTAATTTATATATGTTACATAAGTGTTATGGAACTCACATATTTAATTTGGTTGGATTTGGAATCCATTTGGGTATTTAAATCCAATTAGATGCACAAAGGGCCTAGTTTGTGAATTTTGTGCATGGTCTTTTATGAAAAGATTTAATTTGGATTTAATTAAGCCCAAATGATTATATTTAAATCCATAGGCCCAATTAATAATTCTCCAGCAATTTTAAAGAGTCTTATCTCATCTAGAAGTTGGAATTTTAACTTGATTTAAAGAGTCCAATTGATGAGGATAAGAGTTGAGTGATTAAATTGAAAAGAAGGTCTTTTCTCTCAATCTCTCTCTCTCTTCTGCGCCATTCTCAAGCTAGCTCTTGAGACTTTCAGCCAGCCCTAGTAAAATACCAATTTCTTGGTTCAATTTATCCTTCTCTATTGTGGATTACTCATTGGAGGTGTTCGATTTTGGATACTATGGTTTCTGGTAACCCGGTGCGAAGTAAAATCAACTTTTCAACAAAAATCAGAGGTGATTTTTCTTATTCTCATATAGTTATATTGTATAATCATGGCATGATCAAACCTTATGGTTGAAAAAATTTAAAATTCCGTTCATGTATGCGATGCATGTAACCGTTAAACTCTAACAGGAACTTGCATGATTATATATGGTGAATGAAGTGTCAATGCAAATTCTTACCATTGAACTTTATGATTTTCGTAAGTTGATATAAATTTTGAATTTTATTCATTTTTTAAAATAAATCATTATCATAATTGAGGCATGATGTGTGCTTGTTAATAATAACTGTAAGTGGTTGTTTATCACGATTTAAGATTCCTAGTAAGCTTTATAGCTTAGCGCGGGTGTTTCATCTATATAGGTTACGGAGATAAAATTTCATCTCAGGGTTGATATCTGTTGTACGTTGGCAAACATAAGTGAATGATGATTGAAAAGTATATAGTCTTCTTTTTGGTTTCTTTTTTGTACTTCTAGGTTTTTATCTTGTGTTGGAAATTTTGTATAAGTATAGTTATTTTGTATATGTAGAATTGTTATGTTGTTAAAGGAATCTTATATAGTTAAGTATTGTACATTAAAGTTTTTATATATGTGTTGAGTTAAGCTTTTGTATAGGACTATCCTTATAGTAAGGTTTTTTATTTGACAAAAAAATGATGCATGATTAAATAGTTAAATTATTGATATCTTTAGGATAAGAGAATTAAGGTGTCACAATTGAGTGGTATTAGAGCCTAGGTTTTTCCATTTTTGGGCTATAGGTGTTTAGAGTTTTTATTATAGGATATTTTTATGTGTTGGCTTAATTCAGATATCACTATTTTATTTTGTATAGATTGAAGAATGGACAAGATGATAGAGTCTGGAGATGAGTTAATTAAAGATTATAGTACTAGGACTTTAAACTCTTCTAATCCCGATTCTTTGAAAGTGAATTGTGTCGAGATACCGATTTCATTGCTAGAAAGATTAAAAGTGGTGATCCATGATTAGACTTAGACTCTACAATAGTTATTTAAATTAAGAATGACAACAATTGTTTAGAAGAACTATGAGACTAAAGGTAACTATAATAAGAACCCAAAACAAGAGAAATCAAATGAAAGGAAAAAGATGATGGAAGAAGGTTCCTCTAGCAAAATACAACAACTTAAGCAAGATTTAATCAAGGAAGGCGGAGGTCCTCGAGCCCTTAAGTGCATTTATTGCTTTAAAAAACCATTGGGGTATGTGTAGGGTTTCAAATCAAGCTTGTTTTAGATGTGGGCATACTGATCATTTTATGGCAAATTGCCTAAGACCCCAAAAGATTAAGAAAACAACATCTAGGAATGATAAAGAAGCTTAAGGTTCTAAAAGAGTATGAAGCTGCTGAACAAGTTTTTGGTAAATATCCCTTCTACCTTAGAATTTATTTATTTGGATTGATAGATCCTAAACTTAGAAATAAAATTATATGCTTTAGGAATAATTAATATGATAAAAGTTTGTCAATAATATATGAATATGATTAGTATATGCGATTATGGTATAGGTGTGTTAGTAAAATACATAGTGAATATTTTATTATGATACAGGAGATGGAGCTATGCTAAATTAATGAGAAGATCTATAGTTAAGGCTTTTGAGATGACAAGTTTAGGAATCATTAAAATGCTCTATATATCTGTTAGTGTTTCCTTATCTAGTACGAGTAATTGACAAAACATTATACATGGGATGGTGTAAAAATATATACAGCATATGAGAATATGCATTTGCATCTTATTGCGTACTTGAAAGCATAGTTCATGCATAACATAGCATAACATCAAGCATCATATTACATTTACAGGCCCCATCTGAAAAGGAAACTGACAGGATATATGTGAGCTTAATAATGATATAACTATATGATAAGATTGCTTTTATAGGGACATAGAGTTATAAGAGAAGAAATAAGTTAAAATAAGCATCAAAAGAAGTTGGTAGAGATTGTATGGAATAAAAATTTATAGTGTTAGACACATAAATATAAGAATGATAGTGTCTTATTCAATTAAATAATACAAGTATGAATTTCGACGATGAAATTTCTTAACGAAGAGAGATTTGTAAGGATCTAAAGTAGGCCCTAGTAGAATTCAAGGATATTAATATGTTATTAAAGTATATTTAAGCTTAATTAGATGAAATATAGTTAATTTTAAGACCTAATTGATTGATGGCCTTAAGTGGTAGAGGAGTAGAGAATTAATTAAAAAATTTCATATAGTCATGCATAATTTAAAAGAAATTAAAGCTAAGTGATCAATTGAGATGAAATTATAAGTTATTGTATTGAAGGATAAATTAGTTATTTATTTATGTATGCAATTGAAAAAAAATTATTTCAAGGGCCAATTATAATATAAGAAAAGTTAATTGGGGTACAATTGTAATATAAGAAAAATCAGATATGGTGCTTTTTCAAATAAAAAAATGTAAGGGTATAATTAAAAATTGAAAAGTAGTTTGAGGGCTAAATTAAAGAGGATATATATATAGAGGCCGATGTTCAAATAATGATTAAGTAGGGTTAATTTTAAAAGAGATAGAATATGATGGAGTTGAAATTGAAATAAAAAGCTGAGTGGGATCAATTTATAACATACAATTAGTTGGAGGATTAAAAGAGATATTTGTGTGAGGTATGATGATGTCATTTTGCACTTAAGTCACCATGCAAGATGTGTATAATAAGGGGAATTAGAAGTGGGAACCGGCCATACCATCCATAAAAGAAGGAAAAGCTTCTTTTTATTTTCACTTCTCTCTCTTAAACAAAAATCTTCCACTTCCATCTCTTTCAATTATCTCTTGTAAATGTAGTCACTATACTTGAGTAAAATCCTCTCATTTTAAGTTACATGCATGGATGGTTAGCAAGGATCAATGCTAAAAGTAGTAATGTGAAGAACAAGGAGAAGATATTTATACAAGAAGGAGTAAATTTCAAGTTTGGGATTTTTTTATTTTGTAATTCTTATTACGCATGTGTGTGGATATCATTATTTATGCTTGGAATGCTTAATTTTAATAGTAATTTATTATTTTGTATAGGGTTAATGAGAGATTTAAATAGGAAAAATCATGTTTTTAAATGTTAAGGAAAAACTGGGTGTGGTTTTTGTGTACCAAGCTGCTTGTGTTTGTCTATTTCTGGAGTTGTAAAGCTTGAATTGAGGTGATTCAAAACTATGGATAAAATAGATTCAATTTTTTACAATTAATTAGAAGGGGTTGTGACTTGATTTTTTCGTTAAGGAACTTAGAAAATTCGTACAAGTGCACTATTTGAGTGTGTAGGTAGTTTTGACCAGTTCCCAATGTTTTCACAATAACTCCTTATATTTAAGTCATAACTTAGTGAAGTTTGATTTTATGTAAACTAGAACTATAGGGAAACAAGTTTGTAGAGGAAAATCCACTTCTGAATTGGCCTCTAACTAACGTTAAAATTAGCTTGAATGTCATAGACACTGTTAGTTACAATCAAAGAACATATTTTAGTATTTTGAGCATAATTTTGGTAGAGGAGTTAAATTGCTGTGATGTAAAATTCTAGTTAAACTAGACAATTATGGCTACAACTTTAATGTAGAAAGGTTTGTCTAACGCTACATATATATTTTTTAATGAATTTTCTAATTGCTGAAAGAAACTATTTTGGTATTATGAACAACTTGTGATATTTCTTGCATATCTTTAGTTATTGATGTGATTTTAAAGTTATTTTTAATGTATGGTATTAGGTTTCTCATACATGCATGTCATTAATTGGAGTAGGGACGTGAGTTAAAAGTATGGTAATTGTATAAATGAATAGAGGAAAAATTTTAATAAGTTTTAATAAAATGAAAGAAAAGAGAGAGATAAAAGCCATATGAGTTAGTGGCTGTAATTTTAGTATAATTTGAGTTAGAAAACTCTATTTGAGACTATTCAAAATTTTAAAGTTACATAATATATTTATACAAAATTATAGAGGGAATTATGAGCTAATTATGCTTATAAGTCATCCTAATATTTAATTGGAAATTTAATAGAGTTGTTGAATTCGGTTCTAGAATAGATTGTAGAAAATATGATATATCTCCTTGAATAGTGAACAAAATTCTATAAGGTTAAATTTTGGGAAAAATAGACTTACAAACCTATACTTTTTATGAAGAAAGTAAAGCTTATTTTGTCCTTAAATGTGTCTAACTTAAGCTTAATTTTGGATCTATGCACAACATTGTCAATAGGAACAATATTTAATAAATTGTAAATATCTTGAGTTTTGGAAGTGCTATTGAAATGTTTTTTAATGTTTGAGAAATTGAAAACATAGGGGATTGTTTTTGTAGAGGACATATTTGTTAAAAATGATGTTTTCCTGGTCAAAAATGGCATATAATTCAGATTACGAATTTTTCCTCTGTGTAGCATCCTAAAGGCAGAATTTTAATGTTAATTTTAAATATTGTTATATTTACTAGAAACACAAGGAATATATGTATTGAGCTTATGAATATGAATTGAATATATATTGAGATTATGAATATGATTTGAATATATAGTGAGCTTATGAATATGAATTTTAATGTTTAAATGTTGTTATTTTAAATTTATATATACATGGAAATACATTGATTTACAATTAGCATGTAAAATAATTGATTGAAGTGTTATGTATATACATGTATATTCAAAAATATGTACATGGTTTTTTATATGAAATTACACTTATACATATATTTAATCAAATGATAGTGTATATTTTTTTACAAATATTCATTGATGAAATTGATTATGAAATGTTAAAGCATGATAAATGAAATTTATATAAACAAAGTATTTGCCTACTATTAGAGTTCATTTGTGGATAGATAAGCGCTTATAGGGATATTGCAGCTAGTTTAGAACATTTTCGACCCATTTGAGTTAATTTGAAATTAAAAGTTATTGCGACCCTATTTGGGTTTAAAAATTAGTGTTGATTTGAACAACCTTATTTGGGTTGTAGCTGACGCCGTTTGGGTCTACTTGACCAGTCTATGTTATTTGTTAATACCGTTTGGATCTCATATTCTGTTAGACCCTTTTGGGTTCATTGTTTGTCCTTCGGGACATCTATATTGACACTTTTGGGTTCATTGTTTGTTTTTTAGAGCCATTGTATCGGCCCGATTTGGTCTTTTATTATCCCTTAGGGGTCATTGTGTTGACCGTTTAGGTCCTTCATTGTTATATCTTCAAATATCTTTAATTGATACCCTCGGGTATTCATTGTTCCCATTATCCACCTTTAGAAATTAAGCAGGCTAAATTAAAGTATAAATGCTTTACAGTCAATTTCAATATAATGGTTAATTGTAATTTATGGAATAGTATAATGAACAATGATTTTATTGTATGGATTACATGTTTAAATTCTAAGAGCATATTATGTGATATTGATACTAAGAATGCTAAATGAAATGTTAGGGTATTTCAATACTGCTAGTATCTAAAATATATGCTAGTTTGTTAAATAATGAATTTTGTATTATACTAATGTTTCTATTAAATTGATGATATATATATGTGTGACCTTTGTGATCATAATTTCTTTTTTTTCTATATGTATGACAATGTATGATATATGAAGAAACTTTCATTAGGGTAAAAAGTATTATAACATTGAACGGACGAAATAATTATCATAATTACATAATCATATTTCATATTAAAGATTATAAGAGTTATATAGTAACACCTATTGTTTTTGAAATATTTTTATATGATTATATGTATGTGTTCACAATGTTTATATGTGCACATTCATTAATGTGTATTTGTTATTTGTGGTGATGATATATAATTGTTATGTTTGGTTGATTGGCTTGTTTTTATGATACATCTAATACATTATAACATGAGTAACTTATGGAATACAAAGAAATCTTGTAGTAATATAATAATCTCATGGTAATTGAAAGTGTTGATTTGCTATATAATTCTAATATGTGTATATCAAAGACATATAAGAATAGATGAAAGATAATTACAATATCTATGAAGATTGTTTATGAAATTAATAATAGATAACTATGCTTTTATGATTAAACATTGATAAATAAAATAATTATACGATAAAAAGCTGAATTTATGGCCAAAAGATGTTGGAACTTACATGATTATACATGGCGAATGATGTGTCAATGCAAATTCTTACCGTTGAACTTTATGATTTTCATAAGTGGATATAAATGTTGAATTTTATTCATTTCTTAAAATACATTATTGAGGCAAGATGTGTGCTTGTTGATGATCACTATGAGTGGTCCTTTATCATGATTTAAGTTCCCTACTAAGATTTAAAGCTTAGCATGGGTGTTTCATCCGTGTAGGTTACCGAGATAAAAGTTCACCTCAGGGTTGATATCTGTAATGCATTGGCCAACACAAGTCAATGATGATTGAAAAGTATATATTATTCTTTTTGTTTTTTTTTTATTTCTAGGTTTTTATCTTGTGTTGGAAATGTATAATTATTATGTTGTTTTGTATATGTAGAATTGTTATGTTGTTAAAAGGACTCTAATATAGTTAAGTATTATACCTTAAAGTTTTTATGTATGTGTTGAGTTAAGCTTTTGTATAAGACTTGAAACACCCCAAACTAACATCTCTATTATAAAAAATGCAATCTACTTAAAACTTGTTATGTTAAGCAATTAACTCGATTAACATCTATATACATTCATATCACCTAATCCGTCTAATCATATAACTTGTATTCTAATTAGGCTTCTCACCTCATTCATGTACATTTCATTTTGAATAAGCATAGTGACTCATTATGCAGCCCATTATCTTAATATTGCTAGATTCAACTATCTTAGTCATTTCACTATCATGCAAAGCATTCAACATTCCAGCACATTTGAATAAAGTCATTCTAGCTTCTAGATGCATGCATATACTAGCACTCTCACTATGAGCTTATTACAACCTTAACCTCCATGTGACATACATATATATTACAAACTTTAAACATATTAAACATGTAAGGAACTATACAAAATTTATCAAAATTCCTATATCAACTTCTATAGACTGGTGTTGGCCTATCCTGATGTAGAGAGCATCCCTAAGCAAAATACTTGACTACCAAAACCTACATGGATCAAAATAATCCGTGCCATGCTATATAACTTAGTAGGGATACTAAACATGAAAGAAAACCACTCACAATGGTTGTCAGAAATATATGATACACAAAAACAATTGAAAATAATAAAATTTACATATTAGGAATAAGTATAAACTAAAGGCAAATATCTTAAACAACAAGGTAACCCTTGAATTAATTCAGCATACTTGAATCTAAATAATTCGTAAAAAGATCTATACATAATGTAAATAGATACCAATAAATTCTTTAGGAACCATGGTTAAACATGATAATCCATATATCAGATGCATAAATCATACTATGATTAACTGTGACACAATAGTGGTTTACTTTAGCAAGCTTAAGTTCTAAAAGTACATAACGGGATCGGTGGATACCCGAGAGTATCAAATGGTGGATATCCAAAGATATCAAAACTATGAACCCAAATAGGGTTAACTGTATAGTGGACAAGTCAAGAACCCAAATAGGCTTAACAAGCAACCGAAAAGGGGTTGTGGATGATCCAATAGGATCAACTGTACTTTAGACCGAAAAGGTCGACGGTGGCAGTTGTAATATCTATATAGGCGCCTATCTATCCACAATGGAACTCTATTCGCAGGCAATATAGTTTTTCATGTTCATTTAAAACATCATGCTTGCACTTATATCATACACCTTGCCAATGCATATGATCATATTATAATACACAATTCTCCCATGTATAAACATGTATTCACATATTCTTATAGTATTACACATATCTACATTTGACCATGCATATCATCATGATAAAATACTTGAACGATTTATCTTTAGTTATGTCAAGTGCTCATAGTCTTGCTAAAACATTATTTATTTCAAAAGCATCTAACATATATCATATCATGTTCTTTAAGTTTACTACCAATAACTATCATATGTATGCATCACATACCCCTATTTTTAAAAAAGATCAAGTAGTAGAACATACCTGTTTAGTTGCTAATAATAACACATGCCACATATAAGAAATTATATAACATATCATGCCATTTAGTTTCTTTTATCATATAATATCCCAAGAATAAATTGAACATCCTTTAACTATATATATATATTTCAATACTCTGCTAATGTGAATGTTTGGCATGCTATGGTTTTATACATGGTATGTAGGGGTGTCAAAAATATTATAGTTATCATCACACAATAAAGTAAAGCATTAAAGGAAGAGCATGCACTATACAAGTAAGTCACGAGCGCAAATACGATCGCGACTGCCACAGAGGCGAAAGTAGCAATTCACTTACAGTACATTGTCGCGATTGTGAATAGTATTGCGAGCATGACATACTTGGATTGTACAATCTCAATATCTTTTCATCACTTTAGCAACTCTTGTATAGATTCCACTTTATGCCTAACTAACTTGCTTAAGCTTACATTACTTAAACCCTTATTTCATGCCGCAAAATTCGTAATACTTCCAATTAATACCTTTAACTTAGATTCCATAACTTTACCATCAACACATAATATGACAAAGACATATAACTCAATTAGATAAAGTCCTTATCATGCTCAGTTCTCCTATAACAATAAAATTATAGAGCCAAGTGAAGCTATTAGGGAATAATCCTTTTTAGAAATATAAATTCCTTCTAAATTTTAACATGCATTAACATTTTTATCTTCTAATCAAGATTTTCATTGCCTACATTGGATAGAACAAGAAGATTCACATAATCTCAAGGCACACAAATCCCATAACTTTGGTCAAAATCCCCCTTTTTCTTTCAATCTCTAGCAACTCCTTTTCCTTTGACTTTTCTACTCTCCTCTTCTCCTTTACAACCAATATCACCATTTAATTAAATTTCTAGCACCATACTCAACCATTACTTCAATAAATTGAGAAAGAGAAGGAGAAGAAGAAGAAGAAATTCAGTATAGATTATTTACCTTGGAGCTCTACACTTAGTTGCCTTTAATTAACCAACATGAATTATCACTTAAATTGCTTGAAAGAATTCAAAGAAAATGAAGGAAAATGAGAGGAAGGATTTTTGGTTTTTAATCTAAAATGGCCAACCCATCCACTCACTCTTAATCTAAAATGGCCAACCCATCCACTCACTCAACTCCTCTCTCCTCTTTTAAATCTTTATTATATAGTGACATGAAAAGTATTCTTTTTAGTCCTTCTAAACTTTGCATGCCACACATTAATCACAGACCTTTATGCATGCTATAGTTTTACCCCTCTTTTTAATCTATCTCTTAAATCAACCTCTCCACTTAATCCTTTTAATAAATTGACCTGTCAATTTATTCTTCTATTTACAATTGACCCCGAAAATGCCATAATTATAAATTTTACCCCAAATTAATACTTTATACTTCAATTATACCCTTAAATAATATTAAACTATATTATTAAATTTCATTTTCATGCTATTAACAAATAACAAAATAATTTATCACTTATTCCATACTTTTTATTTAATTCTCATTTTAATTTGGTCTTAGTCAAATAAAATCCTACTTAAAATATGCAATTCTAATTAGGGTTATGTTAGGGGCCTCAAAAATCTCTCCCCCTTAAGGAATTTTGTCCTCGAAATTCATACATGATTCAAACAATTGAAGATATTACTTTCTCTTGGCTACCTCTAGCTCCCAAGTTACTTATTATACTCCATGATGTTGCTAGAGTACTTTGACCAGTGGAATGTGTTTGTTCCTTAATTGTCTGATTTCCCTAGCCAGGATTTCCTTCAGTTCCTCATCATATGTGAAATCCGGTTGTACTTGAATATCTTGAACTTGTAAATTATGAGATTTATCAGAGCGATATCTTTGAAAAATGGACACATGAAACACATCATGAAGCTTGGCTAATTCCATAGGAAGAGCAAACCTATAAGCCACTGGTCCGACTCTTTGAAGAATTTCATATAGACCAATAAACCTCGGACTAAGCTTTCCCTTTTTCCTAAATATAAGTGCCTTTCTCCATGGAGATACCTTCAAAAACACCTTGTCACCCACTTGATACTCGATATCTTTTCTTTTCAAGTCAGCAAATGATTTCTGCCTGTCACTAGCTTTTTTCAGCCTCTGCTTGATAACTTGAACTTTTTCCTCTGCATCTCTAACAAGGTCAGGACCAATTATTTTACATTCAATCAATTCAGTCTAGCAAACTGGAGTTCTTCATTTCCTGCCATACAAAGCCTCATATGGTGCAATTTGAATACTCTTCTGATAACTATTATTATAGGCAAATTCCATTAAGTCCACTATTTATCCTAACTTCCAGAAAACTCCAAATCACATCCCTTCATCATATCTTCTAGAATCTAGATAACCCTTTTGTATTGTCCATCCATTTGAGGATGAAAAGTTGTACTGTACTTGAGCTGTGTTCCCAAGGCCTCCTGTAGACTCTGCCAAAATCTCAATGTAAACAATGGATCATGATCAGAAATTATGGAAATGGGTATACCATGTAATCGTACAATCTCATTCAGATACAATTTTGCAAGCTTAGCCATAGAATAATCTATTCAAACCAATATAAAGTGAACAACTTTTGTTAACTTATCCACTATTACCCAAACAGAATCGTATCTTCTTTGAGTAAGAGGCAAATTGGTAACAAAATCCATGGTAATGTCTACCCAATTTCACTATGGAATTGGAATGGGATTGAAAAGACTTGAAGGAAACTGATGTTCTGCTTTTAATTGCTGACACGTTAAACATTTAGAAACATATTCAACAATATCCTTTTTCATGCCAGACCACCAATAAAACTATTTCAACTCTTGATACATCTTTTTCCTACCTGGATGCATAATAAATGCAGTATTATGCACTTCAAGCAATAGTACCCTTTTCACTTCTGTGTCATCAGGAACACATAACATGTTATGGTAGTACACACCACCATCTTCTTTCACAGAAAAATCTGATTGATTTCCTTCACAAACTACTTTCACAACTTGTTCCAACTTTTTATCATTCTTCTGAGAATTTATCACTGTCTGTCTAGCCATGGGTCTGGCTTTATGTTGTGCTAATAATGCACCATCCAATGTAAATTTCCATCTACACTACTTTAACATCAATGCTGCCATTATCTTATGACTCAAGGCATCAGCAGCCACATTCACTTTTCCTGGATGGTAGTCAACTATACAATCATAATCTTTGAATAATTCTAACCACCTTTTATGCCTTAAATTAAGTTCTTTCTAAGTAAACAAGTATTTGAGGCTTTTATGATCAATATAAATCCTGCATTTTTCCCCATAAAAGTAATGTCGCCAAATCTTCAAAGCAAATACCATAACTGCCACTTCTAGATCATGAGTTGGGTAGTTTTGCTCATGCGATTTCAACTGTCTAGATGCATAAGCTACAACTTTACCATATTGCATTAATACAAAACCCAAACCAACTTTAGAAGCATCACTATACATTGCATACTATTTCCCTAACACAGGTTGAGTTAACACTAGAGCTTCAGTCAAAATCTTCTTTAACCTTTCAATGCTTGCTTGACAATGATTAGACCATTCAAACTTAATATTCTTTCTTAACAGCTTAGTGAGGGGGTGAAGCAATGATAGAAAAACCCTTCAAAAAATGATGATAGTAACCTACCAACCCGATAAAACTTCAAATTTCATGTACATTCCTGGGTGGTCTCCAATTAACAATAGCTTTAATTTTATTTGGATAAACCCTAACACCTTCAACAGATACAACATGACCTAGGAAGGAAACTTCCTTAAGCTAGAAGTCACATTTACTCAATTTGGTATACAACTGATTTTCTTTCAAAGTTTGCAATACAATTCTCAGATGTTAAGCATGCTCAGCTTCATTTCTGGAGTAAATTAATATGTCATCCATAAACACTACAACAAATTGATCCAAGTAGGGTCTCAATATCCTATTCATGAGATCTATGAATGCAGCAGGTGCATTAGTCAACTCGAATGGCATAACTAAAAATTCATAATGTCCATATTGGGTTATAAATGCAATTTAAAAGGCATCCCCATCCTTTACTTTGAGTTAATAATAACTTGATCGCAAGTTTATCTTTAGAAACACACCAGCACCACTCAACTGATCAAACAAATCCTCAATTCGAGGCAAAGGATATTTGTTCTTCACTGTCACTTTGTTTAGCTATCTATAATCAATACACATTCTCATAGACCCGTCCTTCTTCATAACAAATAAAACTGGAGAACCCCAGGGTGACACACTAGGTCTGATGAAGCCTTTATCTAACAATTCTTGTAATTGAACCTTTAGCTCTTTCAATTCAGATAGAGCCATTTTGTATAGTGCCCTAGAGATCGGGCCTGTATTAGGTAACAAATCAATAGACAACTCAACATCCCTTTCTTGAGGAAGACCAGGTAATTCCATAGGAAATACTTCTGGAAATTCATTCACAATTGGTATATTCTAAAGCTTCACTATATCACTTTTTGAATCAAGGACGAAAGCTAGAAATGCTTCACATCCTTTTCTAAGACAACGCCTAGCTTGCATTGCTAATATACCATTAGTCAGTAGCTTAGAACAATTGCCTTCTACTACCACTTCCTTTCCTTCATCATTCCTAAAAGTTAATGTTTTCATTTCACAATTTACCACTGCATGATGCTTGGATAACCAATCCATTCCCAGAATTACATCAAACTCATGAAAGGGCAGCACAATCAAATTTGCTAGAAACTCTCTCCCTTGAACTACTATATGATAGTCTTTACACACCTTATTAACAATTTATGTCCTAATGGACTAGTCATACATACATCAAAATCTAACTGTTGTATTTTAAACCTATCTCTACCTGAAACCCCAATACAAACATATGAATGTGTAAAGCCAGGAACAATAAGTGCATGTTTGTCACAATTATATAGAGAAAAAGTACTAGCTATAACTTCTAGAGTATTTTGATCCTCTTGAACCTTCATTACAAAAGCTCTTCTAGCAACTATTTGAGTAGAAGGTCTATCAATTATTTCTAACATATTCTGCGATTGAGATCCATGAAGAGTTGATCCACCCCTTCCTTTGCCTCTACCTCTACTAGATGGGGGTGCATTAGAAGCTCCCCTGCTATTATGTTGCTTAAAACTTTGATTCCATTTCAATAGATAATTTGCCATAAAATGATCAGCACTACCACATCTAAAGCATTCTCCAGTCAGTTTCCAGCTGCTACCCTAATGGTGCCTAGAACAATGTGGACTTTTAGGTGCTTGACCCCTACTCTGTATTCTTGAAGCTTCCTTCTCAAATTTAGACTTGGCAGAGGACTCTTGTTTCTTTCCTTTATTAGCAGAACTAAAAATAAACTCTATAGGCTGACCTCCTTGAGCTCCTTTAATTCTTTTTCCAATGAAAGATCCTTCCCTATAACCACTTCTTTTGTGCTCCCTCTCTCTTTTAGCCATCTCATGCTTTTCAACTTTTATGGTAGTCATAACCAGTTGATTAAAATCCACCACATTGAAAGATGTAAATCCAAATAGTTTTTCTTTGATTCGATCATTGAACCCATCTTCAAAGTTTTTGCATTTAAAAACTCCTATCAACATTTCCTTGGGAACATACTTGCATAACTGGCTAAATTCTTTTTCAAATTCAACCACAGATAGAGCTTTTTGTCTCAGATTTAGAAACTGCTTCAATTTCTCCTCCTTGTAAGCCTCGATAACATATTTCTTCCTAAAGTCGTCAAAGAATTCCCAGGTAACTGGGTCAGGTAACTGACGTTGTCTTAATATCAGCTTACACCAATCATAAGCCATGCCTTGAAGTAAGGACACAGCACAAGATACCTTGTGATTTGCAGGGCAGTTAATTTCATCAAATATCCTCTCAAGCCTTTCCAACAAGAACTCAGCCTCTTTAGATTGTTCTAAATTAGTGCCCATAAATTTTTGTACCCAATGCTTCCTAATTTCAGATATTGGAGCTTTTGGCATAGTCATTCTTTATAGAATTTGGGCCATATCTTGAGAAATTTTCAACAAGGCCTCTCCAGGAAGTGCATAAGGAATTTCATTTCGATTTGGTGATGAAGTTACTAGATTAGGAGGATTTGATCTAACCACAAAATTACTTTTAGCTGATTCTTCTATAGTATCCCTAGATGAATTCTCCATCTTTAATTATAAGAAAACATGAAATTCTGCATTAGGCTAACACAACACTATCTCATATTATAAGATCCTATATTCACATTGTGCAGAAAAGGCTAAACCTATTCCCTGATACTAAATTGAAACACCCCAAACTAACATCTCTATTATAAACAATGCAATCTACTTAAAACATGTTATGTTAAGCAATTAACTCGATTAACATCTATATGCATTCATATGACCTGATCCATCTAATCATATAACTTGTATTCTAATTAGGCTTCTCACCTCATTCATGTACAATTCATTTTTAATAAGCATAGTGACTTATTATGCAACCCATTATCATAATATTACTAGATTCAACTATCTTAGTCATTTCACTATCATGCAAAACATTTAGCCTGCTTAAGTTCTAAGAGTGGATAATGGGATCGATGGATACTCGAGAGTATCAAACGGTAGATATCCAAAGATATCAAAACTATGAACCAAAATAGGGTTAACTTTACGGTGAACCGGTCAAGAACCCAAACAGGGTCAACAAGCAACCCAAATGGGGTTATGAGTGATCCAATAAGAGCAACTATACTTTAGACCAAAAAGGTCGACGATGGCAGCTATAATATCCCTATAGGCACCTATCTATCCACAGTGGAACTCTAGTAGCAGGCAATATAGTTTTTCATGTTCATTTAAAACATCATGCTTGCACTTATATCATACACCTTGCCAGTGCATATGATTTTATTATAATACAGAATTCTCCCTTGTATAAATATGTATTCATGTATTCTTATAGTATTACACATATCTGCATTTGAATGTGCATATCATCATGATCAAATACCTGAACGATTTATCTTTAGGTATATCAAGTGCTCATAGTCTTGCTAAAACATCATTTATTTCAAAAGCATCTAACATATATCCTATCATGTTCTTTAAGCTTACTACCAATAACTATCATATGTATGCATCACATGCCCCTTTTTAAAAAAAAAATCAAGTAGTAGAACATACCTATTTAGTTGCTAATTTTAACACATGCCTTATATACGAAATTCTATGACATATCATGCCATTTAGTTTCTTTTATCATATAATATCCCAAGAATTCATTGAACATCCTTTAACTATATATATATATATTTCAATACTCTACTAATGTGAATGTTTGGCATGCTATGGTTTTATACATTGTATGTAGGGGTGTCCAAAATAGTATAGTTATCATCACACAATAAAGTAAAGCATTAAAGGAAGAGCACACACTTGTATATAAGTCTTGAGCGCGATAAAGGCGAAAGTAGAAATTCACTTATAGTACATTATCGCGATCGCGAATAGTATCACGAGCGCGACATACCTAGATTGTACAATCTCAATATCTTTTCATCACTTCAGCAACTCTTGTATAGATTCCACTTTATGCATAACTAACTTGCTTAAGCTTACATTACTTAAACCCCTGTTTCATGACTCAAAATTTGTAATACTTACAATTAATACCTTTAACTTAGATTCCATAACTTTACCATCAACACATAATATGACGAAGACATATAACTCAATTAGATAAAGTCATTATCATGCTCAGTTCTCCTGTAACAGTAAAATGATAGAGCCAAGTGAAGCTATTAGGGAATAATCCTTTTTAGAAATATAAATTCCTTCTTCATTTTTAACATGCATTAATATTTTTATCTTCTAAACAAGATTTCCATTGCCTACATCGGATAGGACAAGAAGAATCGCATAATCTCAAGGCACACAAATCCCATACCTTTGGCCGAAATCCCCCTTTTTCTTTCAATCTCTAGCAACTCTTTTTCCTTTGATTTTTCTACTCTCCTATTCTCCTTTACAACCAACATCATCATTAATTAAAATTCCAGCACCATACTCAACCATTACTTCAAAAAATTGAGAAAGAGAAGGAGAAGAAGAAGATGAAATTCAGTAGAGATTATTTACCTTGGAGTTCTACACTTAGTTAGCCTTAATTCACCAACATGAATTATCACTTAAATTGCTTGAAAGAATTCAAAGACAATGAAGGAAAATGAGATGAAGGATTTCTAGTTTTTCCTCTCAAATGGATAAGCCATCCACTCACTCAACTCCTCTCTCCTCTTTTAAATTTTTATTATATAGTGACATGAAAAAATATTCTTTTTAGTCCTTCTAAACTTTGCATGTCACACAATAATCACACACCTTTTTGCATGTTATAGTTTGACCACTCCTTTTAATCTATCTCTTAAATAAACCTGTCCATTTAATATTTTTAAAAATTGACCTCTCAATTTATTCTTCTATTTACAATTGACACCTAAAATGCCATAATTACAAATTTTACCCCAAATTAATACTTTATACTTCAATTATATCCTTAAATAATATTAAACTATAATATTAAATTTTATTTTCATGATATTAATATAATAAGAAAATAATTTATCACTTGTCCCATACTTTTTATGTAATTCTCATTTTAATTTGATCTTAGTCAATTAAAATCCTACTTAAAATATGCAATTCCAATTAGGGTTATGTTAGGGGCCTCACAAGACTATCCTTATAGTAAGGTTTTCTATTTGACAGAACAGTGATGCATGATTAAATTGTTGAATTATTGATATCTTTAGGATAAGAGAATTAGGGTATCACACTATTTCTTATGCATATGAATTAATTAAAAACAACATAGTTGATAATGGAAAAATGGTAGTAAATTCATATAACTTCTCAGAATATCTTTCTATGTATCAAATCCCCTTACTCAAAACAATTCAATATTTAGCATAAAAATTCAGTATATGAACTCTTAAATATCTGTTAGACCCTTTCGCAAGAAATCTCACTTCAATTCATTCTTAATTCACACTTCTTAACTTTGATCCACCTAAACTCAACACATAGTTGCCACATTTTTCAAAAAATAACCATGTATCAAATCAAACAAACTAAACTATGAACATGCATACCTAAAGCCAATATTACAGTTGATTATTAACCATTTCTTAATAAATTAACAATCAATATAAATACAATTCAAGAAAAGAATTGATGCTAAAAAATTAAGAAATAATCAAACTGCATTAATCTAAAGACCAAATTAAGTCATTACATAAAAAAAATGAGGGTTCAGGTTCCCTCAGCAAAAGAAAATGAGTACTCACTCATTGTCATTAAAACTTAAGCAAAAATAAGATAAACTAACAAACTAAGAATTACGTTAAGGAAATAAAACAATTTTAATGAAATAATAAATTTATCTACCTCTCTCTCCGTATCTCTGTATATCCATGCATGTTCTTTTGTGCTCCTTTTATAGCCTTAAAATAAGAGTTTAATTCACCTTTAAGTTCATAATTAAAACTTGCCATTGTAGAACAAACTTCATTTTTTTACAAAAGACTTCTTATTCCATCAAAAGAATTGCTATTTAGTGAAAGACAAAATCCAGTTATATGTAGGAGTTGTTGGAATCAGTGGAGGGGAAATTGAAATGGCTGCGTTAGCTTTGGTTGACCTTTCTTGCTCGGTAGAGTGACTTTTCAATATATTGATTACTACACTTTAAAAGCCACTCTGTGGAGTGGAAAGTCACTCCATGAAGTGACTAGCCATCAGACTTCATGATTAAAACTTCAATTCTTCAAATCTTCCCCAAAAGCCATAATTTCAATTAATTTAAAAAATTCTTCTTTTTCTTCAAGTAGGTCCCTAAAAACACCAAAATACAAAATTAAACAATTAAAATACTAATTAAAGAAATTAACTCATAAACCAATTAAATTAACATAAACATAACATAAAAATATATTAAAAACACATTAAAAACATAGTTAAATTTACACTTATAACTTACTTTGAAACTGCAAATGTTTTAGTGACTTATGATTGGCGTATAACATAAATTCTCTTGGTAAGAGGTAATGTTACAAAACCTCAAAAGCTCTCATCAAAGCATATAATTATTTATCATAGATTGAATACATAGATTTAGCTGCACTAAGCTTTTCATTGAAGTATACGATCGATTTCATGGAATGAAGTCGATTTGATGCTTAATCCCCCTCAAAGGTAGCAATCCTTTTGGAATCTCCTCGAGAAAGACATCTTCAAATTCCTACAATAAAGAAACAACACCACTAGGAAAATATTGTTTAAGGTTAGCCAAATTTAAGAAGTTCTCTTTAAACCAAAGTATTAAAAGAAACATCCTTAACTCAATAGCTCTCTTAATGTCCTCTCTTTTGCATAAAACACATTTTTTTCTCACTATGCCCTTTGTGATGTTCATGATAGATGTTGTGTTCATGATGGAACCCACTCCTTCCATACTTTTATCTCTTATACATCTTTCTTTCTTTTTCTTACTTATGTAGTCACTCACCAATGGGCTATGTTCTTTCTTTTGTCTCTTGTCTTTTTTCGCTATTTTTCTTTTGTATTTTCAACATCACTACCCTTTTCCCTTTATGTGACCTTTGAAGCTTTAACTATTCCTTATGCATTTCCTTGGGTGTTAAAGGAGTTAAAATGATATTTTTTCTATCCAGCTTAAATGAATACCAATTCTTATACCCATCATTAATGGCTTTCCTATCGTATTGCCAAGGACTCCAAAGTAAAATATGTCTAGTATGCATTGGCATTACATCAGAATTCACTTTATCATGATATTTCCCAGTTGAAAAAGCAACAATGACCTATTTTTTGACCCTTACTTCCCCCAATAATTGTAACTTATAAGATCTGAGGTTTTTCATCCATTTTAAGCCTAATTTGTTATCTAGTGTAGTACTAGCAACATTAAAACAACTACTCCCATCAATAATCAAACTGCACACCTTATTATACACCTTAATTTTAGTATGAGAAATATTCTCCCTTTGATCATTGTTAGATTCTTTCTTAAATTATAAATTTAAAGCATGCATAACTACCAATGATTCACCATGCTTAGCAAATTTAATATCATCATCAGACACAGTTTCTAGACTAGGCATATAATCAAAATCACTCTCATGATTAGACTTAAGCTCTTCATTCTCCATAACTAGCATAGCCATCTTGTTAGGACATTGAGATGCAATATGCCCTACACCTAGGCATCTAACACATTTAATATCTATGTGCTTACTATTAGAAGGGGTTACATTAGAAATATGTTTTGTTTCAGGTGCACCACTTTTGTTGTCTTTGACTTTCTCTTTTACATTAACAGACTTTTAAGCAGCGTTGCTATCTCTCTGGTTCCATTTTGAATTCCAATTGGTCGTGGAGCTTTAAGTGTTACTCTTGGCACTTCCCTTGTATGTCAATCATCTCTCCACCTACATAGCCATATTCGCTGGCTCTTCCATGTCAATAAAGTGCTGTAATTCTACTACATTGGCAATTTCTCTATTTAATCCACTAAAAAATTAAACCATTATTGACTCTTCTTCCCTTTCTTCCTTGTCCCCTTACTGAATGAAATTCTTCTTCTTCTTACAGATCATCAAGCTCAACATCTATATTATTATTAATCCGTTGACCACTCTTAGTTTTCCTTCTAGAATTACTTATTCTACTCACTTCCAGCAATTCAAACCTTTCATTTACACTACCTATAAATCTCTCAAATGTTCCATACATTGCATGTACTGAATACGCTACCTCTTTAAGAGTTATTCCCTTTTTCTTAGTTATTTAGTCATTGTAGAAATATGCAAAAAGTATTAAAAAATACCTCACAAACACTCCTTCACATGTTTACACTTAAGTAATGTCACTCTTCTCTCATGTTTCACTTAATATTGTCTTTTACACTCTTTGATATCCTCACACACTCTTTCCTTTTTCCACTTTTGTTTACACTATAAAGTTATTCTTCAAAATCAAGAAGTATTTCAAGCAAAACTTAAGTAAATAAAATATGAAAATTCAATATAACAAAGAAAATATAGTTTTCACAAAACTTTCAGAGGTAAAGTTAGCTTTATCACGAGTGTGATGGTTGTCATGAGCATGACAAACATGAATAATCATAAAATTTTTGATAAAAACCTTTCAAAATGTTACACACGAGATGAAAACATTACGTATAATTGATTTTTATGTGCTAGTGAGCAATAAGAAGCAAATTTACCACTCAAATAATATTTATAGAAGCAAAGATAAGAAATTAAATAATAAAGATAAATAAGAATGCAAGAAAGATGAATCTAAAACAAAGTGTCTGGGATTTGTCTCCTCATAAGGAAGAAAACAAAACTAGAGTCTTAAATTCTCTCTTTCGACCCATGCTAGCTCTACCTAATTTTTCTTTAAAGAAACACAAAAGCTTTTTGTTGGATTGCATATCTTTTCTATTTTCTTTCAACTGAATGTCAATAAATATAAAATTTTTTACTACACTAATATCAGCAATTTCTTTAATAGTACATGAATAGTAGCAATAAATAGTACCTATATTTTTTTATCAATTAATAACCAATTTAACTATAAATATAATAAAAACTAAAATGATAATTTTTCAACAGCAACCTTAGGATTTGATACTAAATTGTACGAAACCTTAGGATCTAAGGATCCTAAAACCCTTTATCGATTCAATTGTTCATAAACTTAGTATGCAATCAAAAAGATAAATACTTTAAACTTTAATTTTGAAGGATATTAAAACCTAAAGTAGAAATAAGGTGAAGAATATAACTACACAAGTAAAACTTGAATAGCCCAAATTCATAAAATAACATCAAAGTAAGAACACTTACCTTGTTAAGCAATTACAAAGAATCAATTCAATTCAAATTAATCAAAGTCTAATAATTATTTGTTGTCCAAGTTACAACATTACAAAAGTATTTATAGGCAAGGAATTATCCTAGAGTCATTAAGATAATGGACTAGGTTAATTTAACCTTTAATCCTTCATAAACTAGGAAAACTTAAATCAACTTAAAGACCAAATGAATGGGCTGCCTATAATGCCCAAACAATAAACTCAAAACTAAACATTATTAACTTAATTAAGTCTTATGTAACTTTAAACAAAGCCCAACTAATAAATAAATCAAATTTAAAACATTGCACATGTAATGCACATACCCAAGGCTTCTCTTCATGTTCTACTTTATTTCCCAGCATATGCACCATCATTAAGCCTTGATTAACTCTTCCAAGCTGGCTCTTTATAATTTTAAAGTCGACATTGTCCATTGGCACTGTCATGCTTGTAACAAAGGGTTTTTTTCTCCATGAAAGCTTGCATACACTCCAAGAGTTTCTCTTTGATCTTTTTGCCTTTGCTCCATATGATTAGTCCCTTTGGAAACCTTAATGGATCCTTATAATTATCCAATCTCTTAAGCATATCTACATCAAGTTCTTTATTTTTATTCTTTTGGTAAGATAGATCTCATTATTCTTATAGAATTTCTCGCTCTTATATGTGATATTTTCATCTAACTTGTGAATCAGAGGAAACTTGCTCAAAGATTAGAGAGGGTGAAATATATGGACCTGTATCCCATTAAACCATGGTAAACTATACTTTTTATGGATGTTTGGTTTAATTTTTTATGCGATAAATTCACTAGATGTGGGACGTTTGGAAGAATGGTGAAGATACTTAGTATTGACATATTATTTGTAATGACTACTGCAGGATTCTAGTGAATTTTTATTTAGGGGCTATTTGTATAAGAAAATACCGGTCTTAGGTATGTAAAAATAATGGTGAAGATACTTATAAAAAAATAAATGAGACTTGAGTTAGTAAATATCATTTAGTTCATGATTTTTTTCTTTTCGTTTTTTCCTTTTGTTTGTGTACATTCCATATAAGAAGTAACTACACATGATTTAGGATTTAGATTATCAATTTGATAAGATTTATCATTATGAATGCTTCTTATCTCTGAAATGGCTTGAAAAGTAACCATTAAAATGGTCCACATATGTTATCCCAATGTTAGTGTTGCTAATAAACTTAATGTTTTAATCATTAAGAATAAATGAAGCTAATGAGATATTATTCTAATTCAATGAGGTTTGTAGTTTACTGCAAGTTTTCCTATAAAAGAAACATTGGATCTTGATAAGATAAGAACTTAAATGTAATTAAGTCTATAACTTTCTTGTTAGATATGTAGTTGTTGCTACTAAAATTTGTTTTTACTAGTTTAAGATTGTAGTTATGAATTAGATGTTTAAAAAACTGCAGTATAAAACATAAGAAAAATAAAAGTTTGATAATTTCTTCTAAATATGTTCCCATATACTTTAGGTATCCTTTAGTAGCATTTGGTGTGGTTTGCTATTTGAAAATATATTGAATTATTTGAAGAAGAGATTGGAACTGATGTCTAGTAAAACTTAAGGGCTTCTAGTGGCACCTCTATCTATTTTTGGTATTCCCACTCAATTTTGGATTCCAATTCAAAAACTTTAATAAATGAAGTTTATTTGCACTAAAAAAAGAATTTGATACCAAAATATATGCTTACAGATGTTAGCAATTTTTTCATAGTAGATAGAGTAAGAAATGTTAAAGCATCCTTTGATAATTTGTCTTACGTTTTATTCTTCTTTATCTTATTCTTTTTATTTTTATTTTTTGATAAAGAACTTATGAAATTATAACTTCTCTTTGTTATGTTTTTGCATCGATATCCACCTATAAAGGTTTTCCAAAGATTTTACTTCAACTTCTAACATAAATCTTCTTGATTTTCTTCCAGACAATGGCAAAATCTTTTGATGTCACTAAGTTGCCAAGTAAGACGTGCTAACCTTTTTAGATTGGGGTCCTCCAATTCTTTCTTTTTTCATAATTCCTGATATATTGTATAATTTTATCTAATGCCTTATTTAATATGTTTCACAGTGAGTCAGCCAATTTAATTCTTGCAATCTGTTGGTGTTTACTGGAGGTGATGATATGTTTATTCACCATTCCTCTCTCTACCATCTTATTTTTTTCTTAAACCACTTATTTTCTAAATCCTTAATATATCTAATTATTTAGAACTTAAGATGCCTTTCATCTTTGTAGGTTTGAAAACATAAATTATGGGCTTAAATGAGTTTGGGCTATTGGGTATATGAAAGGCTCATGGTGGTAAGTGTCGAGTGAAGGTCTACTACTAAAATTTCTGCATTACTAAGTTTTTATTGTTATTTTTGTCATTGTGTTCTTTTTCTTACTATCCTTTTCTATTGTTATTATTTCCTTAAATCTTTCATGTTTACTATCTAATTACCTTAATCACAGCCCACATGCCTCTTTTCTTGGAATGGCTTGAATTCCTATTCACTCAATTTTGTCATGATGAATAACTAGTAAAATTTAGATAGGAGAATGGTAACATTAGCTCTATAGGTATATATATGTGTATCACTCTTGTATTATATAATGTAGGAAGCATGATTGGATTGAGCACTTTAAATTAATAGATATGCATTCATGAAGAGGAGAAAAGGTTAGACAAGGTCTTGAATGGAAATTTTCTATAATGTTCTATTACATGCTGTTATAATGTTTATTTTTATTTATTTTTGGAGAATATAAAGGCATACCTGAAGCAAGGAATAGTTAGAGATAACATATCTTCTATCCTATTATTTAAAAAATTTTAACCATCTAGTCGTGTCTGTTCTCTATCCTATTATATTATTAACTATGAGTTTTATAATTTTAATAATACTTAATCATTAATTCCATATTTGTATAAAGTAAATATCATTAATTCTATACCACAAGGTATAGATATTAACACTGTATAAGTCTTTTAGCAAGATTTAATGTATTTTCTAATAAGAATTAATGATTGTCCTCATGCAAATGCTACAATGTCATTATTGATGAGCATAACTCCATAAAAAGTAAATTTGGCTATAACTAGGGAAGAAGTTGATGCTGATGAGATCAAATGATAAAACACAATGCTGGCTGAAACTTAGAATAGAAACTAGTATAGTGTTTTTTTGGGGAAGGGCTATATAAATAATACATTGTTTTTTTGAATGCTAATTCTATATTTGTAATGAATTACAAATTATATATAAAAGTATGATATTATTGATTATGTATTCATTCATTGTGTGTTTTATATAAATTTTTATTTTATGGTTCTTAATACAATATATGTCAAATGATTATTACTTTTCAAATCTAATATCAACGATCGAAATTTCTGTTGCATTTTAAAAGTATTCTCTTATCATTCACTCAATATAGGGTAGTTTTAGGGATAATAACTTGCCAAAGTTTAGTGCCTCTCGATATATCAAATGGTGACCTAAATGATCATTATACTTGGATGAGCTATACCTATTGGCAAGGATCATACTAGGATAGCCTTGTAATTAAGTACATGATTAAAGCCTATGTAATGGCATAGAAATCTCCACTAGGATGTTCTTAATAATCTTTCAATACTTATGGTTAAGGTATTAAACATACCTGAATAAATCCAGATGTTTGCTTATCAAAGGTTGCAATACCCTGATAAGCCCATTTTAATTTTTTTGGGTCGCTCAAATATGCATCAACCAAAATCTTATCAGGTATTCTTTTTAGAAGCATTATATTACTAATTTTGCCCATGCACCATATATGTCCATTAGGGTCCCCTATTGACTCATAGATTAAGCCTACACAGGAATAAGACTTCAATCATATTTGTAGAAGAAATAAAGTAGAAAGGATTCATACATGTGGTTGTTAATGCTGCATCTCATGATCATACATCTACACCTACTAATGCATTATGTTGATAACCCTATTTTGGCAGCTATAATAAATCCATCATCACCTAAGTGGTTTCAATTTTTGAACAATTGCTTATTTAGGAAACAATTTTCTGAGTAGATAGATGAGTTGGTATCAAGTTAGGGGTTTAGAATTGGGATCTTAGTTAGGTATAGATAGTTATCAAAAGAGATTTCTAAAGAGTTTTTAGAACAATTAGAAAGAAAAATCATGTTTGAGCTTACCTTACCAATTGGTTCTTCTCGTTCCCAAGAGAGTAGATAACCTTGAAAGGAAAATGATGTCAATGTGTGCTAGTCTTATAGCCAGTTTAGCCTTGATTTCAATAGCTCAACCTATTGCACCTGCTATTGCTCAAGTGAAATTGACCATTATTAGGGAGATTCAAATGCCAGCTATCACATTAACTTAACTAGCAACAGATGTCAAAAATATGGCTCTAGAAAGGATGGATGGAGATAGTTCTCGAGGTAATCCTAAACATGATTTTATAACTAATAAAGAAGTGGAATTGTGGGCCCCTTAAGCATTAAAGAATTGTAACCATAAGGAAGAAAACCATACAATAAAAAATAATGGAAGAGAGGTTAGAAGCCTTGACCAGTTAGGAAAGGGGTTAGTCGTGAAGATATTGACTTGTATGGTAAAAATGCTCTACCTAGTCAAATTAAAATGCCTAACTTGATGAAATTTGATGGTATCTCTAACGCCTTGGCTTATATTAATTAGTAGTCATACTCCTGAAAAGAGCTACTCTTACCAAAATGTAGAAGGTGGACTTCTTTAATCTTAATCTTATAGGTCTCACTATTAACTAGGATAATAGTTTACATAAAAAACTAAGGATGACTAGGAAAGGTTAATAAAGGAATTCTTTAAGCAATATGATTATAGCACCCACATGGAAGTTATAATGAAAAATATGGAGTTGCTGTAATAAAAATTTGGAGAGTCTTTCCATAAGTATCTTGCTTGATGGAGGAATAGAGTAATTGAAATTGAAATGAAGCCTGACATATAGGACTAGATTCAATTATTCATTCTAAATGTTAGCCATTACCTGAAAGAAGGGCTCAAAATGTTAGTCATTACTATGATGCAATGCTTAAATCAATAAGAATTTTAATTAACATTGTTACATATTATGACTGTGAAATATGGAAAATGGATATCAAATAGCATTTCTTAATGGAAACTTACTTAAGGATGTCTATATGACATAACCTAAAGGTTTTGTTCATTCGGAGAATTCTAAATAGGTATGTAAACTACAAAGATCCATTTATGATTTAAAGCATGTTTTTTAAAGCTAGAATCTTCATTTTGATAAAAAAATCAAAGAGTTTGGATTCAACAAAAATAAAGATGAACCTTGTGTGTACAAGAAGGTTAGTAGGAGTGCAGTAATGTTTTTTACCTTGTATGTCGATGACATATTACTCATTAGGAATAATATCCCTATGTTCCAAAAGAACAAAAATTGGTTGGGGAAATTATTTTCAGTGAAAGATCTAGGCAAAGCTGCTTATATCATTAGGATTAAGATCTATAGGGATAGATCTAAAAGAATGATTTGTCTAAGTCAAAGCACTTATATGGATAAGGTGTTTAATAGGTTCAACATGCAAAACTCTAAAAGAGGATTTTTGCTAATGTCTCATGGCATTACTTTTAAAAAGTCTCAATGTCCTACAACAATTGACGAGCAAGATCGTATGAGTATGATTCCTTATGCCTCGGCTATAGGATCTATCATGCATGCCATGTTATGTACTAAACCAGACATTTCATATCCATTGAGCATGACAAGTAGATATCTATTAAATCATGTTGAAAGTCACTCAAAAATTGTTAAGAATATCCTTAAGTACTTAAGAAGAGCTAAGGATACATTCTTAGTGTATGGAGGATTGGAAGATGTGCTAGTAGTAAATGGTTACACATATGCAAGCTTTCAATCTAACAAAGATGATTATAGATCACAGTTTGGATATATGTTTCTATTAAATGAAGGTGTTGCTAGTTGGAAAAGTTCTAAACAAAGCATTGTCGTTGATTCTATAATAGAAGCTGAGTATATAACAACATCAGATGCAGCTAAGGAAACAATATAGATCAAGAAATTTATTCTTAAATTGGGAGTAGTTCCTAGTATTCCAAATCTAATAAACCTTTATGAATATAATAATGGTGCTATAGCACAGCCTTATGAGCCTAGATCTCATCAAAGATCCAAACATATACTCAGGTACTTTCATATCATTCGTGAAATCATTAAAAGAGGAGATGTTCACAAATGTAGAGTACCAACAGATGACAACGTTGTTGATCCACTTACAAAGGCTTTCCCACAAGCCAAACTTTATAATGAGTAATCATTATTTATCTGAGAGTTTGGTGTCACTGGAATATCAAGAAAAAGGAATTAATATATATAAAGATGACTAGTTCCATACCTTATATTACTTCTGATATTTATGGGTAAGGGACTATGCAAAATTGCATTAGGTCACTAAATGCCATTTACATTTTTATTTAATTTGGAATGCTATAATATCTTGCTAGAGAATATATATATCCTTCGGATTATTTATTTATTCATTGCCAATATTAAATGGACCTATAGGATCGCACACAAAGCATTTGGGCTTAAAATATTTAAGATAAAGTATTGGGTAGGTATTTGGGCTTTTATTTAAAGTCAAATTAATTTGGATAATGGGTATTAAAATTGCTAAATGGACCTTAGTCCATGAGAGAGAGAAAATCGACATTTACAAGGTTTATTTTAATTAATTAGTTGTCTTAGGATTATTAAGGTAATTGAGTTTAAATGCTAATAATATTTGAATAAAGAATGAATACTTTATTAGGGAGATGGTGTAGCCGAAATTCAAGCTAGAATTCTAGTTGAATTTGGCACACACATTAAACCCTATTGAAGTGATTTGTTTTGATTAAATAACTAATGCCATTTTAAATTAATTTGAATTTAAAATACTAAAAGAATTTGAATTAATTTAAATCACTTAATTAGGAATTGATGGAGGCCGAAAATACTACCTAAACTTAGGGAATTTTGGCATTCATAGGGATTTTCCTAAACAAGTAATATAAATTTATTAAATTGTTTTTACCTAGTCAAATTTTTTCTCTCTCATTGCCGCCACTCTCAAGGGGAAAGGATTATTCCTTCTTCTCTTGGATTTTTGGCAGCCATTTGTGAACCCTAGAAAGAACAAGATTAGATCTTGTGTCTTTATTTTAATACCCATTACCAAATACAAAAAGATAAGAGTTATAGAGAGCTGTGGCGTAAAGGCAACATCTTTTGCATTGGGGATAAAAATCATAGATATATAGGTGCATCTTATATATTGGTTATTGAAAAATCAAGTTTTGAAGTGCATTCAAGCATGTAAGTTTGTTTAAAACCCTAAAATTGCATGTTTCGATTCTATATTGTATATTGCATGGCATGGATGATCAAAATTTTATTTTTCCACTGTGTGATGATTTTATTTATGCCATGTGATATCCCAGCAATTGTATCAAAGCCTAATCATGCTTTTTCTAGTGCTTTGGATGTGTTATAACTTGATTCAAAATCATTCGTTACATAAAACATAATGCTGAAATTCTTTGTTTTGCGTTTTTTGCATTGTTTACATGTAAAAAGGATTTTAAATGATTATTTAGGTATTATAATTATTATTTCAAGTTAATATACTATCCTAAGATGTTCTTAGAGCTGTTCATGGTTGGTTTTAATTATATATACCTGATTGTACAGGTTAATCTTGAAACTAGGTGCTAGTTTGCATGATATGTTTTTATAAACAACTAGTTTCTTAAAATTAAATGTAAAAATGTTTTTGGCATGTTTGTAAGTGATTTTTAAATATTAATAACAGGTCTTTACATGTTTTAAAAATGGTTTTAATTCTGGTCTATGATAATTTAATTGATTAATTTACAAATCACTTAAAACAATGACTAGTTTGTGTTTCTTGCATGTTTAAGCAACATTGTTTGTTTTGTTTTGATTAAAATGGAAAAAACACATTTATATCATATCTAAAAATAACCTTAAATCAATGTTTATGACCTTATTTAAGTTATTAAATGGCTCATAAAATTGTTTTAAGTGTTTGTGCATCGTTTATGGCATTATGTGAGCATTGAACAACTAGTTTTGTGTTGTTTCTTTGTTTTGTTATCAATGCCATGTGTAGCATATGTTCTCCATGAATTTCTATGTTTTAATTCATGTTGGTTTATATTATTTATATTTTTAATGTTTATGGGCTGTATGACATAATATTAAAAATGGCAAAATTGGAAATTATACTAGAGTTGATTTATAGCACAAATCTAACTAGTATATGTTTTGGGCTTTTAAGAGAACTTATTCAATAAGAGGATTTAGTCCATTGGGCTTCGACCCAGGCCCATCATGAGGTCTTCTATTAAAGGTTCAAGTACACAATTTCCATTAATGGGCTTGGCTTAATTAATTAAAATTGGACTTTGTTTTATCCATGAATATTATGTATATTTGTTTGCTTGTTTTGTGTGATGAATGAATATACATGATACATTTATGGGCCCTAGGTTATGTAATTAAATATGGCATGCATGCCATTATGGATTATTTTAAAAGTTTTGTTTATTTCTTAGCATAGAATTTATTTGAAGACTTTGTAAATCAAGACGAAGCCCACCGAAGTGGAGAAGTCCAACTTGAAGATTCATATGTAATAGTATAGAATCATAGCTGTAGGTTTTTGGGCCCATTTTTGTCACGTTTTACTTTACGTAATTATATATATGCATGCTATGAATGGATGACAAAGCATATGCCATGTAAGCCATAATAAAATGAATCCCTAAAATATTAAGTCACAAAGTTACCTCCCTCATTTGAAACATGTCAAGGCATTGATCATCGGTCACGCAGACTAGGAGTCCTAAATATGCCCGATTATCTTTGTGAGGCATGGGTTATGAATGTAGGTTGGACTTAACATGGAAAGGGATGCCCAAACATAGGCAAGTAATAAATTGGTTTGTGCTATAACATCTTAAGATGTTAGCCCATTTAATCCAAGAGTCATGTACGAGACATGATTGGAGTTTTCCTACCTAAGTAACTTAACTCTTTAGGTGTACAAGCTCAGCTTGACTAATGAGTTGTTGTGAAAAGTAGATCTTAGCCCACATTAAATGACTAACGTGAATTATTTAAAGGGATATTAATTTTGTTTGTGGGATTTTCTTAAGACCTTATTTAATCTTGCTAAATTTATATTATTGTAGATTGAAAAATGCCTTCTTCAAACAACTTTTCATTGTGATCTGTCCTAGAAAAGCACAAATTTAATGGCACCAATTTCATAGAATTGTCTTGAAACTTGAGAATTTTTCTTAAGAAAGAGAAGAAGTCGTATGTTTTGGATGCACCCTTGCCCGAAGAACCTACTAAGAATGCCTCTATAGTTTAAAAGGAAACTTTTAGGACTAAGAAAAGCGACTCTATTGATGTGACCTATCTGATGCTAGCTACTATGGTGCCCAATTCATAAAAGCAATTCATGGACCAAGAGGCCTATGCGATCATGGTGCACCTTAAGGTGATGTTCCAAAAACAAGCTCATCACAAAAGGTTTGTGACAACAAAGGCCTTGATTTCTTGTAAGATGGCTATGGGTATTCCTGTTAGTACCCATGTACTCAAGATGAAAGGGTATCTTGATACTCTTAAGAAGCTTGAGGTACAAGTCCCAAAAGAATTGGCCACTGACTTGATCTTAGGTTCATTGACTAATGATTATGATCCATTTATTATGAATTATAACATGCATGAAATGAACAAGACAGTCACCAAGCTTTATAGGATGCTTAAGAATGCTAAATAGAACATTCGAAAGACCAATCCCATACTTATGGTTCAAAGGGGCATTAAGAAGAGACCCGCTAAGGGAAAGTGGAAAGGAAAGGCAAAACCCTAGAATGACCAGGCACGGACTAAGTTTAGTGCGAGTGTACCTCAGGCCCATCCTAAGCCTAAGGCATAAAAGCTCAAAGCGAGTGAGATCACGTGCTTCCATTGTAACAAGTTAGGGCATTTGAGGAAGAATTGCGCTCTCTTTAAGGAAGAACAAAAGAAGAATGGAGCCAAGGCATCTAGTTTTGGTATTTTTGTTGTTGAAATTAACCTTTCTATATCTACCACTTGGGTATTGGATACCGGTTGTGGTTCTCACATTTGTTCAAATGTGCAGGGACTAAGAAAATGGCGGTTACTTGGGAAGAATGAAGTGGACCTCCATGTAGGGAATAGAGCATGAGTTGCGGCCATGGAGATAGGCGACTATCGACTCACATTAACTTATAGACTTTGTTTAGATTTAAAAAATTATTATTATGTGCCTACTATGAGTAGACACATTATTTCAATTTCATGTTTGGATATGGATGGATTTGACTTTGTTATTAATAATAGCAATATTCATATTAGTCGCCAAGGCATTTTATATGGCAATGTTATGTTACAAAATGGCCTTTATATCCTTGATCCACAAAATAAAGAGTCCATATACAACATTAATACAAAAAGGGTTAAATCAAAGGAATTGAACCCTAATTACTTTTGGCATTGTTGTTTAGGACATGCAAACGAAAAATGCATTTCAAGACTCTATAAATCTGGAGTGCTTGGGTCATTCAATTTGGAATCTTATGACACATGCGAGCCATGTTTGCATGGAAAGATGACGAAGAATCTTTTTACAAGAAAGGTGAGAGGACTAGTGACATATTGGGACTAGTACACACCAATGTATGTGGACCATTAAGTACATAGGCTAGAGATGGTTTTAGTTACTTTATAACATTCACAGATAACTTCAGTAGATATGGCTACATCTATCTAATGAAGCATAAGTCTGAGACTTTTGAAAAATTTAAGGAGTTTAAGAATGAAGTAGAAAAACAACTTGGCAAAAGTATAAAAGTTATTCGATCAGATCGAGGTGGAAAATACTTAAGCCAAGAGTTTGACAGTCATCTAAAGGAGTGTTGAATTATTTCACAGCTCACTCCTCCTGGAACACCATATGGAATGGTGTGTTCGAAATGAGAAATCAACCTCTGTTGGACATGGTTCGATCAACGATGAGTCAAGCTAATCTTTCTATCTCTTTTTGGGATTATGCATTAGAAACTACTGGTTTTTTGCAGAACCATACTCCAACAAAAGCAGTTGAGAAGACACCATATGAGGTATGGACTGGGAAAGAGCCTAATATGTCGTTTCTCATAATTTTGGGCTGTGAAGCACATGTTCAGAAATTAACATCTGACAAACTAGAGTCCAAATCCACCATCTGCTTGTTTGTAGGTTATCCCAAAGAAACAAAGGGATACTGCTTTTACTCACAAGCGAGAACAAAGTATTTATTGCTCGCAAGACTGTTTTTTTGGAAAAGGAATTCGTTCTCAAGAAAGACAGTGGGAGTAAACTATAACTTGGAGAAATTCAAGTGCCACAAACTCGTGTAGAGGATGAGTTAGGAATGGGATCAAATTCACAACCAGTTGTGGAACAAAAACCCATTATACAAGAACCTAGAAGGTCTGGTAGGGTACGTCGGGAGATTGAGAGGTATGGATTTCCAATCACTGATAGTGACACTATTGAGTTAGTGGATCATAAGGATCTAACTACATATCGAGAAGCTATTGAGAGCCCTGACTTGAAAAATTGGCTTAGATCCATGAAATCTGAGATGCAATCAATGTACGATAACCAGGTTTGGACCTTGGTTGATGTTGGGGATTATCGATTATATGCATCTCATACATAAACAAAATTTAAAATTTTTAACCAATAGATCTGATCTTGCCATTAATTTACAATATACATATTAATGAGAATAAGAAAAATCACCTCTAATTTTTGTTGTATAGTTGATTTTCCTTCTCACTGGGTTGTTGCAAACCATAGTGTCCAAAATCGAACACCTTTAATGAATAATCCACACTAGAGAAGGATTGAATGAACTAACAAAGGAAGAGAACAAGGGCTGGCCGAAATTATCTAGATGCTAGCAAGGGGAGTGGTGGCTAGGGTTGAGAGAAAAAAGAGAAAAAAGTTTTCTCTTAATTGTTCACATTTAATCCTAAAACCCTATATCTTGGATTTTTATAGTTAGGTTAAAAATCCAACTTTATAATAGGATTGAGCTCTTTAAAATTGCTGGAGAAATATTAATTAGGCTTTTGGAATAATTAATAATTTATTTGGGCTCAATTAAATCTAATTTAAGCCCTTTCATTAAACACTATGCACAAAACCTACAAACTAGGCCCTTTGTGCATATACTTAGATTTAATTGCCCAAATGAATTCCAAATCCAATCAAATTAAATATGTAGGCTCCATAACACTTATGAAATATATTTAATTTATTTTGTTTCAAGAATTAGGCCTCTAAGACCTTTTTTTTGTAGCTAGCGTGTAACCCTTCCTCTGAAGGGTTTTTGTGCCAACTTCACTTCTTTGGGCATCTTTAATTCCTCCAACGGATCTATTAATTATTATATGAGCCCTATAATACTTATAGTCCAATAATAATTAATTATGAAATACATTATTTCAATGAGGTCCATTTTACATAACATTTCTAAAAAGTTCTCCGAACAATTTTACTTGATCATAATTAATTAAACTCTTTAATTAATTATTCTCTTATTCACTTCTCTATCCCTATAATAATATCAAATATTATTATCCTTGTGATTTTACCATCTTATCCTTTTCTCTATATGTGTGTGACCTATTGGGTTTCTGTCCATATTGGCAGTATAATATGTAATTGTTAGTTCTATTCAAAACTCACTTAATTTAAACTTCTTTAAATAATTTTATCAATCCCTATTGATATTTATTATACACTATTATACAAATTATGAGCAGCCTCTATCTAGACATCATGACTACCCAAATGTTAGGAAAGTTAAGTTGTTTGACTATACCCTTCCACAGAAGTAGTTACTATGCAATTACTCCTTTCACCACTCTTATCTCAATTAGATTATGATTATGGATTTCTGTCAACTCATATAAATCTAATTATGCATGTTTTATTAATTTATCCATTGTTCCTAAAATGCCCTTCATGGATCTCTATCCATCTTGGCATATTACTCTGGCTAGAGATTCTCTTAACAAGGCAATTATAGAATCATGCGAGATAACTTCCCTTAATAAATCTGGGATGGTGAATCTTTTGTCGATCACTCAACTATCTTTAAGTAGGTCATGATATACCCGATCTCCTAACTATGCTCATGTCATACCCTAATACCGACTCCCAAATAGTACATCTATCATGCCTTCAGCAACCAAAACTCATAACAATCTTACATCAACATGTCATCATATACAAATAAGGTGCATGCATACTTCAATAGTTAAACTAGAAAGTCATGCTACAGTTATAATGTAGCAATCATACATTAACCACCACAATAATGGAAGGGCAAGCAAGCATGGTAATTTAAGTTAAGGTTACAGTCCTCCATATTACATTACCCCTAAAGAAACATGACAAAAAATACAAGACTAGACAAAAAGGACTATCTACAAAATATCCTACATCCAATAGTTTGAATTGACTCTTGTTGGCCAACCGATGCAGAATTAAGTCCCTGAACAACCACCAGCCAAACCTACACAGATGTAAACAACTATGCTAAGCTATAAAGCTTAGCGGGGAGATAACGTACAATAATAATAATAATAATAATAATAATAGTATAATTGACCAATAAAGTTAAGCAAATGGAAATATCTTTACACAACATTTCAATAAGCACCTCATCATACTAATATCAGGAGGTTGTTTCAATTTGACAATACGGCCAAAGGAAGCGAAGATAAAACATGGTAATCAATCATTCACATGCTTGCATTATACAAATGAAGAAATTGATACATGTATTTCTTTCTTTAACAATTCTCTTAAACTTAATAGCCTGCCTAAGTAATAGTTCAAAAAGGTGGATAACGGGACCAATGGATACCCTAAGGTATCAGACAATAGATATCTAGAAGATATCAAACAATGGACCCAAGGGGTTAGACTATGGTTCCATCAAAGGAACAATCAATGGACCCAAATGGGGTTAACTATTACAGCTGCAACTATATCCCTTTAGGCATGCCTATCTAATCCACAACTGAACTAAAACCCGCAGGCTTAACCACTTAATCAAGAGAATATTTGATTCATCATGTTCCTTCTTACATGTTACAATATTTGTTCAAGCCGCAATTCACATCCGAATGCACATTTCATACACATATGATGGCATACATATTTATTACCCCGACTTATAACTCATATACCACATATTCGATCTCATTTAAAGATAGTTATCATCATACTTAGCATAAACATACATATTTCATAGTAATTTCATGAAATTATAACATTACTATTATTACAATCACATATTGAAGTAAGTCATAATTAACACTACTTGATAACTTACCATGATCACTTTACCTTAATTGTTATTGCTTAACAGTAAAAGCATAGCATAAAACAATCATATATTACTTTTAGTAAACATATTCTTAAAATGTGCCTTCTAGGTTGCTTTAAAAGGGTGGATTATTGTTATAAAAAGTGTTGGCTTTGTGGATAATAATGGGGAAGCAATTTGTATGATAATCGGGACATATGTGCAAAATAGAGAATTGAAGGGTAGTGGACTGGCTTGTGGCCGTGTGCCACACAAGCGTTAAAGCTTGCATGACCATGTGCTACACAAGCCTTAAGGCTTGCATGGCCACGTGATACACAAGCCTTAAGGCTTGCGTGGCCACGTGCTCCACAAGCTTTGAGGCTTGTGTGACTATGGCCTCACAAGCTTCAAGGCTTGCGTGATCACGGCCTCACAAGCTTCAAGGCTTGCATAACCACGGTTGCTTGGGTTCAAGGATCGTAATGGTTTGATAAGAACACAGTAACTTTGTAGGTTATAACATCTTACCAAAACTCATCTTAAATCAAATATCTTTCATTCATCATCTTTAACTTCCTCTATAAAACCAAATAACTCAAATATAAAACCTAGTTTCTATAAAAAAACTACAAACAACAATGGAAACAACGATACTCCCAAAGCAGCTCAGTGACGTTCTTACTCCTTCAAGATCCCCTTGCCCCTATACTTGCTTGACTCTCCTGTAACAAACCATAAAGGATACTAAGCTTTATGACAAGTTAAGCATTTAGAGACATAATCGACCACATCCTTCTTCATACTCGACCACCAATAACATCATTTAAGATCCTGATACATCTTATTTCCCTCCGGATGCATAGTGAAAATAGTGTTGTGAGCTTCATGCAATAAGGTTATTTTTAATTCTCTGTCATCTGGAACACATAATCTATTATTCAAGTACAAAACTGTATTTTATTTGATTGAGTAATCGGATTTTTCCGCATCATGCATAGACCATATAACTCGCTGTACTTGTTCATTATTTTTCTGTGCATCGATCACTTCCTATCTCACACATAGCTCAGCTCTTAATTGGGCAATTAGAGCACCATTTAAAGTAAACCTCCATCTACCCCGCTCCAACACCATTGATGCCATTACTCTTCTACTTAAAGTATCTACCACGACATTAGCATTACCTGGATGGTAGTCCTCTATACAATCATAGTCTTTAAATAATTCAAGCCATCTCTGCTGCCTCAAGTTGAGATCCTTTGAAGTAAGTAGATACTTAAGGCTTTTATGGTATGTGTATATCCTACATCTTTCACCGTATAAGTAGTGGTACCAAATCTTTAAGGAAGAAACTATTATTGCCAACTCTAGATCATGTGTTCGATAATTTTTTTCGTGCGGTTTAAGTTGACAAGATGCATAAGCAACCACTCTACCCTCTTGCATTAGAACACAACCCAACCCAACTATAGAGGCATCACTGTACATAGCATACTCCTTCCCAGATGTTGGTTGTTTCAAAATTGGAGCTTTGGTTAGCATGCTCTTTATCTGGTCAAAACTTATCTCACATCGGGTGGTCCATTCAAATTTAACATTCTTCCTTAACAGCTTAGTAAGTGGAGATGCCATCACTAAAAACCCTTTCACAAAGCGACAATAATAACCAGCCAATCCCAAGAAACTCCTCACCTCAGGTACATTTTGAGGCGGTCTCCAATTGAAAATAGCCTCAATTTTTGTGGGGTCCACTCTAATACCTTTCGAAGATACCACATAACCAAAGAAGGAAATCTCTGTCAACCAAAACTCACACTTCCTTAGTTTTGCAAACAATCGATTCATCCTTAAGGTCCGTAACACAATTCTCAAATGCTCAGCATGCTCTTCTTCATTTTTAGAATAGACCAAAATATCATTAATAAAAAACACTACGAATTGGTCCAAATATGGTCTAAATACCCTGTTCATTAAATCCATAAAGGCAGTTGGTGCATTTGTTAACCCAAATGGCATTACTAGAAACTCATAATGTCCATATTGGGTTCTAAATGCTGTCTTTGAGACATCCACATCCCTAACTCGGATTTAGTAGTACCTCGATCTTAAATCAATCCTTGAAAACACTCCTGCCCCTTTCAATTGATCGAATAAATCCTCAATTCGAGGAAATGGATACTTATTTTTCACTGTCATTTTTTTAACTACCGATAGTCAATACACATTCTCATAGAACCATCCTTCTTCTTAACAAATAAGATCGGTGAACCCCATGGAGATATACTAGGCCTGATAAAACCCTTGTTAAGCAGTTCTTGCAATTTTATCTTCAATTCTTTCAATTCCTTTGGAGCCATTCTATAGGGGGCCCTTAAACTAGGTGCTATGCCAGGCAAAACCTCAATAGATAATTCAACCTCCCTGTCAGGGGGAAGACTAGGTAAGTCTTTAGGACACACATCTGAAAATTCATTCACCACTGGTATGTTCTGGAGCTTAACCGTGTCCCTTTTTAAATCAAGAACTAGGGCTAGAAATGCTTCACGCCCCTTCCTAAAAAATCGTCTAGCTTGAATGGCAGATATTATATTAGTCAAAGGTTGCACTAGGATACCTGCCACTATTATCTCATTACCATCTTTATCACTAAGACTTACGGTTTTAGACCCACAGTTCTCCAATGGTCGATGCTTAGACAACCAGTCCATGCCTAAAATAAAATAAAAATCCCGAAAAGGCAGTTCGATAAGATCAGCTAAAAATTCTTTTCCTTGTATCAAGACGGGACAGTTAGGGAACATTTTAATCACACATACACGGTGCCTTAGTGGGCTAGTTACACATATATCATATTCCAATTGATTCACCTTAGACACACCCGCACTCATACTCTCAAGGGAAACATATGAATGAGTGGATCTAGGATCGATAAGAGCATGAATATCGGAATCAAAAAGTGAGAAAATACCAGCTATCACTTCTGGAGCATCTTGATCTTCTCATGCCTTCATGGCATAAGCTCACCCCGAAAAAGCTGGTGCAGCTATCCTATCCACTGACTCAGATAAATTATGAGACTGGTATCTTGGGCGACCAAAACCACCTCGCCCCCTACCTCTGCTTCCTGATCTTGCAGCCGAGTGCATATTTGAAGCTCCTCTGCTACCGTGTTGTGTTAAGTCTTGTGCTCTCTTAGAGGGGTAATTAGCTATATAGTGGTTAGTGGCACCACATGATGGAATATGACATGGTATAAATGTGATGATAATGCAGCGGAAAAAAACAAAATTTTTCATCATACATACCATACAAATCCAAAGCAAGAATCGAAACATGCAATTTTAGGTTGCTATTACTACCCAATAACACAAGAGAATGAGGAACAATCCTTTCTCCTTATGAAAAATTGGACCAAAAGAATTAAGAGAGAGAGAGATAAAGTTTACGCCAACCTTAGAGAGAATTAGGGTTTCACGCCAAAACCATAGAATTATTCGGGTTTCACATTTTTCTCCCTCAATATATATTCTTTTCATTTTCTTAAGTGATCAATCTAAAAACCACTACCTTAAGATAATTAATATTATCTAGAGATAATTAATTTTAGCCTTTATCACTTCTTTAAATTAAGAAATATATATTGATTAAAACTCCTTAAAATAATACATTTAATCCAAGATAATCCTTTTTGATTTAATCTAAGATAAATGTAAGACATAATAATTAACTAAATCACTTAATAAAAGAATTAATCATGTGCCGAAATTCCATTGACATTATCTTGGAATTTCGACCACACCATCCAATTATCAAGTGAATTAATTTAATTAAAATCCTTTAGGCTTTAATACTCAATTAATTAAATTAACAAAAGACATTTAATTAATTGAAATTAAACCATGTGGGCTGAATTTTTCTCTCTCTCATGGGCCAAGGTCCAATAGCAATCTAATAACCCATTACACACATTAATTTGACTTTAATTAAAAGCCCAAATTAATGCCCAATACTTAATTTAAATATTTTAAGCCCAATGCTTTGTGTGCGATCCTATAGGTCCATTTAATGTTGGCAATGAATTAATAAATTAATTCAAAGGCTATATATATTTTCTAGCAAGATATTATAGCATTCCAAATTAAATGAAAATGCATATGGCATTTAGTGACCTAATGCAATTTTGCATAGTCCCTTACCCATAAATATCAAAATTAATATAAGGCATGGAACTAGTCATCCTTATATATATTAATTCCTTTCTTGATATTCCAGTGACACTAAACTCTCAGATAAATAATGATTACTCATTATTTCATCTCGGTATGGCCATACACTTCTCAGTTCACTGATCAAGTGGCCGATGATATTTTCTCTCTTAATGAGAGGGGTAATCCCTTCACTTCTCTCATGCTCTCTAACATGAATCAATGCATACCCAATCATACCCGTACTTGTCACTCTGTTACGAGCACGTTAGGTGTATGTCAAAGCACACATTAATTCATAAAGAGTTTCATAAAGATTTTAGGTCTAAGAACTTCGATACAAAATTTGCATATGAGAAACACTTATGACTTGTACCATGTAGTGTTCTCATGAGCGGATCGAATCCAGATACCATATTCTTTAACATATATCTATGATCTCTGATTGACACTCTTGTCCTAATGATCCGTAAGACAGAACTCATAATATCAAAGAGAGCATACTAGTCTTAATTCATTGTTATTCCCATAACAATGACTGACTAGGGATATTTAGAATGAAGTCTCATTTGTTTCAAGGTCTTACAACCATGTGCCTCACACATGATAACTTAAATCAAAACAACATTCTTGGATAGTTCTATCAATTGATATGCACAGGTATATAATGGATAAAACAAATGCCTCATTTTATTAATTGAAGTGTTTTATTACAATGCATTGGGGCTAGGGCTTAAACTAACAATCTCCCACTAGCACTAGTCCCAATTGGGCATAGCCCTTAGACCGAACGCTCTCAAATGAGCTTTGTGCAGATTTGTATGCAACTATTTCATTAAATGATATGCTACATTATTTTTCACTTGCTATCTTGCTAATATTGACGTCCCCACGATCAATGGTCTCTTTGATCAGGTGGTACCTCCGAGTATGTGTTTGGATTTATGGTGTGACCGAGGCTCTTTTGCCTGTGCGATGGCCCCGTTGTTGTCATAGAAAATTTCTAATGGATCTAGGATGTTTAGGATCACTCCTAATCCAGAAATTAAATTTCTAATCCAAACAGCTTCTTTTGCAGCCTCACTCGCTGTAATATACTCAGATTATGTAGTTGAGTCAGCAACGGTCTCTTGCTGTAAGCTTCTTCAGCTGACAGCACCACCATTTTAATAAAAAACAAAACCAGATTGCAATCTTGGATCCTGAGTGCTGGTTTGAAAAGCAGCATCAGCATAACCTTGTATGACGAGCTCTTCTTGACCATCATACACCAAGAAGTGATTCTTCATCCTTTGCAGGTACTTCAGAATCCCCTTTAAAGCAGACCAGTGCTTTTAACTAGGGTCTTGCTGAAACTTACTGGTTATACTCAGTGCATGTGCAACATCCAACCTAGTACATAACATAGTGTACATGATAGATCCAATAGCAGATGCATATGGGATTCTACTCATGTTGTCCCTTTCCTTTTTGGTTTTAGGGCAATGTTCTTTAGTCAAAGGAACTCCTAAAGCCAAAGGTATGTATCCTTTCTTTGAGTCTCCCATACTAAAACGTTTTAGTACTTTGTCTATGTACTTTTCTTGACTTAGTCCCAAGAGCCGATTCGATTTATCTCTATAGATTCGAATACCAAGTATTGTCTCGGCTTCACCTAAGTCTTTCATTGAGAAACATTTTCCCAACTATTGCTTAACCTTTTCCAATGTTGGAATGTCATTCCCAATGAGAAGGATGTCGTCCACATATAGGACCAGAAATACTACTATACTCCCACTAACCTTCTTGTACACACAAGATTTATCTTCTTGTGCATTGGGTTCTTGTTCCACAACTGGCTGTGAACTTGATCCCATTACCAACTCATCCTCTGTAGGAGTTTGTGGCACTTGAATTTCTCCAAGTTCTACTTTACTCCCACTGTCTTTCTTGAGAAGGAACTCCTTTTCCAAGAAAATAGCTTTGCGAGCAACAAATACTTTGTTCTCAGCTTGCGAGTAAAAGTAGTATCCCTTTGTTTCTTTAGGATAACCCACAAACAAGCAGACACTGGATTTGGACTCTAGTTTGTCAGATGTTAATTTCTTAACATGTACTTCACAGCCCCAAATCCTGAGAAAAGACATATTGGGTTCTTTCCCAGTCCATACCTCATATGGTGTCTTTTCAACTGCTTTAGTTGGAGTACGGTTCAATAAAAATGCAGCAGTTTCTAATGCATAACCCCAAAAAGAGATAGGAAGATTAGCTTGACTCATCATAGATCGAACCATGTCCAACAGAGTTCGATTTCTCCTTTCGGACACACCATTCCATTGAGGTGTTCCAGGAGGAGTGAGCTGTGAAATAATACCACACTCCTTTAGATGACTATCAAACTCTTGGCTTAAGTATTTGCCACCTCGATCTGATCAAATGGCTTTTATACTTTTGCCAAATTGGTTTTCTACTTCGTTCTTAAACTCTTTGAATTTCTCAAAAGTTTCAGACTTGTACTTCATTAGATAGACATAGCCATATCTACTGAAGTCGTCTGTGAATGTCACGAAGTAGCTAAAACCACCTCTAGCATGTGTACTTAAAGGTCCACATACATCGGTATTTATTAGTTCCAATAAGCCTTTAGTCCTCTCACCTTTTTTTATTAAAAGGACTCTTTGTCATTTTTCCATACAAACATGGCTCGCATGTGTCATAAGACTCTAAGTTGAATGACCTAAGCACTCCAATTTTGTGGAGTCTTGAAATGCATTTTTCGTTTGCATGTCCTAAACGACTATGCCAGAAGTAAGTAGGGTTTAATTCGTTTGACTTAACCCTCTTCGTATTAATATTGTATATGGACTCTTTGTTTTGTAGATCAAGGATATAAAGGCCATTTTGCAACATGGCATTGCCATATGAAATGCCTTGGCGACGAATATGAGCATTGCCATTTTTAATAACAAAATCAAATTCATCATTATCCAAACATGAAACTAAAATAATGTTTCTACTCATAGCGGGTACATAATAACAATCATTCAAAATAATACAAAGTCCAGAAGGTAAAGTGAGTTAATAGTCACCTATCTCCATGGCAGCATCTCGTGCTCCATTCCCCACACGGAGGTCCACTTCATTCTTCCCAAGTAACCATCTATTTCTTAGCCCCTGCACATTTGAACAAATGTAAGAACCATAACCGGTATCCAATACCCAAGTGGTAGAAATAGAAAGGTTAATCTCAACAACAAAAATACCAGAACTGGATGCCTTGGCTCCATTCTTCTTTTGTTCTTCCTTGAAGAGAGTGCAATTCTTCCTCCAATGCCCTATCTTGTTGCAATGGAAGCAATTTCTCTCACTCTCTTTGAGCTTCTGCGCCTTGGGCCTGAGGTGCACTCCTACATGACTTGAACCGAGCCAAGTCATTCTTGGGTTTTTCCTTTCCCTTAGCGGGTCCCTTTTTAATGCCCCCTTGAACCATCAGTACGGGATTAGTCTTTTGAATGTTCTCTTCAGCATTCTTAAGCATCCCATGAAGCTCAGTGACTGACTTGTTCATTGCATGCATGTTATAATTCATCACGAATGGATCATAATCATCAATCAATAAATCTAAGATCAAGTCAGTAGCCAATTCCTTTGGCACTAGTACCTCAAGCTTCTTAAGAGTATCAAGATACCCTTTCATCTTGAGTACATGGGTACTAACAGGAGTACCTGCAACCATCTTATAAGAAATTAAGGCCTTTGTTGTCACGAACCTCTCGTGACGAGCTTGCTCTTTGAACATCTCCTTGAGGTGCACCATAATCGCATAAGCCTCTTGGTCCATAAATTGCTTTTGCAAGTCAGGCACCATAGTGGCCAACATCAGACAAGTCACATCATTGGAGTCGCTCTTCTTGGTCTCAAAAGTTTCCTTTTGAACCGCAGAGGCGTTCCTGCCAGGTTCTTCAGGCAAAGGTGCATCCAAAACATACGACCTTTTCTCTTGCTTAAGAACTATTCTTATGTTTCGAGACCAGTCTATGAAATTGGAGCCATTCAATTTGTCCTTTTCAAGGACCGATCGCAATGAGAAATTGTTGTTTGAAGATGCCATTTTCAATCTACAATAAAATTTAGCAAGATTAAATGAGGTCTTATTTATGATCCCACAAACCGAATTAATATCCCTTTAAATAATTCGCGTTAGTGATTTAATGTGGACCAAGATCCACTTTTCATAACAACTTATTAGTCAAGCTGAGCTTGTACACCTAATAAGTTAAGTTACTTAGGTAGGAAAACTCCAATCATGTCTCGTACATGACTCTTGGATCAAATGGGCTAACATCTTAAGATGTTATAGCACAAACCCATTTATTAGTTGCCTAGGTCCGAGCATCCCTTTCCATGTTAAGTCCAACCTACATTCACAACCCATGCCTCACAAAGATAATTGGGCGCATCTAGGACTCCTAGTCTACGTGATCAATGATCGATGCTTTGACGTGTTTCGAATTAGGAAGGCAACTTTGTGACTTACTATTTTTAGGGGTTCATTTTATTACGGCTTACATGGCATTCGCTTTGTCATCCATATATAGCATGCATATATATATAATTGTATAAAGTAAAGCGTGACAAACATGGGCCCAAAAACCTACAACTAAGATTCTATACTATTACATAAGAATCTTCGAGTTGGGCTTCTCCACTCCGGTCGGCTTCGTCTTGATTTACAAAATCTTCAAATAAATTCTATTCTAAGAAATAAATGAAAATTTTACAACAAAATATAATGGCACGCAGGCTATATTTAATTACAAAATCCCAGGGCCCATGAATGCACCATGCATATCCATTTATCACACCAAACAAGCAAATAAATATACATAGCATTCATGGATCAACCAAAGTCCAATTTTAATTGATTTAGCCAAGCCCATTAATGGAAATTGTGTACTTAAACCTTTAAGAGATGACCCCGTGATGGGCCTGGGCTGAAGCCCAATGGACTAAATCCTCTTATTGAATATTTTCTCTTAAAAGCCCAAAACACAAACTAGTTAGATTTGTGCCATAAATCAACTCTAGTATAATTTCCAATTTTTCCATTTTTAATTTTATGTCATACAACCCATAAACATTAAAAATACATATAATATGTGCTAACATGAATTAAAAAATAAAATCATGAAGAACACATATATAGTACACGGCATTCATGCAAAAACAAACAAACAACAAAAACTAGTTATTTAATGCTTATGTAATGCCATAAAATGCACAAACATTTAAATCAATTTTATGAGTCATTTAATAATCTAAAAAATTCCATAAATATTGATTTAATATTCTACACCATTTTAATCTAAATGTGTTTTTAACATTTTAATCAAAAAAAAACAAACAATGTTGATTAAACATGTAACAAACACAAACTTGTTAGAGTTTTAAGTGATTTTAAAATTAATCAATTAAATTGTCATGGACCAGAATTAAAACCAAATTTAAAACATGTCTAGACCTTATATTTAATCTTTAAAAATCACTTACAAACATTCCAAAAACGTTTTTACATTTAATATTTAAAAACTACTTGTTAAACTTACAATTAACATGCCAAATGCACCTAGTTTTAATATTAACATGTAACATCAGGTATAAATAATTAAATCCGATCATTACCAGCCCTAATAACATCTTAGGACAGTATATTAACATGTCATATTAATTATAATACCTATCTAATCAATTAAAATCATTTTTACACCAAAATAATGCAAAAAACTCAAAACAGAAAATTTCAGATTTGCATGTTTTCATAATGACGATTTTAACTAATTTATTCATGCATCTAAAGCACTAAAATAAGCATGTTTAGGCTCTGATACCACTGATGGAATATGACATGGTATCAATGTGATGATAACGCAGCGGAAAAAAATAAAATTTTTCATCATACATACCATACAAATCCAAAGCAAGAATCGAAACATGCAATTTTAGGGTTTAAAAACTTGCAAATTTTGATGCCTTTTAAAACTTGAGTTTGGCGATGACCAGCAACTAAGATGACTTTATCCACTTTAGATCTTGATCATAAATGCCAAGGAATAGCCTTTTATGCCACTCCCTCTATTCTCACACAGACAATTGCACCTTCGGCTTAAAATCGAGATTGCTAGCTCTCTTTTAAGGTATTGTGTAATGGCTATAGTTTGAAGCTACAAAACCTGATTTGGTACTTCTTTAGGTTGCTATTACTATCCAATAACACAAGAGAATGAGGAACAATCCTTTCTCCTTGTGAAAAATTGGACCAAAAGAATTAAGAGAGAGAGAGATGAAGTTTACGCCAACCTTAGAAAGAATTAGGGTTTCACGCCAAAACCATAGAATTATTCGGGTTTCACGTTTTTTCTCCCTTAATATATATTCTTTCAATTTTCTTAAGTGATCAATCTAAAAACCACTACCTTAAGATAATTAATATTATCTAGAGATAATTAATTTTAGCCTTTATCACTTCCTTAAATTAAGAAATATATATTGATTAAAACTCCTTAAAATAATACACTTAATCCAAGATAATCCGTTTTGATTTAATCTAAGATAAATGTAAGACATAATAATTAACTAAATCACTTAATAAAAGAATTAATCATGTGCCGAAATTCCATTGACATTATCTTGGAATTTCGGCCACACCATCCAATTATCAAGTGAATTAATTTAATTAAAATCCTTTAGGCTTTAATACTCAATTAATTAAATTAACACAAGACATTTAATTAATTGAAATTAAACTATGTGGGCTAAATTTTTCTCTCTCTCATGGGCCAAGGTCCAATAGCAATCTAATAACCTATTACACACATTAATTTGACTTTAATTAAAAGCCCAAATTAATGCCCAATACTTAATTTAAATATTTTAAGCCCAATGCTTTGTGTGCGATCCTATAGGTCCATTTAATATTGGCAATGAATTAATAAATTAATTCAAAGGCTATATATATTCTCTAGCAAGATATTATAGCATTCCAAATTAAATGAAAATGCATATGGCATTTAGTGACCTAATGCAATTTTGCATAGTCCCTTACCTATACATATCAGAATTAATATAAGGCATGGAACTAGTCATCCTTATATATATTAATTCCTTTATTGATATTCCAGTGACACTAAACTCTCAGATAAATAATGATTACTCATTATTTCATCTCGGTATGGCCATACACTTCTCAGTTCACTGATCAAATGGCCGATGATATTTTCTCTCTTAATGAGAGGGGTAATCCCTTCACTTCTCTCATGCTCTTTAACATGAATCAATGCATACCCAATCATACCCGTACTTGTCACTCTGTTACGAGCACGTTAGGTGTATGTCAAAGCACACATTAATTCATAAAGAGTTTCATAGAGATTTTAGGTCTAAGAACTCCGATACAAAACTTGCATATGAGAAACACTTATGACTTGTACTATGTAGTGTTTTCATGAGCGGATTGAATCCAGATACCATGTTCTTTAACATGTATCTATGATCTCTGATTGACACTCTTGTCCTAATGATCCGTAAGACATAACTCATAATATCAAAGAGAGCATACTAGTCTTAATTCGTTGTTATTCCCATAACAATGACTGACTAGGGATATTTAGAATGAAGTCTCATTTGTTTTAAGGTCTTACAACCATGTGCCTCACATATGATAACTTAAACCGAAACAACATTCTTGGACAGTTATATCAATTGATATGCACAGGTATACAATGGATAAAACAAATGCCCCATTTTATTAATTGAAGTGTTTTATTACAATGCATTGGGGCTGGGGCTTACACTAACACCACAGTTATAGAATGCTCACGATTCTTTCCTGCATGGAGGCCAATGTTGCCTGGAACAATGAGGACACTCAGTGGCTGGTCCCCTTTTTGTTCTGATGGGACATGTTGACTTAGCTTGGATACTGTAGATCCTTGTCCTTTCGTCTTGCTAGTAGGGTTATAATTTCCCCTTGCTGGTTGCAAATTTTTCACTCCTTTGAACCTCTTCTCAGTGGACCATTCACCCTTGGCCCCACTCCCTTTTTCGCTCTTTTTCTCTCTTAGCTGACTCATGCTTCTCCACCTTCATAGTAGCCATCACTAGTTGTTGAAAGTTCACATTTTGAAGAGATGTAGCCCCTATCAATTTCTCCTTAATCTGATGATTCAGTCCATCCTCAAATTGTCTACTCTTAAAGGCATCAGTTAACATCTCTTTGGGAACATATTTGCATAACCTACTAAATTCCTTTTCGAACTCTGGTATAGACATAACCCTCTGCTTCAAGGTCAAAAAATGTGTTTGTATAACCCTAATACTGACTCCCAAATAGTACATCTATCATGCCTTCAGCAACCAAAAATCACAACAATCTTACATTAACATGTCATCATATACAAATAAGGTGCATGCATACTTCAATAGTTAAACTGGAAAGTTATGCAACAGTTATGATGTAGCAATCGTACATTAACCACCACAATAATGGAAGGGCAAGCAAGCATGGTAATTTAAGTTAAGGTTACAGTCCTCCATATTACATTACCCTCAAAGAAACATGACAAAAAATACAAGACTAGACAAAAAGGACTATCTACAAAATATCCTACATCAAATAGTTTGAATTGACTCTTGCTGGCCAACTGATGCAGAATCAAGTCCCTGAACGACCACCAACAAAACCCATATGGATGTAAAACAACCATGCTAAGCTATAAAGCTTAGCGGGGAGATAACGTACAAAAATAATGATAATAATAGTATAATTGACCAATAAAGTTAAGTGAATGGAAATATCATCACACAACATTTTAGTAAGCACCTCATCATACTAATATCAGGAGGTTGTTTCAATTTGACAATACGGCCAAAGGAAGCGAAGTTAAAACATGGTAATCAATCACTCACATGCTTGCATTATACAAATGAAGAAATTGATACATGTATTTCTTTCTTTAAAAATTCTCTTAAACTTAATAGCCTACCTAAGTACTAGTTTAAAGGGGTGGATAACGGGAGCAATGGATACCCTAAGGTATCATACAATAGATATCTAAAAGATATTAAACAATGGACCCAAGGGGTCAGACTATGGTTCCATTAATGGAACAATCAATAGACCCAAACGGGGTCAACTATGGCAGCTGCAACTATATCCCTTTAGGCAAGCTTATCTAATCCACAACTGAACTAAGACCCATAGGTTTAACCATTTAATCAAGAGAATATTTGATTCATCATGTTCCTTCTTACACGTTACAATATTGGTTCAAGCCATAGTTCACATTCGAATGCACATTTCATACACATATGATGGTATAAATATTTATTACCCCGACTTATAACTCATATACCACATATTCGATCTTATTTATGGACAGTTATCATCATACTTAGCATAAACATATATATTTCATAGTAATTTCATGAAATTATAATATTACTATTATTACAATCACATATCAAAGTAAGTGGTAATTAACACTATTTGATAACTTACCATGATCACTTTACCTCAATTGTTATGGCTTGACAATAAAAGCATAGCATAAAATAATCATATATTACTTTTAGTAAACATACTCTTAAAATGCCTATTAGGTTGCTTTAAAAGGGTGGATTATTGTTATAAAAAGTGTTGGCTTTGTGGATAATAATGGGGAAGTAATTTGTATGATAATCAGGACATATGTGCAAAATACAGAATTGAAGGGCAGTGGACTGGCACGTGGCTGTGTGCCACACAAGCGTTAAAGCTTGCGTGACCATGTGTTGCAGAAGCCTTAAGGCTTGCGTGGGCATGTGATACCTAAGCCTTAAGGCTTGCATGGCCACGTGTTCCACAAGCTTTGAGGATTGCATGACCACAGCCTCACAAGCTTCAAGGCTTGTGTGACCACGGCCTCACAAGCTTCAAGGCTTGCGTGACCACAGTTGCTGGGGTTTAAGGATTGTAATGCTTCGATAAGAACAAAGCAACTTCATAGGTTATAACATCTTACCAAAACTCATCTTAAATCAAATATCTTTCATTCATCATCTTTAACTTCCTCTATAAAACCAAATAACTCAGATAAGAAACCTAGTTTCTATAAAACACCTACAGACAACAATGGAAACAATGATACTCCCATACCTGCTCAGTGACATTCTTACTCCATCAAGATCCCCTTACCCTTATGCTTGCTTGACACTCCTGTAACAAGCCACAAAAGATACTAGGCTTTCCTTCTTGTACTCCTAAAATATTGCATTAGTTAGTAAAGATAGATGAGAGGAGTTCCTCTTACCGAACCCTAGTTCCTAACCTAGTGAAAGAAAGAAGGAGAAAACATAAAAGAGAGAGTGTGATGGTCTTCCCCTTTTGATAGGTAATGATATCTTCATTGGAATCATGTAGGGGGCGGGGGACCATCAATTACTCTTTTAGCCTTATTCTCCAAGTATTTCTCTTAAGAGTACCCCTCTATCTCAAAATTTACTATTTATCCTTAAAAGAAACTTAAATCATAAATCTTATCCCAACATCTCTTTTATTATTCAATTAATCCATTTTTCATGAATTTAACCAAAATTACCTCATTGCCCTTCAAGAAGCTTTATCCCAGAGTGCTTATAACCATAAAAAATTTTAATTGTACATATAACATCATACTATTAAACATATTCCCTTCTAGGGTCAAGGTCAGGCCCTCATAGTTCATCCCCAGTTGGAAGTAATCAGTTATGGAGTCAAAATATGGCACTTGCTACTTAAGATATCTTTTGTGATCTCAAGTCTAAGGATACTTGCACAACCACTATGAAGAGATTCCTCACTGACATAGATTTAATATCCATGTGAGGATTCTCTTTGCAGGTCTCCAATGAACTTGTTCTTCTGACAAGCATCCGCATGTTAGCTTTGATTATCTTTCATAATCACAGTTATAAGAACCACTGCTTGAACCATTCAAGAAGCATAACATATGCTAGTCTGTCCAAATTAACAATGTCCTATCTTGTTAATTCTATGACTAGGGATATTTAGATATTAACACATTTGCATGCAATAGAAATCTCATATCATGAACACTTTCATGATTTCCTTTACACTGTGTTTATAATATCTAGAACTTTATTTATTAATTTAAGATTTACAAACTCACGTATTTAAACATAGCATTAATAAATTAATGATGCCTTTTATTAAAAATATTTCATACATATGAAATACATCCCTTTTACATGGGCTCTAGGGCATACTTTCTAATAGTTTATCTACCGGAAGGTGCTAAGGCAATTGAATGCAAGTGGCTATTCAAACTCAAAGCTAACAAGACCTATAAATGTATACTAATAGCAGAAGGTTTTCGACAAACTCATGGTGTAGACTATGATGAGACCTTTTTGCCTATAGTCTTGGCCAAGTCCATTAGGATCTTGATTGCCGTAGCTGCATATCATGACTATGAGATATGGAAAATAGATGTCAAAAGTACTTTCCTCAATGAAAATCTACTTGAGGATGTGTATATGACACAACCTAAGGGTTTTGTCCATCCTAAGCATCCTAAGAAGGTTTGCAAGCTTTAAAAATCCATTTATAGATTAAAGTAAGCATCTCGGAGTTGGAATCTCCATTTTGATGAAGCAGTCAAAGAATTTGACTTCATAAAAAATAAAGATGAGCCTTGTGTATACAATAAGGTTAGTGGGAGCATAATAGTGTTTCTGGTCCTATACGTGGACTGCATCCTTTTCATTAGGAATAACATTCCAACATTGCAAAAGGTTAACCAATGGTTGGGGAAGTGTTTCTGGATAAAAGACTTAGGTGAAGCTGGGACAATAATTGGTATTTGAATCTATAGAGATAGATCGCACTTGATTTTGGGACTAGGTTAAGAAAAGTACATAGACAAAGTACTAAAGCATTTAGCATGGGAAACTTAAAGAAAAGGGTACATACCTTTGGCTTTGGGAGTTCCTTTGACTAAAGAATAGTGTCTTAAAATCAAAGAGGAGAGGGACAACATGAGTAGAATCCCATATGCATCTATCATTGGATCTATCATGTACGCTATGTTATGTACTAGATTAGATGTTGCTCATGCACTAAGTATAACCAGTAGGTTTCAGCAAGACCCTGGTGAAAAGCATTAGTTTGCTGTAAAAGGGATTCTAAAGTACTTGCGAAGGACTAAAAATCACTTCTTGGTGTATGGTAGTCAAGAAGAGCTCGTGATACAAGATTATGCCGATGATGCTTTTAAAACCAACAGTCAGGACTCAAGATCACAATTTGGTTTTATTTTTATTTTGAACGATGGTGCTATTAGCTGGAGAAGCTCAAAGAAAGAGACCGTTACTGACTCAACTATAGTATTTGAGTATATTGCAGTGAGTGAGGATGTAAATGAGGCTATTTGGATTAGAAATTTCATTTCTGGATTAGGAGTAGTGGAAAGCATCCTAGATCTATTAGAAATTTTCAGTGACAATAACAGGGCCATCGCATAGGCTAAGGAGCCCCGGTCACACCAAAAATCCAAACATATACTCAGAAAGTACCACCTGATTAGAGAAATCATTGATTGTGGGGGTATTAAGATTAGCAACATAGCAAGTGAAAATAATGTAGCAAATCCTTTGATGAAATAGTTACGTCCAAATTTGCATGAAGCTCATTTCAGAGCGTTCGGTCTTAGGGCTATGCCTAATTGGGACTAGTGTTAGTGGGAGATTATTAGTGTAAGCCCTAGCCCCAGTACATTGTCATAAAACATTTAGGTTAATAAATGAGGCATTTGTTTTATCTGTTGTATTTTTGTGCATATTAAATGATAAAACTATCCAAGAATGTTGTTTTAGTTTAAGTTATCATGTGTGAGGCTCATGGTTGTAATACCCTAAAATAATTGAGACTTCATTCTAAATATCCCCAGTCAGTCATTGTTATGGGAATAACAAATGAATTAAGACTAGTATTGTAAGGCCCCTAACATGACCCTAATTTAATTTGCATATTTTTAAATGAGAATTTTGTATGAGTAAGGGTCAATGTGGTAAATTATTATGTTAATTACATGAAAATAAAATTTATGAATAAGGTTTAATATTAATTGAGGGTGCAATTGAAGTAAAAAGTATTATTTTGGGGTAAATTTGCAATTACAGCATCTTTAGAGGCAAATGTGGATAAATGAATAATTGAGAGGTCAATTTAAGAAAAAGAGTTAGTGGGGAGGTCACTTTATAACATGCAAAAAGGTGCATGGTTTTAATGTGACATGCAAAATCTTGAGGGATTAAAGAGGACATTTACCAAAGCACTATATATATGTGTGTGTGTTAGTGGAATGAAAGAGAAAGTGAGAATTAGAGAGGGAGGTTGGCATTTTGAAGAGAGAAATCCAGAAATTCATCTTCTTCTTCTTTCTTTTATCTCTACTAGATCATCTCAAGAAAATTAGGTGATAATTTTGTTGGTTCATCAAGAGTTTAAGGCATTAAGCTAAGGTAATTATTATGTTAATTAATCCTTCATCATCTTCTTCTCTTTTCTTTTCATTTTGATTGAAGAGAATATTAAATAAGTGTTGGAAATTTGAATGATGATGATGTTTGTGAAGGAGAAGAGGAAGGAAGAAAGAACAAAGGGAAAGAGATTGCAAGAAGTTAAAGACATAGAGATTTTGTTGTTGTTTTTGGCTAAGGTATGGGAACTTAGGTTTATTCATATTGCATGTGAAATTATCTACTGGAACATGTTGTGGTTGGCTTGAAATCTAGAGAAAAGTAAAGAGAACACAAGATAAGAAATTCATGTGAGTCTTAAAAATTCTGGGTTTGAGTTCACTGGACCTAGTTGTACTATTTTGGTAATATCTTGAGTTTGATAATAGATAATTAGATGATTCCAATTGGGTCTTAAACTATATTTATATACAAATATTTCATAAGAATAAATCACACTCAAATTCTGCCTCTAGATTTTTTTTATGATTTATTGAATTTAGGAAAACTTCTAAATTCGGATTCTGGACCAGGTTGGGGAAACATTGAGATATCTGTATGTAAAATGATCATAATGACATGAAATTAATTTCTATGAAAACTAGACTCATAAAGACACATTTTATATGAAGGAAGTAATGCCTAATTTTATTTCTAAGTTTGTCAAATAATTAGCATGAAATTCGTTGAATCTGTTGGGACTGTTAGGGTACAGATGTTGGTATTTTGGGCATAAGTAATAGTAGAGAATTCAAAATATTATTCTGTAAAATTCTGAGTAAAATAGATACCTAGGAGTACGTTTTTAATGAAGAAATGTTGGTCTAAATCTCTCTTGATTTTATGCTATGAATTTTTATAAGTGACAGCCCCCACTGTTTTTGTTCTATGAACAGCCTATAGAGTTTTTCAAATAAATCGAGTTATAGACCAGATATTAAGATTAGTTTTATTGCTCTGGAAACTAGACACATAGGGGAATAAGATTGTAGAAGTCCATTTTGCCTAAAAATGAAATCTTCAATTTCAAATTTGGCTCACAAGTCGAGTCCAGAATGCTGCCCTGTGCAGATTTTTGTGATATTTTATTCTATGACTTTTAATTAATTGAAATAAAAAGTTGTTTATGTGATTGTAAAATAAATTGGATAGAGCATGTAATATGACTATAAATGAAGGATTTATAGGCATATATATACATTCGTATGTGTACATAAATAAATATTAGTGATGAAAATATCTAACTTATACATATAATTAGATTTGTACATGATTGTTATATGCCAAATTGATGTACACATATGTAATCCTATAATATGAAAGTGCACATGAGTTGAATGATGATAAAGGCATATATATAGATAAACATGCTTATAAGAATAAGCCTACTATATGCGAATGTACCTACAGGTATGTATATTTATAATTATGTTTATGAGTGTACGAGCATGTATTTACCCTATGAGATAGATGATGTTTTAGCATGACTATGAATATGTGAGATGCTGAATGAGAATATGATCAAGTTTATGATATGATTATGTATATGAGTGTATGAGCATGAATAAAGTATTGCCTGCAATAGAGTTCAGATGTGGATAGATAGGCGCCTATAGGGAATTGCAGCTGCCACAGTCGACCTTTTTAGGTCCATAGTATAGTTGATCCTGCTGGATCTTGTACAACTCATTTGGGTTGTTGCTTGACCCTTTTCGGTCCTTGACCGGTCCACCGTATAGTTGGCCCTGATTGGGCCCATAGTTTTGATATCTTCGGATATCTACCGTTGATACTCTCGGGTATCCACCGATCCAGTTATCCACTCTTAGAACCTAAGCAGGCTAAGGAAAAGCATTAATATTTCACAGTTAATTACCGTATGAACTATGCTTCTGATATATGATTTATCTTGTTTAACTGCGGTTCCATAAGCATGAGTTGGTGTCTATTTACATTATATACAGATCTCATCATGAATTGTATGTAATCAAGTATGCTATCTTTTACTTTTTCTTGACATGTAAATATTATTATTATTCAATTGTTTTATATGTTCTATATTTTTGACGACCATTGTGAGTGGTTGTCTTTCATGTTTAGAATTCCCCACTAAGTTGTATAGCTTAGCACGGGTTATTTTGATCCGTGTAGGTTTTTGGTAGTCAAGGCTTTTGCAAAGGAACTTTTCTTGCATCAGGACAGGCCAACACCAGTCTATAGAAGTGGATGTAGGAAACTTTTGATAAATCTTGTTTAGTTCCTTACATGTTTTAATATGTATAAGGGTTGTAATATATGTATATGTAAGTTATATGGAAATAAAGTTTGTAATAAGCTCATAGTGAGAATGCTGGTTTATGCATGCATCTAGAAGCTATAAACTCTATATAAATGTGCTGAAATGCCGAATGCTACACATGAAAGAAAAATGGCTAAAGTGTGATGATATAGTATAATTATTAAGATATTGGGATTGCATATGAAGTCAATATGCTTATTCAAATTTAAATGTACAGTAAAGATGTAAGAATCCTGATTAGTATATTAGTTATATGATTATTTGGATAAAATGACGTAGATTGTATTATTTATAGTAAAGATGTGGTTTAGGGTGTTTCAAGTATGCTCTCTCAGATAAGTTGAGTTTAGTCTTACGGATCATAAGGACAAAAGTGTCAATCATAGACCACAGATACATGTTTAGAACATGGTATCTGGATTCGATATGTTCATGAGAACACTACCTGGTACAAGTCATAAGTGTTTCTTATGTGCAAGTTTTGCATCAAAGTTCCTAGACCTAAAATCTCTATAAAACTCTTTATGAATTACTGTGTACATTAATATACACCTAACATACTGATAACAGGGTGACAAGTATAGCTATGATTGGGCATGCACTAATTCATGTTAGAGAGCATGAGAGAAGTAAAGGGATTACCCCTCTCGATAAGAGAGAAAATATCATCAGCCACATGATCAGTGAACTGAGAAGTGTATGGCCATACCGAGATAAAATAGTGAGTAATCATTATTTATCGAAGAGTTCGGTGTCACTGGAATATCAAGAAAAAGGAATTAATATATATAAGGATAAGTAGTTCAATACCTTATATTAATTCTGATATTTATGGGTAAGGGACTATGCAAAATTTCATTAGGTCGCTAAATGCCATTTGCATTTTCATTTAATTTGGAATGCTATAATATCTTGCTATAGAATATATATAGCCTTTGGATTATTTATTAATTCATTGCCAATATTAAATAAACCTATAGGATCGTACACAAAGCATTTGGTCTTAAAATATTTAAGATAAAGTATTGGCAATTAATTTAAGCTTTTATTTAAAGTCAAATTAATGCGGATAATGGGTATTAAAAATGCTAAATGGGCCTTGATCCATGAGAGAGAGAAAATCGGCATTTACTAGGTTTATTTCAATTAATTAATTGTCATAGGATAATTAAGGTAATTAAGTTTAAATCCTAATAATATTTGAATCAAGAATGAATACTTTATTAGGGAGATGGTGTAGCCAAAATTCAAGCTAGAATTCTAGTTGAATTCGGCACACACATTAAACCCTAATGAAGTGATTTGTTTTGATTAAATACCTAATGCCATTTTAAATTAATTTGAATTTAAAATACTAAAAGAATTTGAATTATTTTAAATCACTTAATTAGGAAGTGATGGAGGCTGGAAATACTACCTAAACTTAGGGGATTTCAGCATTCATAGGGATTTTCCTAAACAAGTGATATAAATTGATTAAATTATTTTTGCCTAGTCTAGATTTTCTCTCTCATTGCCGCCACTCTCAAGGGGAAAGGATTGTTCCTTATTCTCTTAGATTTTTGGTAGCCATTGGTGAACCCTAGAAAGAACAAGATAAGTTCCTGTGTCTTTATTTTAATACCCATTGCAAAATACAAAATGATTAGAGCTAGCACTATAGTTTTGAGCAATCTTTGCACGTGTGTGTGTTTGAGCATAGAGAGGTGTAGCATAAAGGAAGCATCATTGGCATTGGGGATCGAAATCAGAGATACATAAGTCCATCTTATATATTGGTCATTGCAAAATCAAGTTTTGAAGTGCATTAAAGCATGTAAGTTTGTTTAAAACCCTAAAATGGCATGTTTTGATTCTATATTGTATATTGTGTGGCATGTATGATGAAAATTTTTATTTTTTTTTTTCATTATCAGTTTAATTATGCCATGTGATATCCCAGCAAAGTAGTACCCTTGGTGGAGGAAAATTTCCCTTTATTGAGGGAAACATGAAAAATAAGTAGTAAGAGCAACTATCCATAGTGAAGGGAGAATTCCCTCTAGCGAGGCAACCAAAAAGGCACAGAATTTTTATGTTTCCTTAGTGGAGGGAGAATTCCCTCCACCGAGGCAAGGTGTCTGATTTATGATCAATTTTTAATTTCTCCACAGTAAAAAGTGAAATGCAGTAGAGTTTCTTTCTCTTTGGGACTTTTAAACAAGTCAAAAACACTAGCTTAAAAGGAAGCACAAAATTCTTTAGAAGGGATTATGTTTTGAAGTTTAGATCTATTCTTTAGTTTAATCAATTATGAAATAGATTTTAGACCTAGTTTTTCTTTTCTTCTTAGTTTTCAATTATTTGAAACTTAAAGCTGCAATTTTGGTTGTTTGAGAATATATCAAGAGGAACCTTGAATCTTTATGAGTATTGTATCATTTTACTCTAGTTTTTAATTATTTTTATTATGAACGGTGAGTAGTTTTCTTACTTTTGCTAAAGGAAACTTGAACTCTTAGACTTTTATTATAATGACTTTAATTTCGGCTTGATTTTAATGCAAGTTTGTTATATCTTAATTCTTGGACTGAATCTTATCTTTGATTATGGTTTGATTAATGTTCGACGTATCGAATAGATGGTTAATTATTAATTTAATATTTGATTAATGATTTTAATTTTCTAAGGTTTCACTCCTATCAATGTATAATTGCATTCTGAGAACTGATGTAGTGATTTGTTGTTCATAAGTTGATTTAGATTTAAGAATTTGATTTGGGAAAGGGCTAGAGTTATGTATCTCGAGATATGGTCCAACAAAGGTTTAAGGTTTTAAAACCAAATTTGCATGCTAAGTATTGAATTGTTTTTAATTAGAGGATTTAATTTTTCTAGAATGATATTTTGAATAAGATATATGTTTTTATTTAACTATTTTTCCATAACAACTTGTCTTACTTTTGATTTGAATCATTGCCAATATAAGTTAAAGAGGATAGTTCCTTTAGTAGAAGTACTTTAGTTATAGATGTTATTCATTATTTAAGTGTTTCTCTATGTTAGTTTATTCTTAGTTTTTGATTTTTTTAATTGTTAATTCGCTTAGTTATTCGATTAAAAAACTTGGGAAATAATTTAAGATTAATTTAACTCTATTATAGATATTCTACTTAGCAATCCATATTCCTTTGGGTTCAATATTCTCAGGGTTATAATTATATTTCCTTATATTACTAGTCGATCTAGTACACTTGCTAGACACTGATCAAGTTTTGGCAACATTGTCGAGGAACAACAATGTTGTTTATTTAATATACATAATTGTGTTTGCCTAAGACTTTCTTTCTTTATTTCTTTTATTTTTTTTTGATTTGGTGTTATTCTTTATGTGAAGATTTTTAAGTATTTACAACATGACATATGATTATGGTCAAGACTTTTACTTTGTTTTTTGAGAGCAAAAATGGAAGATTTGAGGAGAGAGATACAAGAACTATAATCTATTCATTACCATCCTTTGAATAATCTAATTCTCCATGGGGTTTGTAAGAATCTAGTGCCTAAAAAATTCAAGTCTTTATGAAGTTTCTTGCAAGTAAGGAAAGGCAATTTAGAGTTGAAAAAGAGGAATGGATGGCTGCAATTAATTCTTAAGAGGAGAAGATAAAACAATTTAAGAGGTTTAATAGCAAAATCAAGAGAATGTACTAAAGACTCAAGAACAATTATTGTGAGATCAAGAATTAGGAATTAAAAATTTGGAATCCAAGTTGGAGTTCTTGAGTATTTCTATGGAAAGTCAAAGTAGTAATTGCAACAAGGATGAATTGAGTCATGTGCTAATGATGGATAAGAAACAATTAAGAATGAGGTGTACGAGTTAAAAGAATAAAAAATTATTGTTAAAGACATGTCTTATATTTTTAACAATGAATTTAGATCTTCTATGATGGATTTTTCACCAAAGGAGCAAGAAGTGTTCAATTTACAAGTTGAGGCACTAAATTCAGTTAACTTGAAGAATTTATTAAGGCTAGAAGAGCCGGTAGAGTTCATTTTTAAAGAACCAAAAGTGAATTTATAGCTTATTAAAGATATGAAATTTCAAGCTTTGGTGAACTTTGACAAGTTTCTCATACTAAGGGGAGAAAATGAGGAGCAAAGTCAAAAGAGACCAGTATTTAGATTAAAAACTCAACCTCTAGAAAGTAACAAAAGTCCAGCTAGAGAATTCATAAATTGAGAACTAAATTTGCTTACTTTGCTTTGCTTTTGATTGTGTGTTTACTTATTGTGTTTTAAATTTTTACTTTGTGATTTTTCATTATTTTTGTGTATTTTGTGGTTCATGAGTATAACAATTAGAGAAGCTATGTCTAATGATATTTGTGTTTAGTCATTGTATTTAAATTAGTATACATTTTTAGATTAATTGATTAAGCCTGTATTGTTTTTAGGGTGCTAATTAAAGGCAAATAAAATTTTGTTAAAACGAAGGTTGATTTTTACTTATTGAGTATGTTTTTCCTTGGTGAGTGTGCTTAATGAACTTAAGGAAGCATTATTTGTATTCAAAGTGTTGAGGGAGTTTGGAATGTAGTTTAAAAAGTATTCATGTTTTCATATAGTCTATTTATTGTTTTGCTTGAGATTTAGATAAATACATGAGGTGGAGAATTTTTATAGTAAATTGTGTTCAATTGTTTAAGAGTTTTGTCTGAGGTTGATTAGTAACTTAAGGGATAAATTAGAGTGGAAATGAGGTAAAATAATTTGGGTTTATGTTTTATGTAGGAATCATAAGCTTAAAATGAATTAAACTTTACTTTTGGTTAATGCCCCTTGGTTTTCCCATGATTGTTTCCTCGAGAGAGGGAAATTCCCCTCTATCGAGGGAACTCTAATGTGCCTATCCTAATTTAGCCACCTCGGTAGAGGTGAAATCCCCTCCACTAAGGGACCTAGCATATAAACAACTTCCTCTATCAAGGAGATTTCTCCTTGCCAATGCCTTACCCTTTCCAGCATTGAGGTGATTCACCTCACCTTTACACCAGTCAATTAAATCTGATGGTGTTTTGAATCAATTTAATGGATATTGAATGTGATTAAGTAATTTCTAATATGATCAGCATATTTAATTTTTTTAGGGAAAAAGAATAGGGTTTAGGGTAGAAAATTGTTAATGAGATTAATGTTTCTTCAAAGCATCGCGGGTTGTTACCCTTCAAGAACCTCATAAGGCTTGTTGACCCTTAACCCCTCCCACTAATCAGCCAGCAGATTACTGTGTTATCTAATTGTAGCACCTTGTTTATCATTAAATTTATTACTCAACGATCCTGATACATCATTTTTAGGCAATTAGTTGAGCATGGTATGAGATGACTTGATTTTAATTGATGTATGTATGATGTCTTTGCATTATGCATACCATGGCCAATTGAGCTCCTTATGATAGAGTATAATATACTTCATTTTTTCTTAATTACACTCCCTTACCTAAGATGCACACTCCCTCACCCAAGGGCTTCACATCTAGTTTTAGTTGTTTTTCAAATTCCGTCGTTATAACATCAAGTAAGTGCACTTTGCCTTACTCTATCTTTCAATTTCCACGTGTTTATTTCACGGACTAAATTGAATTTAGGTATGGTGTTATTAAACATAGGTTTTACTATAACTTATTTTGAGTTAAAATAATATTTTTCTTGCATTCAATTTACACTTAGCTTGTTGTGTGAAAATGACTATTGATTTCACTTGTTTGTTTGATAATGGTTGAGATTGCTTTCAAATTGGCTTAGTTATTTTGTGCAAACTATGTGTTTAATGATATGCATCAGTGACCAAGTTTAATTCTTTCACTTCATTTTTTATTAAATGTAAACAATTTTTAACCAATATCAATTGTCATTATTTATGTCCACACTTGAGTTTTACTTGTTTACCAAATGTTATAGTGTATTGGAAATTGATGACCATTAGTTCAATTTGTTTTGTTCTTATTAGCATGATTTTGACATTTAAATTAAAAACATTTACTTTAATACATTGAATTGTGTAGTGGCCCTTACATGAACAATAAATGCTAGTGCTTTTAGTCCTTCCAGATTACACATTCTACCTTATGTTGATCTGAGCACTTTTGGGAGCAATTTCCATTGGCACCACCACCACCATCATAGATGGAGCTTAGTTTCACTATGGAAAACAAACTTTTGAGATAGGGGTAGAGCTTACTTAATCTAAAATTTTTTTGAAGAGATTCAGGAAATGACAATCTCACACTCCCCTTTATTCAAAAAAAGTCTTTATTTTAGTTTGTGTTTGCTTTGGTTTTTGTTCCTATTTCTAGTTATCTACTTTTGCTTTTATTTTCTTTATTTCATTTGTAACTTTAAATGATTATTTAATTTGCCTTAGTAGTTATACTAGTGCTTTTAGTTTGCTAGTTTGTTCATTATTTATGCAGTTATGCTAGTGATATAGTTAATCCAATTATCACTTAATTTGCATTAAAGCTTACTTTATCCTATTTTTTCTTAAAACTGAACATGTTGAACTTTAACTTCAAATGAGGAATGATCAAATTCTTTGTTTGGCATTAAGGCAAGTATGTTGCGTGATGAAATTTAAGCTAGTTTAGTATTCAACAATAATTATATTATTTAGTTTCCACTTTTTAAGCACTAAGGCTAGTTTTTGAACAAGAAAAACCAGTACATTGAGTAGTTATGTAAGGAATTTTAGAATACCATAACCTTTCTCATCAGCCTTCAAATTATTGAAACAACTCAAATAAGTTTGAATGTGATCTGGGCAAATTTTTCTTGTTTAGCGATGATTAAGCTCATTTACCTACCCTGTTTGTATAATTGTTGCTTGTTAGCTAGTTTGAGCCTAATAAGGCAGGCTTAATACATGCCACATATATTTTTCTTATTACCCTATTTAATTTACCATATAATTTCAAAAGCTTTTGTCTTCCCTTTTTAGAATTGGCTACTCTAGGATTGGGATGGATGATTTTTGTCAGGTATTTCGAAAAGTGAAATGAGAAAAGAATTTTTGTATCATAAGCAATAATTTTTAAGCATCTATAAGTTTAGGCTTCTCTACTATACCTAACTAAACCTCACACTAGTTGAGATGTATTAGAGGTTGGTGTTTCCTAAGACATACAAAGGAATGGCTCCATTGTTGTCACAATATAAAGGATCGTTGATGAGACCGTGGTTTCTTTGCTTGCGCAATAGCTCCATTGTTGTCACAATTTAAAGGAATCGGATCAACAATGCTAGGCACCACTCCTAGTTCGGTTATGAACTTTTTGATCCAGACTGCTTCTGAAGCAGCAATGTACTCAGCTTCCGTCGTGGAATCAGCAGTTGTTTCTTGTTTGGAACTTTTCCAACTAACTGCTCCTCCTCCCATTATGAACACATAACCAGATTGTGATTTACAATCATCTTTGTCAGATTGGAAGCTGGCATCTGTATACCCGTTTACTTCCAAACTGCCCTCTCCATATACCAAGAATATATCCTTAGTCCTTCTCAAGTACTTAAGAATATTCTTGACAGCTGCCCAATGTTCCTCTCCAAAATTAGATTGGAATCTGCTTGTGACACTCAAAGCAAATGCTACATCTGGACGTGTACATAACATAGCATACATGATAAAACCAATTGCAGATGCATATGGTATTCTATTCATGCTCTCTCTATCCTCCAGTGTCTGTGGACACATAGACTTAGAAAGGTGTTTCCCATGCACCATGGGTATAAACCCTTTCTTAGAGAGATCCATATTGAACCTCTTCAATACTTTATCTATATATGTACTCTGAGAAAGACCTAGCAACCAATTAGATCTATCTCTATAGATCCTTATTCCCAGAATATAGGATGCTTCTCCAAGGTCTTTCATGGAGAATTGCTTGGATAACCATATTTTAACAGATTGGAGAAGAGAAATGTCATTTCCCATGATCAATATGTCATCTACATATAGAACTAGGAAGACAATTGCACTCCCACTGACCCTTTTATACACACAAGGTTCATCTTCATTCTGTGAGAAACCAAACTCTTTGATTGTCTCATTGAATCGTATGTTCCAGCTCCTAGAGGCTTGCTTCAATCCATAAATGGATCTTTGAAGCTTGCATACCTTTTCGCCATTTCCTGATGTGAATCCTTCTGGTTGTGTCATATACACATCCTCGGTAAGATTTCCATTAAGGAAAGCTGTCTTCACATCCATCTGTCAAATCTCATAATCATAATGAGCTGCAATGGCTAAAAGTATTCTTATAGACTTAAGCATCGCTACAGGAGAAAAAGTTTTGTCATAGTCAATACCTTCTTTTTGACGATAACCTTTTGCTACTAAGCGAGCTTTATAGATAACTATATTACCTTCCATGTCAGTCTTCTTTTTGAAGACCCATTTGCACCCTATGGGTTTTATCCCTTCAGGTGTTTGAGTTAAAGTCCATACTTTATTCTCATACATGGAGTCCATTTCGCACTGCATAGCCTTAAGCCATAAATCACGTTCTGAACTGTTCAAAACTTCTTGATAGCTTGTAGGCTCATTGTCCTCTACTACAGTTATGCCTCTATCCGAATCAACGTGAAATCCATATCTCACAGGGATAGAACGCATCCTAGTAGATCTTTTAGGATTTTGTGTATAATTAGGTTCAACTGTAATCTCATCATTATGAAATTCAGTTTCGGGTTCAATCGGTTGATCATCTTCTATTTGTGGGTCTTGAACTTCACCAAGCTCAATTTTACTCCCACTGTCCTCTCGTAGGAGAAATTCTCTTTCCAAGAAGACAGCATGCCTTGAAACAAACATCTTTTGTTCTAAGCGATGATAGAAATAATATCCAAACGTTTCTTTTGGATATCCCACAAATAAACATTTATCAGACTTAACATCCAATTTGTCTGACATTGTCCTCTTCACATAAGCAGGACAGCCCCATACTTTCATATGAGAAAGCGTGGGTTTCTTGTTATTCCACATCTCATATGGAGTAACATCAACCGATTTACTAGGAACTCTGTTTAACACATAAACAGTAGCTTCTAGTGCATATCCCCAAAAAGACTTAGGCAAGTCCGCTCGGCTCATCATTGATCGAACCATATCTAATAGTGTTCGATTTCTCCTTTCAGATACACCATTGTGTTGTGGTGTATGGAGGAGTCCATTGAGATAAAAATCCCATTATCTCTAAGATAATCCTGAAACTCTTGACTTAAGTATTCTCCACCTCGATCTGATCTAAGTGTTTTAATACTTTTGCCAAGTTGTTTCTCTACTTTATTTCTGAATTCTTTGAACTTTTCAAATGCTTCAGACTTATATTTCATTAGATAGATGTATCCAAACCTGGAATAATCATCTATGAAAGTAATGAAGTAGGAGTAACCTCGTCTGGCATGTGTAGTCATTGGACCACATACATCTGAATGTATTAAGTCCAAAACCATTTTAGCTCGTTCTCCTTTACCAATAAAGGGAGCTTTTGTCATTTTTCCCAATAAACAAGATTCGCATGTATCAAATGATCCCAAATCACCTGACTTGTGCAATTTGGTCATGCGTTTTTCATTTATGTGGCCTAAACGACAATGCCATAAGTATGAGATATTTAGATTATCATGTTTCATTCTCTTGGTATCCACATTATGTACTTCTTTAATTAAATAAAGAACAAATATACCATTCTCAATGATAGCTTTTGCATAAAATATATTGTTCTTAAAAATGTAACAACATTTGTCCTTTAAAGAAATATCATAATCGTTCATCAAACAACTGAAAGAAATAATACTCTTGGACAGAGCTGGAACATAATAACAATTATTTAATTCCAGTACTAATCCACTAGGAAGAGGCAAATAGTAAGTCCCCACAACTGTTGTAGAGATGTTCTGTCCAGTAGCTGACTACAAACATATCTCTGCCTTTCCAACTCTTCTAAAGCTTCTAAGCCCCTGTAGATCATTACATAAATGAGATCCACATCCGGTATCTAATACCCAAGATTGTTTTGAAGCAATAGAATAAGTATTAATTTCAATCATATGAATACCTGAAGTAGAAGCATCAGCTTGCTTCTTCTCCTTGAGAGAATCTAGATAGGCCTTGCAGTTACGCTTCCAATGACCATCCTTTCCACAATGGAAGCAAGTTCCTTTGGGATTCTCTTTCTTGGCAACCTTCTTCTTAGAGATCCCACCATTCTTTGGCTGCGCCTTGGTTATCTTCTTCTTCTTCTGCTTCTTGCCTTTAGCAGAAGTGACAACCATGACACTTTTTGGATCTTTCTTAAATGATCCAACAGCTGTCTTGAGCATATTGATTAACTCAGGAATGGATACTTGGATCTTGTTCATGTTGAAGTTAAGCACAAAAGGTGCATAACTTGGAGCCAACGAGTACAAGATTAAATCTATGTATAGATCATTATCCATAACATAGCTAAGTCTACTCAAATGCTCAATATACCCATACATCTTCAATGCATGAGCAGCAGCTGAAGTGCCTTCCACCATTTTGCAACTAAATAGAGCTCGAGCAATCTCATATTGCTCAGTTCTAGCCTGAGAAGAATAAAGCTCCTCTAGATGCAAAACGATGGTTCTAGCATCCATCATTTCATGTTGCTTCTGAAGTTCCGAGGACATAGCACCCAGCATCAGATATGCTGCTGCTTCACTATCCTCCATGTATTTTCGATAAATGCCTTTGATCTCATCAATGGCATCATCTGATGGAAGTGGTGGTGGATCTTTATCCAAGACATAATGGATCTTTTCAGCCTTGAGAACAATTCTCACTTGCCTGATCCAGTCAGAATAGTTGTTGCCAACCAGCTTGTTATCCAAGATTGATCGTATATTAATGTTTGATGTGCTCATGATGATGACCTAGATGTGAAAAAGAAAAGATATGAGAGTATGTTCATATATATGTATGCATTAATAAGGTCTTTAAGTAATCCATTTACTCCCACTATTTTATTGCGAATTAATAGCCCTCACTATATAATTCGAGAAAACCCGATGGTTTTCTTAGTGGGCCAATATCCAATCCTTGATATGTAATTTGACCTTGACTATGGTCAACAAGCCAAATTCCATACCCTTGAAAGGTAGGTATCTCTATACCAATTGTGTCTCTACACAACTATTGGATCATTAGGTTATCAACTCTTGATGCATGCATATCATATATGCATTCCCTAATCTTGCCTCTAGAACCATTAGCCTTGACTGTGGTCAACAAACTAATGGGCTAGCTAAGATGACCCATTTAATTAGATTTGAACATATTCGATATAATGTGAGCTTGACTGTGGTCAACAACCCACACTATAAAGAACTCTGGTTCTCTTCAAATTAATGGAAGGTTTATATACCTTAGTATTTGTTTGAGGGTTTTAGTTAATTAAGTCTCATCATACATGGTTGGCATACACTGTTATGCATCCTATATCTATCACATAAATATAAGTATACAAATATGGTATAGTTATGGACTTCACTATATTGATTTCCCCGAGCCAAGAGGGAAATCAAAAGGTCACACCTAGGTAGTATGCATGATTCAAACAAGAAAATAATTACATTATCTTCAAGCTTGTTGGATCTCCATCCGGCCCATCTTGCTCATTGATATTGGTCTCCATCTCTATTTCTAATTTTAATCTAAGTAATCTAATTACATATTACAATTTGAAATGAAATACAAACCAAAAACAAGTGGCCGGGACATGAAAGTCCTCATTGGGCCAAAACATACATTATGCTCAATCACATTGGGCTTTGTCCATAACTAACCATCATGCCAATCATTCACCCTTATATGCCTCTCTAATGCATAAATAAATGGATTAGTAACTTTGTTTCAACCTTTGAAACTATATTTTGAGTTATTTAATGATGTGATCAAATTAGGAAACTTTTTCCATTTTGGAAACTTTCATTTTAGGAAACCTTTTTGCATGCATGTGTTCTTGTCTTAATAATCAATCCAATTGATTATTAATTAATTATAAATTGATTATTTAATTAATTAATCATATTAAATAATTAAAAGAATCAATTTTGGGCTTAAAACAATTGTAGGCCGAAACCCACAGAAGAAAAAAAACCCTAACTGTGTTCACACAAACTAGTTTTGTGTCTTTTGGAACATTTGGGCCTTTTGGAATGAGCCAAGCCCACTCCAGCCCTTAAAACCAATTAATAAACTTAATTAATGTTTATAATGTTTAATTTAAATCAGCTCCTTGGGCCCACCAAGTCATTCACTAATTTAAACCAAGTCCGTAAACATAATTAAGCCCATTAAGTGGTTTTAATGAATTAAAATTAATCAAATTAATTTAAGGCCCATTTTAATTAATCCAATTAATTAAAAACACTTTAATATATCATATATATCAGATTTAGAAGATCAAAAGTCGTTCTAATCATGAACACATCAAGAACACACGAAGAACACCAATTTATCGAACTTTTCGACAAAACTAGTTTTCATGCAAAACTTGTTCGATTTTAATTCCGTTCGATCCTACGGCTTAATATCACATATTAAACACATAAAAAATCATCTAAATGATTTTTAAATGGATCCATAAGAAATTAAATTAGAACAGCCCCTACATTACCTAGGGTTTCACGCCAAACCCTAATGAGTTTCACGCCAAACCCTAATCTTAATCATTCAAAAAATTCGTTTTTGATTCCACCATATTTATTTGATCACACATACAACCAGAAATCAATATTTCTCATTCATGAACAATCAAATCTAATATTTTAAAGTTCATCAAATAAATAACTCAAAACAAAACAAAACTTATTCCGCAGAAAAATATAGAATTGTATATCCATGGCAAAACCTGGCTCTGATACCATGTTGGAATTTAATGGTTACATGCATCACATACATGAGCGGAATTTTAAAATTTTTTTTAACCATAAGATCTGATCTTGCCATGTATACACAATATAACTATATGAGAATAAGAAAAATCACCTTTGATTTTTGTTGAACAGTTGATTTTACTTCGCACCGGGTTGTCGTAAACCACAGTGTCCAAAATCAAACACATCCAATGAGTAATCCACACTAGAGAGGGGTAAATTGAACCAACAAATTGCTGTAATACAAGGAGTGGCCGAAATCCAAGACGCTAGCAATTGAAGTGGCGCAAAAAGGGAGAGAGATTAAGAGAAAAGACTTTCCTTTTGTTTTAATCACTAAACCCTAATTCTCATTAGTTGGCCTTTTATAGTTAGGTTAAAATTCCAACTCCTTAATGAGATTGGGCTCTTTAAAATTGCTGGAGAATTATTAATTGGGCTTCTGGAATTAATTATAATCATTTGGGCTTAATTAAATCCAAATTAAATCTTTTCATAAAAGACCATGCACAAAATCCACAAACTAGGCCCTTTGTGCATCTAATTGGATTTAAATACCCAAATGGATTCCAAATCCAACCAAATTAAATATGTGAGTTCCATAACACTTATGTAATATATATAACTTAATTTGGTCCAAGAAAAAGCCCTCTAAGCCCTTCTGTATGGAGTTGGCGTGTAGCCCTCTTTTGGAGGGCTTCCTCCAACTTCTTCATTCCTTTGGCCCTTTATAATTTCTCCAATGGTCCTATTAATTATTATATCAGTCCTATAACACTTATAGTAGTCTTATAACACTTATAAGACAATAATAATTAATCATAAAATACATTATTTCAATTAGGTCCAATTTTGCAGAACATTTCTCAAAAGTTTCGCGGACAATTTTATTTGATCATAATTAATTAAACTCTTTAATTAATTATTATCATATTCTCCTCTCTACCTTTATAATAATATCAAATATTATTATACTTTTCATTTTACCATTTTACCCTTTTCTCTATATGTGTGTGACCTATTGGGTTCCTGTCCATGTTGGCAGTATAATATGTAATTGTGAGTTTTATTCAAAACTCACATGATTTAAACTCCTTTAAATCATTTTATCAATCTCTATTGATATTTTGATACATCATTATACAAGTCATGATTGGCCTCTAGCTAGGCATCATGACTACCCAAATGTCAGGAAAGTCATGTGGTTTGACTTTACCCTTCCATAGAAATAGTTACCGTGCAATTACTCCTTTCACCACTCTTATCTCAATTAGATTATGAGTATGGATTTCTGTCAACTCATATAAATCTAATTATGTATGTTCTATTAATTTAACCATTGTTCCTAAAATGCCCTTCATGGATCTCCATCCATCTCGGCATATTACTCTGGCCAGAGATTCACTGAACAAGGTAATTATAGAATCATGTGAGATAACTTCCCTTGTTAAATCTGGGATGGTGAATCCTTTGTCAATCACTCAACTATCTTCAAGTAGGTCATGATATACCCAATCTCCTAACTATGTTCACTCCCAGTTGGAAGTAATCAGTTATGGAGTCAAAGTATACCACTTGCTACTTAAGATAACTTTGGTGATCTCAAGTCCAAGGATACTTTCACAACTGCTATGAAGAGATTCCTCACTGACATAGATTTAATATCCATATGAGGATTCTCTTTGCAGGTCTCCAATGAACTTGTTCCTCTAACAAGCATCCATATGTTAGCTTTGATTATCATCCATAATCACAATTATGAGAACCATTGCTTGAACCATTCAAGAAGCATAACATGTGCTAGTCTGTCCGAATTAACAATGTCCTATCTTGTTAATTCTATGACTAGGGATATTTAGATATTAACATATTTGCATGCAATAGACATCTCACATCATGAACACCTTCATGATTGCCTTTGCACTGTGTTTATAATATCTAGGACTTCATTTATTAATTTAAGATTTACAAACTCATGTATTCAAACACAGCATTAATAAATGAATGATGCCTTTTATTAAGAATATAAATTTCATACATATGAAAAACATCCCTATTACATGGGCTCTAGGGCATACTCTCTAACATGAAATTCCAATAAGTTCTTTAATATCTTTTACTTCTTTTCCATTGTCCTAGTTTGCTTTTTTTGCTTAGGAAAACCCAGCCATCATATTAGTTCTTACAAATGCAATAACAAAAAATAAGGGTGTTATTTGGATGTGGAGAAGCAAATTTTAGCATGAGAAATGGAAATAAAGTATTTTTAGAGAGAGAAAAAAGTGTATGATTTGCTTCCTTTTTCCCCTGGGATCTGGGTATAATAAGACTTGAGGGCCAGCCCTCATGTCCTTTTATGTCAAGATTTTCTCTTCCCTTTTGCTTCCTCATGTGTGAGTTTTAGAGTGAGTTGAGTGGAAAATCATTTCATCTTATAGCCCGCAAGAAAAATCTCACTTAACTCCCTTCCTTTTCTTATTTCATATTTCCACCCCAACTTCCTTTTTTTTTGAAATTGACCACTAATTCATATTTTTATTACAATTATACACATATGTGTCCTGACATAAAATGATTATTTTATCCTCATCCATTTTAAATAATTAACCTCTATGCCTAATGTCATAATGCATTAATTAACCAAGCATAAATTAATCATACTAACATTATAATATACATGGATTCTCCTTGGGCCTAACAATTCTATCCTCTACATAATTTATTCCTGAAAATTCATACCTATAATAATTACAAATTTTTATCACTTGCACTCCTGCAATTTAGTCTTCATCACTATCGAACTTTATCCAATACTATCTCTCATTGCTACTCTTATTCATTACTTTATCTCATTTAAATTATATTTAACTTTGTCTCCTTATAATGGCAACATTTTCTTGCTATCATATCATTACTATGCTCAATTCACATCCTATTAGTTTCCTTTTTAGCTGGGTCCTGTACATATGCTCTGATGCTTTTCATTTCTTGTCAAATGATGTTAATGTAGTGCTATAAGAGAATGATGATTTCATATATGCAATAGGATGCAAATGCATATTCTTATGTAATGTACATGTTTACCCCATCCCATACTAAATGTTTAATCAACTGCCCACACTTGTTAAGGAGTCAGTGATAGATATATAGAGCATCGTAATCAATATAAACTTAACATCATATCAACTTCAAATAGGGAAAACCTTGTGAGATTTACGTAAACTCTTTCTCATATACCATATTGATATAATCTTTATATATTCTATGCAAACACTTCTACTATAATTAGAATACTAGTAATATATACATATAGCATAAAATTTTATTTGAAGTTAGGGTCTCATTAAGTATACTACCCTTGTGCTCATACAAATAAGAGTAGGGTGTAACTTATCATTCACACATACCATATTAAAAAACTTTTACCTTATCTAATATTCCAAATATACGTATATGTATTCACATTATCATGACCTATTAATACATATAAATAAATATAAAAAGAGAGAAGAAAAAAAACATAAGCTTATTCGATGACATATTGCTTCATTAAAACTTCCAACATGCCGATTCGTACCAATATAGTTAATTCCATAGATCTATCCCTTTCACTATGTTCTATTTCTTCTTTTTGAGATACAATGAACCATTAAATTATTTTCACTAATTTGTGATGTGCCACTTTGCTTTTGTTGCTTCAAGTAATTCGTGATAAAACATGGCCTTTTCATTACTTTACTCACACTCTAATGACTTTTAGAACAATGTAAGCATCTGTAATCTTAGGCTTCTCTACTATACCTAACTAAACCTCACACTAGTTGAGATGTATTAGAGGTTGGTGTTTCCTAAGACATACAAATTATCTTTTTCAGATGTACGGCTAGTAGTACCCCTTTTTGTCTTACTTATTTCACCTTTACTGCACTCTTATTTCTATTTTTCTCAATTTCATTTTTCCTTTCAACATCATTTGATACCCTGTGCTAAGTTAACTCTTGTAAAATTTAAGTTAACTTAATGATCATTTTCAATTAACCTTCTACTATTGAAGTTAATATCTCATTATGAGATATAGTAGTAGGATCGAGGTCAGTTAAATTCGAATTCCTAGAGTTGATAATTTCTACAATCTCTTTTCCAATTTTTTTTAATCCATCTATCATTTGATCTATAATGAAACAAAATAGGGACATCTGCATTAGGCCAATACACTATAACTTTCTAGATAACTAATTTCTAAACTCTTATTGACCAGAATCACCTAAACCTAGGTTCTGATACAAAAATGGACACCCACTTTAATAGCTTATTTCTATAATATACATATTTCAATCATAACCATAACTTACTAAATTGTTCTTTATATTTCTTTTACTGCACAAAAGTGTCATAAGAAATTAAAGCATAACCTCTAAATTTTACTATTTGGTATTAGCTTACAAAAGTGCCTCTTTATACATTACAAAATTATCAATTACTGAAACATATTTACATTAAATAATTCCTAGTATAAAATAAAAACTTCATAAACTAAAAACCAAAATAAGGACTATATGCTTTCAATCTCTTTTTATGACTTGTGTTGGCCTTTCTGCTACATACTATATCCTTGAGAAGGAGTCCTAGCTTGACAACCTGCATAGATAAACACATGTACTAAGCTATAAAGCTCAGTGGGGAACATAAATCATGTAGATGGCCTCTCTCAAAAGTCATAAAAAAGTACACATACAATTAAAAATATGGTATGATACAAATAAATTAACTAGAATAAACAATAGAAATAAGTTTATGGCATTTCAGGGTATTAAGCAATCTCATTTAGCTATTTAACCACCTATTATCAATCACTTATTTATCAATCCTTATTGCCTTAGAAATATTCATATAGCACTTAAGATCTTATACATCAATTTGACTTTATTGATTCCTACACTTCATTCCTAATTAGTCTTAGTGACTTTCATATGTATGTGTTAATACAAAACAACATTCATAGTAAGCCATAATAAATAATCATAAATGAATATGCTGGTTAGTTAGGTCCATAAACATCCCTTCAAATTAATTAACAATTATATGACATATAAATGGTCACTTTATTATCCTAGGTATCATTCTTATCTATTCATAGTCTTAACATTTATTATGATTTATTATGCCATTCCTTTTACTTCTTTGGTATACTTCTTGTTTACTAATACATTGAAATAATAGTTTATTTCCATCCCATAAATCAAATCAAGTTGCATACACAAGTTGTAGGTTAAATAATTTAATTGCTCTTTTATGTAAGGAGTCACACATGTCATTTAACAATGTCAAGCAAGAAACACAAAACTATAGAGAATGTGTATTAGCCAATTATTGATAAGAAATCAATAATGCATGAATTCATATACATTTAACTTGTAATCCTAAGCATAGAAAACACCATGAAATAACATCAATAATTACATACATACAATATTAAAATACTCTATCTGCATATTTAAAATACAACTTCACTTAGTATTATATTTTCATAAATAATAAATGGATTTGTATAAAGATAATATGTAGATTATGTCAACAATTATCATGTTTCTCTATCATTTAGACTTATAAGATGCTTTTCTTATATTATGTATTAAGCTTGCACTTTTCTAAAGAACTGGATAACGGAAGATATTATGGTACCCTAAGGTGCAACAAATATACCTAAAGATATCAAACTATGGATCTAAATACTATGGACTGATTAACAAACCCAAACGGGGTTGATTTTTTGATCTAAATGGAATCGATACTATGTTGTATCCTAAATAGGATCGAACTTTGCTAGATTTATATTTCAAAAGGGAGGGAAGATTAATTTATATTAACCCTTTTGTATAAACATACATTTAAAGAGCTTACCATATAAAATTAAGTTTATGAAATAAATCTACAAAAGGGAAAAATAAATAAAAAAAGAAAGAAGAGGGAAATGAAAAAAGCCTAAAAGTCAACGTGATAACAAAGACAACAATGAAAGGAAAAGGGAGATCTTGAGTTATTACCCTCAAACAATCTCTAGTGAATTAAAATCATCAAGGCAAAATGTGAGAGTGCTTTGATGACTTGAAAATGGATAGAGAATATTCCTCCCACCAATTAGGAAAACATAATGGTTATTTTCCTCTTATAACTTAACCCTTCTTTGTAAGTCATCCACCTAAGCCTAACATTATAATCGATATAAGACCTCTTGATTCTGGGGTTGTTCTCATCTAACCTATAAGTGATGACTTTCTAATAAGGTTTGGTATGTAAAAAGAGGCATATAGTGTTTCTCGAGCTTCTAACGGGAAGCTATGAATGCATTTATGCATTTGAGTTAAATCTCATTCCCAACTTTGTATCTAGAATTTACTTTCAAAAGAAAAAAAAAATTCTTTGGCTTTCAGCACACACAGACATAGAAATATCTTGGTATACATTATACTTATTTGTTGGTTTAGTAGACTTCAATATTAACAAGCCTAATCTTCTTATTCCCTCATTGAGAATGATTCCTAAATTTCTCTTATTGAGATTAAACTCATTAGGAATGTGATCCATTCAACTTATTTAAAGATGAATAAAATTTAAGTTTAGAGTATTTGATAAGTTATAATTACTTCAAATTTTAGATAATTCTTTGCAAACAACACTTTTCACACACATAAAAGATTTGTCACACATATGATTTTGCATTTTGCACACACACACATATATATATATATATATGCCCTTCACATACTCAAACAAGTAACTTATTGCAAGGAAAATACAAATGGTCTCTTTGCGTCTAAATTGATCATAGGATAACTTCGGGTAATGGATAATTAGATAAGCATAAAATTCCTCTAGAAAAAATCATGCTAGAGGAATATCTCAAGAAACGAGGTCATTTATGCATGCCATGTTAAGGCAATTACAAAAGGAAAACCATCTTGCTCAAAGGTAAAATCCTTATAGAGTTGAGTTTATGCATATCCACAAAAATAAGACCCTTTGAGGAGCTAGATTGTCCATATGGACCGTTGTGGGGGTAGGTAGGGAATGATGGAATATGACATGGTATGAATGTGATGATATCACAGCGGAAAAACAAAATTTTTTTATCATACATACCATACAATTCCAAAGCAAGAAACGAAACATGCAATTTTAAGGTTGTAGAACTAACAACTTAAGATGCACTTCAATATTTTGGTTTTGATGATGACCAACAATCAAGAAGGATATATCAACCTTTGATCCTCTCCACCAATGCCAAAAGAACAGCCTTTACGCCACTCTTCTCTATGTTCACACACACAATCACAAAGATAGCTTAAAATTGAGATTGCTAGCTCTCACTTTAAGTATTGTGTATTTGCAATGGGTTTAAGCTACAAGATTTAATCTTATACTTCTTTAAGATGCTATAGACATCCAAGAACACAAGAGAATGAAGGAGTTTATTTCTTCTTGAGATATTCGGCCAAAAGAAAAATCTTGAGAGAGAGATGATTTTCACGCCAAAACCAAAGGAAAGACTAGGTTTTCTTTTTCTTTCTTATTCAATATATATCAATTTATTTTTTAAGTGATAAATCTAAAATCTACTACCTCTAGATAAATAATCTTAGCCTTTATCACTTAATTAAAACAAGTAATATATATTGATAAAAACTCCTTTGATTTAATCCAAGATAAAAAGATAAGACATATAAATCAAATAAACCACTTAATTAAATAATACATGTGCTGAAATTCCTCTAATTTTTCTCTAGGAATTTCGGCTACTAATATCCCTATTTAAGTGATTTAATTTGATCATAAGTCTTTTAGGCTTTAATACTCAATTAATTAAATTAATACAAGACATTTAATTAATTGAAATTAAACCTTATGGGATGAATTTCTCTCTTTCATGGGCCAAGATCCAATAGCAATCTTATAACCCATTACACACATTAATTTGAATTTAATTAAAAGCCCAAATTAATGCCCAATACTTAATTTAATTATTTTAAGCCCAATGCTTTATGTACGATCCTATAGGTCCATTTAAAGTTGGCAATGAATTAATTCAAAGGCTATAAATATTCTCTAGCAAGATATTATAGCATTCCAAATTAAATGAAAATGCATATGGCATTTAGTGACCTAATGCAATTTTGCACAGTCTCTTACCCAAAAATATCAGAATTAATATAAGGCATGGAACTAGTCATCCTTATATATATTAATTCCTTTCTTGATATTACAGTGATACTGAACTCTCAGATAAATAATGATTACTCATTATTTCATCTCGGTATGGCCATAAACTTCTCAGTTCACTGATCAAGTGGCCGATGATATTTTCTCTCCTATAGAAAGGGGTAATCCCTTCACTTCTCTCATGCTCTTTAACATGAATCAATGTATACCCAAGCATACTTGTACTTGTCACTCTGTTACGAGCACGTTAGGTGTATGTCAAAGCACACAGTAATTCATAAAGAGTTTAATAGAGATTTTAGGTCTAAGAACTCCGATACAAAACTTGTATATGAGAAACACTTATGACTTGTACCATGTAGTGTTCTCACGAGTTTAGGTGTATGTCAAAGCACACAGTAATTCATAAAGAGTTTCATAGAGATTTTAGGTCTAAGAACTCCGATACAAAACTTGCATATGAGAAACACTTATGACTTGTACCATGTAGTGTTCTCATGAGTGAATCAAATCTAGATACCATGTTCTTTAACATGTATCTATGATCTCTGATTGACGCTATTGTCCTTATAATCCGTAAGACATAACTCAACTTATCAGAGAGAGCATACTAGTCTTAATTCATTATTATACCCATAAAAATGACTGACTGGGGATATTTAGAATGAAGTCTCATTTGTTTCAAGGTCTTACAACCATGTGCCTCAAACATGATAACTTAAACTGAAACAACATTCTTGGATAGTTCTATCTATTGATATGCACAGGAATACAATAGATAAAATAAATGCCTCATTTATTAACCAAAGTGTTTTATTATAATGTATTAGGGCTAGGGCTTACACTAACAATCTCCCACTAGTACTAGTCCCAATTGGGCATAGCCCTAAGACCGAATGCTCTCAAATGAGCTTCGTGCAGATTTGGACACAACTATTTCGTCAAAGGATCTGCTACATTGTCTTCACTTGCTATCATGCTAACCTTGACATGCCCACGATCAATGATCTCTCTGATCAGGTGGTACCTCCTGAGTATGTGTTTTGATTTCTAGTGTGACCGGGGCTCCTTAGCTTGTGCGATGGCCTCGTTCTTGTCATAGAAAATTTTTAATGGATCTAGGATGCTTGGGACCACTCCTAATCCAGAAATGAAATTTTTAATCCAAACAGCCTCTTTTACAGCCTCACTCGCTGCAATATACTCAGATTCTGTAGTTGAGTCAGCAACGGTCTTTTGCTTCGAGCTTTTCCAACTGACAGCACCACCGTTCAAAATAAAAACAAACCTAAATTACGATCTAAAATCCTGAGTGTTGGTCTAAAAATCAGCATCGGCATAACCTTGTATGACGAGCTCTTCTTGACCACCATACACCAATAAGTGAACCTTAGTCCTTTGCAGGTACTTCAGAATCCCTTTTACAGCAGACTAGTGCTTCTTACCAGGGTTTTGCTGAAACCTACTGGTTATACTCAGTGTATGAGCAACATCCAACCTAGTACATAACATATCCAATAGCAGATGCATATGGGATTCTACTCATGTTGTCCCTTTCTTCTGTGGTTTTAGGGTATTGTTCTTTAATCAAACGAACTCCCAAAGCCAAAGGTATGTACCCTTTCTTTTAGTCTCCCATACTAAAATGCTATAGTACTTTGTCTATGTACTTTTCTTGACTTAGTCCCAAAAGCCAATTCGATCTATCTCTATAGATTCAAATACCAAGTATTGTCTCGGCTTCACCTAAGTCTTTCATTGAGAAATATTTTCCCAACCATTGCTTAACCTTTCGCAATGTTGTAATGTCATTCCCAATGAGAAGGATGTCATCCACATATAGGACCAAAAATACTACTATGCTCCCATTAACCTTCTTGTACACACAAGGTTCATCTTCGTTCTTGATGAAGTCAAATTCTTTGACTGCCTTATCAAAACGAAGATTCCAACTTCGGGATGCTTGCTTTAATCCATAAATGGATTTTTGAAGCTTGCAAACCTTCTTAGGATGCTTGGGATTGACAAAACCCTCAGGCTGTGTCATATACACATCCTCAAGTAAATTTTCATTAAGGAAAGTAGTTTTGACATCCATTTTCAATATCACATAATCATGATATACAGCTATGGCAAGCAAGATCCTAATGGACTTGAGCATGACTACAGGCAAAAAGGTCTCGCTATAGTCTATACCATGAGTTTGTCGAAAACCTTTTGCTACTAGTCTACCTTTGTAGGTCTTATCAGCTTTGATTTTGAATAGCCACTTGCATTCAATTACCTTCACACCATCCAGTGGATCAACCAAGGTCCAAACCTGGTTATCGTACATTAATTGCATCTTTAATTTCATGGCTTCAAGCCAATTTTCCAAGTCTAGGCTTTCAATAGCTTCTCGGTAAGTATTAGGATCCTCACGATCTACTAACTCAATAGTGTCACTTTCAGTGATTAGAAATCCATATCTCTCAATCTCCTGACATACGCTACCGAACATTCTAGGTACTTGTGTAATGGGTTCTTGTTCCACAACTGGTTGTGAACTTGATCCCACTTCCAACTCATCCTCTATAGGAGCTTATGGCACTTGAATTTCTCAAAGTTCTACTTTACTCCCACTGTCTTTCTTGAGAAGGAACTCCTTTTACAAGAAAACAGCCTTGCGATCAACAAAAATCATGTTATCCACTTTTAATATCCCTTTAAATAATTCAAGTTAGTGATTTAATGTGGGCCAAGATCCACTTTTCACAACAACTTATTAGTCAAGCTGAGCTTGTACACCTAATAAGTTAAGTTACTTAGGTAGGAAAAACTCCAATCATGTCTCGTACATGACTCTAGGATCAAATGGGCTAACATCTTAAGATGTTATAGCACAAACCCATTTATTAGTTGCCTAGGTCCGGGCATCCCTTTCCATGTTAAGTCTAACCTACATTCACAAACCATGCCTCACAAAGATAATCGGGCGTATCTAGGACTCCTGGTCTACGTGACCGATGATCGATGCCTTGACATGTTTTGAATTAGGAAGGCACCTTTGTGACTTACTATTTTAGGGATTCCTTTTATTACGGCTTATATGGCATATGCTTTGTTATCCATACATAGCATGCATATATATATATATAATTTGCATAAAGTAAAGCATGATAAACATGGGCCTAAAAACCTACAACTAAGATTCTATACTATTACATAAGAATCTTCCAGTTTGACTTCTCTACTCCGGTGGGCTTCGTCGTGATTTACAAAGTCTTTCAAGTAAATTCTATTCTAAGAAATAAATGAAACTTTTACAATAATACATAATGGCTCGCAGGCCATATTTAATTACAAAAACCCAAGGCCCGTGAATGCACCATGCATATCCATTCATCACACCAAACAAGCAAATAAATATACATAACATTCATGGATCAAACAAAGTCTAATTTTAATTAATTTAGCCAAGCCCATTAATGGAAATTGTGTACTTGAACCTTTAAGAGAAAACCCAACATGGCCTAGGCCAAAGCCCAATGGACTAAATCCTCTTATTGAATAAGTTCTCTTAAAAGCCCAAAACACGAACTAATTAGATTTGTGCCATAAATCAACTCTAGTATAATTTCCAATTTTGCCATTTTTAATTTTATGTCATTTAGCCCATAAACATTAAAAATGCATGTAATATGTACCAACATGAATTAAAACATATAATCATGAAGAACGTGTATATATATATATATATATATATACACGACATTCATGAAAAACAAACAAACAACACTAAACTAGTTGTTTAATGCTTATATGATGCCACAAAAATGCACAAACACATAAATCAATTTTATGAGTCATTTAATGATTTAAACAAGGTCATAAAAATTAAGTTAATGTTCTATACCATTTTGATCTAAATGTGTTTATACCATTTTAATCAAACCAAAACAAAAATTGTTGATTAAACATGTAACAACCACAAACTAGTCATAGTTTTGAGTGATTTTAAAATTAATCAATTAAATTGTCATGGACCAGAATTAAAAACAAATTTAAAATATGTCCAGACCTGATATTTAATCTTTAAAAATCACTTACAAACATGCCAAAATCATTTTTACATTTAATATTTAAAACTAGTTGTTAAACTAACAATTAACATGCCAAATAGCACCTAGTTTAAATATTAACATGTACCATCAGGTATTATCAATTAAATCCGACCATTAACAGCTCATAGAACATCTTAGGACAGTATATTAACATGTCATATTAATTATAATACCTATCTAATCAATTAAAATCGTTTTTACACCAAAACAATGCAAAAAAACTCAAAACAGAAAATTTCAGCATTTCATGTATTCAAAATAACGATTTTTAATTAATTTTTTCATGCATCTAAAGCACTAAAATAAGCATTATTAGACTCTGATACCACTGATGGAATATGACATGGTATGAATGTGATGATAGCACAGTGGAAAAACAAAAATTTTTTATCATACATACCATACAATTCCAAAGCAAGAAACGAAACATGCAATTTTAGGGTTGTAGAACTTACAACTCAAGATGCACTTCAATATTTTGGTTTTGATGATGAACAACAATCAAGAAGGATATATCAACCTTTGATCCTCTCCACCGATGCCAAAAGAATAGCCTTTACGCCACTCTTCTCTATGTTCACACACACAATCACAAAGATAGCTTAAAATTGAGATTGCTAACTCTCACTTTAAGTATTTTGTATTTGCAATGGGTTTAAGCCACAAGATTTAATCTTATACTTCTTTAAGATGCTATAGACATCCAAGAACACAAGATAATGAAGGATTTTATTTCTTCTTGAGAAATTCGACCAAAAGAAAAATCTTGAAAGAGAGAAGATTTTCAAGCCAAAACCAAAGGAAAGACTAGGTTTTCTTTTTCTCTCTCATTCAATATATATCAATTTATTTTTTAAGTGATAAATCTAAAATCTACTACCTCTAGATAAATAATGTTAGCCTTTATCAGTTAATTAAAACAAGTAATATATATTGATAAAAACTCCTTTGATTTAATCCAAGATAAAAAGATAAGACATATAAATCAAATAAACCACTTAATTAAATAATACATGTGCCAAAATTCCTTTAATTTTTCTCTAGGAATTTCGGCCACTAATATCCCTATTTAAGTGATTTAATTTGATAATAAGTCTTTTAGGCTTTAATACTCAATTAATTAAATTAATACAAGACATTTAATTAATTGAAATTAAACCTTGTGGGCTGAATTTCTCTCTCTCATGGGCCAAGGTCCAATAGCAATCTTATAACCCATTACACACATTAATTTGAATTTAATTAAAAACCCAAATTAATGCCCAATACTTAATTTAATTATTTTAAGCCCAATGCTTTACGTGCGATCCTATAGGTCCATTTAATGTTGGCAATGAATTAATGAATTAATTCAAAGGCTATAAATATTCTCTAGCAAGATATTATAGCATTCCAAATTAAATGAAAATGCAAATGGCATTTAGTGACCTAATGCAATTTTGCACAGTCCCTTACCTAAAAATATCAGAATTAATATAAGGCCTGGAACTAGTCATCCTTATATATATTAATTTCTTTCTTCATATTCCAGTGACACTTAACTCTCAGATAAATAATGATTACTCATTATTTCATCTCGGTATGGCCATACACTTCTCAGTTCACTAATCAAGTGGCCGATGATATTTTCTCTCTTGTGGAGAGGGGTAATCCCTTCACTTCTCTCGTGCTCTCTAACATGAATCAATGTATACCCAAGTATACCCATACTTGTCACTCTGTTACGAGCACATTAGGTGTATGTCAAAGCACACAGTAATTCATAAAGAGTTTCATAGAGATTTTAGGTTTAAGAACGCCGATACAAAACTTGCGTATGAGAAACACTTATGACTTGTACCATGTAGTGTTCTCATGAGTGGATTGAATCCAGATACTATGTTCTTTAACATGTATCTATGATCACTGATAGACACTCTTGTCCTTATGATCCGTAAGACAGAACTCAACTTATTAGAGAGAGCATACTTGTCTTAATTCATTGTTATTCCCATAACAATGACTGACTAGGGATATTTAGAATGAAGTCTCATTTGTTTCAAGGTCTTACAACCATGTGCCTCACACATGATAACTTAAACTGAAACAACATTCTTGGATAGTTCTATCTATTGATATGCATAGGAATACAATAGATAAAACAAATGCCTCATTTATTAACCAAAGTGTTTTATTACAATGTATTGGGGCTAGGGCTTACACAAACAGGGAAAAATAGGTAAAACTATTCATCCTGCACTTGAATAAACCACACAACAAATGTATTAACTTAAAATCTTTAGACATATAAAAATTCAAATGTATAAAAACTCCTTTAATCACCCAAAAAATACAAATATACAAAGATTACAAATTTTGTAAATACCCAACACACTAAAAGTTTAAAGGCCTTGAAACAATCTTAAAATGTAAAAATTCATTATACACTCAAATTGTACAAGCTCAATATTCATTCCAAATGTAAAAATCTAACATACACTCAAAATTGTACAAATTCCATATACAAATTGTAAAAATCCCACATACACTCGAAACTATAAAAATTCAATATAGATCCCAAATTGTAAAAATACAATGAACACTTAGAACTGTACAAATTCAATAGACATCAAAAATTGTAAAAATCCAACACACATTCAAAATTGTACAAATTTAAAATACACCCAAATTGTAAAAATGCAAAATACACCTAAACTGCAAATTCACATAAAAAAAACACAATAGCAAACAAGCAAATATCAAACAAACAAAACCCTTTCAAGCAATCCAAATATTTCAGTGAGTATGCAAGTTTCTCGGCCCTAAGTCTCTTAGTGAGCATTTAAATCTCTCAATGAGTATCCAAGTCTCTCAGCTAGCATCCAAGTCTCTTAGCGAGCATCCAAGTTTATAGATGTGCATTAAGCTTGACATCTTTCAAGTTTCTTAGGAGTACTAAGCCTTTCTAAAAAAATTGATCTTAAATCTTTTAAAAGAAAAAAACACATAATAACAACAAAACCTATGTTTCATTAAGGAAATCAAAAAGAAAAAAAAGAGGTATTGTTATGAAAAGCTCTAAAACTTTAATCTATAATATCCAAAAGCTTTAAAATTCTAAACATATAGGTATAAATCTTCATGTCTCTCCATAAGTATAAATCTTGTAAGTCTCTTAGTGAGCATCTAAATTCCTCTTAAAAGGCATTAAAAGTTTCAAAATATATTCACCTATGGGTAAGCATTAGAAACTCAAATCCAAGCTATAAAGACTATCGTAATCCCACCTGTTACCTAAATTTTATTCCAAAAATTTTCCCCATTTTTTGGAATGAATATTATTTGAGTTCGATATAATACACATCATTAAGCATAAGAAATTTATAGTGGTAATCAACTCAAGGGCATATATATATAGACATGGTGCAATACTTACTTGACATGTTCTTTGAATTTCTTAATCTAGTCAGTGCAAGCATACCCATCCATTAAGTATGTTCTCATGGGACAAGCAATGTGATTTTAAGCCACATGTTAACAATACTCACACTATTTAAGATGGTTTATATTAATGAAATCAATTAAATAATCAATGCATGAAACAACATGCAAACATACAATCACTATAGCAAGATGTACCTTTTTGGATCAATCAATCCATATTCCATGCTTCATTATACTCATATTAATCATCACACATTCAACTCATCTAATACATTTGATACGTTCATTCAGTTTATTACAATAAATGAAGGTGTTCAATTCTAAAATTAATATCTATTTATGCCATTTCATATTGTCTTAGTGATTATATAAACATATAGGTTCATTATCTTAATCATATGTCTAGATGCATAATCTTAGAGCACCTATTTGTATACAGTGAAGCAAGCATGTGTAAAAGTATAACATTTAACCATTAGTTTTCTCATGGTATCATAAGGGTATAACATACCATTATATCCATTCCACTTATAATAATGATATTCATTTTAGCTATTCAAGTATCAAATAAAGATCTATAAAGGAATCGAGGTATTTCTCAATATTCATCAATACAATATACTATAAGGTATTCAATTCTTCACATATTTATTTTCTATTTACACCATAAATTACTACTATACCAATTGCACTTTCAATTTCTTCCATATTATAGCACCATCATTATCTATTATAGTCTATTAGATCATAGTGATAATTAATTTACTTAAACCATAGTTGCTAAATACAATTGCTCCAATACAGAACAATTTAAATCCTTAAAAGATCGTATGGCCAAAACTTCATGAATATAAGTTAAGATAATACTATATCTATATTCATAATAACCATACTTTGCAAATCTCAAGACTATATTGTGACTTACTTACACATCCCTACATTATTTCATTCAAATCTTTATGTTTTGTGCAATTGGATATATATATAAATTGATAACTCTAATTTTAGCATTTATTTTTAGTATAATTTTATCTATTTTAGTGTCTCGTTCTATATACTTTTGTTGTTTTTATTATTAAAATGTTCTTTTTTACATTAATTAAATTTATTTTGGTAAATTTGAGGTTTTTGTGTGATTAATGGCATTATTTTTAATTTTATGCAGAAAAGTAGGCCTGGCATAGCTAAGACAAAGCGCTTGGCTGTGCCTCGTGCAGAACCCCAAAATGCGCCATTTCACTAAGGGTTGCAGCTTAGACCAAATATCCCAATCATAGCCAATGTAGCCTACAAAGAAGAAGTTAATCTAGAAGGGGTGCAGGACCAATACAAAAGATTCCTAGTCATGGCTAAAGCAAAACACTATTTTATCTCCATATGGCACGACTAAGACAAATTGTCCCAATCGTGGCCTTTTGCCCACTTGTATATAAGCTACGTTATTTTCTATTTAAAAAGAGATCTTTTTAGGGTTTTATGCTATAGGTTTTCTCTTTAGTATTTTACATTGTAGTTCTTCATATTTTAAGGGTTTCATACATAGTTTTATAGATTTACTTGTAAAAATCAAACTTTTAATGTAGTTTTACTTTAAGAATGCACAAATACTTAGTTTTTAGCTTAGCTTACACTTCAAGAATTTTCAATCAAATTCCAACTTAGAGAAGGAGAGAAGGAGCTTCATCAACTTCAAATATGTAACTCTAAATAGGTTTCATAGTTTCTTCTTTTATTTTGGTTAATATTTACATTATAAGTAGTGAGTAGTTATTTTGTTGTTTGAGGATCTTTGAATCCCCTAACCATGTAAGGATTATGAACTTATTTATCTTGATATACACATGGATGTTTCTTTTCCCTTATGCCTATCTTAGTATGAATGTTCTTGTAAGTGTTCATGGCTTTTATCTTGTAATGTGATAAATGAATGCTTGTTGTATGTTCATATTATGCATGTTCAGTTTCACTTTATATGAGCCTTATTTTTGTTGGGGACTCCAAAATGGGAGATATTAGATTTAAGGTTAATGTCTAGTAATCTCTAAAAAAGTGTGGAAAATGAATATGTATTTGGTTAGGAGGCTCCGAAGTGGGATACTAGCGCATACCTAGGCCTTGGGACCCGTGCTTATGTTTAGTATTTGGAAGGCTCCTAAATGGGATACCAAATAATGAGAATAGTATGCTCCAAAATAGGACATTAGTGTTTTAGATGGGTTTACAACATCCAAGCATATAAAATGTTATATTAAAATGAACCTTACATAGAAATTGGAGGATTGGATTTCTCGAGCAATGCTTTAAGTCATTATTATTCTTTTTGAATTCATAATTTGCATTTTAGTCTTTTGGTCGTCTTTACTTGCAAATATTTACTCCTTTAATTTCTACAAAACAATCAACACAATCATCAAAATAATTGAGAATTCTTTAGCATACAATCAATTGTCATAGCTTGCACACACTTACAAGTCCCTTGGGTTTGATATCTCGGAGTCTTAAAAATACTCCACTTTATTACTTAAAAATCTAGTGTACTTGGTAAGGATGCAATAAGTTTTTAGCACCATTCCTTGGGAGTTTGCGTTGTTTGTGAGTTTTGATTTTTACTTGTATATGTTTTATTTTTATTATTTTATATATTTTTATTATTTTCACATAATTGTGGTGTATGAACAAATTAAAACAAGAGCAAGTAGCACCTTATGATCTTGAAGTCGAGAGGACTTTACATCTAAGAAGGAGAGCTAATAGAGAAAACAATATAGAACTAGATCCTCCTATTGTTGAATTTCCTCCTAAAGATGAACAAGTGCCGAAGGCATAATAAGGAATCTAGGAAGACATGTAGAAAAGATACCTAGGTAAAGGATTATTAAAGATTATGTTATGCCATGGTGGAATAAAGACCATAGGACTATTGTGCTGCCAAGAGGGGTACAATTTGAGCTTAAACTAACCACAATCAGTATGGTACAGAGAAATAAATTCTTAGGGTCATATTTGGTAGGTCTTACTCGGTATATTGACATATTTTTGAAGGTTAGCGACACGTTTCAAATTTCAAGTGTCTCTACTAATGCATTTAGATTGAAATTATTTCCTTTCACACTGATTGGAAAGGTAAGACAATGTCTCCAGATGCTACCCAAGTAGTAAATTTGGTCATGGGATTAGTTACAAGAGAAGTTTTTAATGAGATTTTCCCCTCTAACCAAAATTGCAAGTTTTTAATAAGGAACCTTTTTTTGAGGCTTTAGAGAGGTGTAGGAGGTTATCGATGAGTTATCCACACCATGTGATAGTTGTTTACCAATTGATGATATTCTATGCTAGAGTTAGACCATAGATAAGGTCACTATTGGATGCATCATTGGGAGTTTCTTTCTTAAACAAATTGCCAGAAGAAGCTTTCAATTTGTTGGATGAGATGCCAGCGTATGACTTTCAATAGACTAGTCCTACATCATTTACAAAGAGCCAAGGGGCAAATAATGTGGATGAAGTTGCTTTAATGAAGGCACAATTAGAGTTGGTTAATAAGGAGTTAAGTGGGTTGAAGGTTTAAAATGTAGCTTTAATTGTTTAAGGGAGTAGGCCATAGGAAATTGGGCCATGTGTTCAATAAGGTGGAGTTCTATGAGATGTGAATGCGGTCGGAGATTATCATAGAAATGATCCTTATAGCAATACATACAATTTGGGTTAGAGGAATCACCCAAATTTCTCTTAGAAGGATGGAGATCAGCATGCCTCATATTCTCAACCACAAGCAAGAGCCTCTTTCAACAAAATTGTTTATCATAACCACTACAAATCATACCAACCTCAAGCAATAACTAATTACCAAGGTCAGAGTTCAAATCAGCCCCAACCTCAAGCATATCACCCGTTGGGTTATCAATAAATACCACCTATGCAAAAGAAAAAGCTTAATCTTAAAGACATACTAGCTAGTTTCATGCATAGTTAACAATAATTTATCAATAATCAGTAGCAATTTATGGCTAGTCAAGAGATATAGTAGAAATCACAAAAATAGTGGAACAAAAATCAAGATGCTTTCATGAAAAACCTAAAAACATAATTAGGCCAACTTGTAACTTGGATGTCCAATAGACAATCGCGGACTTTTCCTTCAAATATGGATCGAAATCCCAAAGAGAAGGCCAAGGCAATTACATTGAGAAGCAGCAAGGAGGTAGCACAAGGAGAGGAAAAATGTAAGTTATCTTCATCATCATCTAAATTGGAGGAGCCAACATGAAAGGTAAGTGACTCTTAGGGTAGAGGTTAATGTAGATGCTCCTACAATTAACAAAGGTAAAACTTTTATGAACCACAACATAGAGGAAGCTAACATAAATAGGTTGTCATTTCCTATTATAGCTAGGAAGGAAAAGAAAAAAAAGCAATTACCTAGGTTTCTAGAAATGTTCAAGAAATTGCACATTAATTTACATTTTGTAGAAGCTTTAGCTCATATGCCTAACTGTGCCAAATTTATGGAAGAACTTTATTATAATAAAAAGAAATTAGAAGGGTGTGGGATTGTGCAACTTATAGAAAATTATAGTGCAATAATCATGAATAAGATTCGTAAAAAAATTTAAGGATCTAGGCAGCTTTACTTTACCCTATGAAAATGGTGACACTTTTGTTGGAAATGCCTTATGTGACTTAGGGATAAACATTAATTTAATTCCATATTCAATGTGCAGGAAACTCAATGTAAGTGATCTTAAAGAGACGAGAAGGAGGCTCTAGCTTGCGGATAGGTTAATGAGAAAGCCAATAAGAGTAATATAGGATCTATTTGTGAAGGTGGGAAAATTCATTTTCCCTGTAGTCTTTGTAGTCATGGAAATGGAGGAAGAAAGGAAGGTGCCACTCATTGTTGGAAGACCATTTTTGAATATAGTGAAAGCTTTGATTGATTTTCATGATCAAAAGGTCACCCTACGATTCAAGAATAAAGAGTTAGTACTAGACATGAACAATGCTCAAAAGCATCCATAAAGTAATTTGGAGGAATCAATCTATTTTGTGGAAAAAGTGGTTGAATGTGTAAAGGAAATTCAGGATAAAAGTTTCATCATAGTCAATACCTTCTTTTTTGATGATAGCCTTTTGCTACTAAGCGAGCTTTATAGGTAACTATAGTACCAAAATGAAGCTTTATGCTTAAGGCTTGTTGTAGGCTTGTGCCTAAGGCTTATTGTAGGCTTTTCTAAAATTTAGAAGTGAATCCTGGATCCCGATCTAAAATTATCGATATTGTTATCCCATGCAGTCGAATAATTTGATCCATATATAATTTAACCAATTTAGCCATCGAGTAATCAAATTGAATTGGTATGAAATGAGTCAGCTTGGTTAATTTATCCACTATTATCCATATAGCATCATGTCTCTTTTGAGTAGTGGGTAGACCAGTGACAAAATCAATTATAAGATTTTCCCACTTTCATTAGGGAATGGGATTGGGACTCAATAATTCTGAAGGAAGCTGGTGTTTTGCCTTTACCTATTAACATGTTAAACATTTAGAAACATATTCAAATCACATCTCTTTTCATCCCTGACCACCAATAAAATTGCTTTAAGTCTTGATACATCTTGTTGCCACCTAGATGCATGGTTAAAACCATGATATGTACTTCTTATAATAGGGCTCTTTTTAAATCTTTAGCATCTGGTACACATAACTATTCCGATAATATATACCACCATCATTTTCAATTGAATACTCCAAGGGGCCTCCTTTATGTATTTCCTATAGCTTTTCATCACATGCCTGAGACTCAATGATTGTTTGCCTTATGTTAGGTTAAGCTCTTAATTAAGCAATCAAGGCTCCATTTGATGCAAAGCTCTATTTATATTGCTGTAACAATAAAACTACCATTATCTTTTGATGTAATGCATCAACCACTACATTTTATTTACCCGAATGATAATCAACTATATAGTTGCAATCTTTGAACAATTCGAGCCATCTATGCTGCCTTAAATTGTGATCACTTTATGTAGACAGGTATTTAAGCCTTTTATGATCTATATAAATCATCTATTTCTTACCATATAAATATTGCTGCCATATTTTTAAAGTAAAGACAACTACTCCTAACTTAAGCTTATGAGTGGGATAGTTATGTTCATGAGGCTTTAACTGTCTTGATGCATATACTACTACCTTACCCTCATACATCAACACACAACCCAATTAATTTTTGGAAGCATCATTGTATATAGAATATTCTTTACCCATTGTTAGTCGTGTAAGATTTAGGTCTTCTATTAGCATCTTCTTTAGCTTCTCAAAACTTGTTTGACATCAATTTGTCCACTCAAATTAACCACCTTTTTAAAGTAATTTAGTGATTAGTGAGGTAAGAACTGAAAATCCTTTCACAAATCTTATATAATAACCTGCCAAGCCTAAGAAATTTCTTATTTTCAATACATTTTAAGGTGGTTTCCAGTGAATAATAACCTCGATCTTTTTAGGATCCACCCTAATGCCTTCTAAAGACACCACATGCCTAATGAATGAGACTTCCTTAAGCCAAAATTCACACTTACTCAATTTATCATATAACTGCTTTTCTTACAAAGTTTGTAACAATATTCTCAAGTGTTCTACATGCTTAGCTTCATTCCAAGAATAAAATAGTACAACATCAATAAATACCTTTAAAAACTGGTCTCATAAAGGTCTAAACACCCTATTCATCACATCCATAAAGGTTGCTAATGTATTAGTTAACCCGAAAGACAATACTACGATTTCCTAATGGCCATATCGAGTTTTAAAAGCAGTCTTTAGAATATCCATATCTTTGACCTATAGTTGGTAATATCCCTACATTGACACCCCTCAATTAGTCAAATAAGTCTTCAATCCAAGGTAATGGATATTTATTCTTCATTGTCACCTTGTTGAGTTTTCTATAATAAATACACATCCTTAGGGTGCCATCTTTCTTTAACGAATAGCACTATTGCACCTCAAGGTGACACATTAGGCTTCATAAAGCCTTTTTCTAACAACTCTTGTAACTGAATTTTTAACACTTTCAATTCTAATGTCGTCATTTTATATGGTGCTTTAAAGATATGAGTGCTTCCTGATAAAGCTTCTATGTATAACTTAACTTCTCTTTTAGTTGCCATAACAAGTACTTTTTTGGGAAATACATCAGAGAATTTATTGACCGTTGGTATATCTTAAAGATTAATTATTTCTTTTTTGGACTAAATTTCCAAGGCCAAGAATGTTGCACATCCCTTTCTAAGGAATTACCTTGCTTTTATAGTCGAGATAACATTGGATAAAGGTTTAGATTTAATACCCTTAACCACTATCTATTTTCCCTTGGCATCATTAACTACTACAGTTTTGGCTTTACAATTTACTATGTCTTGGTATCTAGTCAACCAATCCATACTTAATATCATGTCAACCTCGTGAAAAGGAAATACAATTAAATAAATTGGAAATTCTCTCTCTTGTATTACAATAGGGCAACTCCTATAATGCCTTAAAAATTCCAATTCGTATGAATAATACTTTTCAAGCCATAAAATGTAATACTATGAGACACCCAAGTGAATAGTGCCAGTTGCACCAATTGAGACCTATAAAAATTTCTCCTTACCACTGAAAATTACAATTCATTTTTAATCTAGTGATATAATTGGAGGTTAAATTGAGGTCAAATAGCTCATTAAAAGACATAGAGAAAATAAATTTGGACCATAAAAAAATTGACAAATTTTGACCGACTTAAAAAAAATATTCCAGAACATAAAAAATTATTTTGATTGTACAAAATTATTAGAAATAGTCTAAATGAATTTTTGAAAATGAAAAATGAAATTTTGGACAATTGTTAAAAATTAGGGCTTCAAACTGATAATTTCAACTTTAGGCTTTTAAATGTATCAAAATAAATTCGAATTGATCCAAAATTTTAAATATATTAATTCATATTTTTACATATTTTTAGACTAATTTTGTAATTTATTTAATAATTAGAACATATAGCCAATGAGGAAATGGCAAGTGGTATAATATGGGCCACACATTTAATAAACAATCAAAGCTATTTGACCTTCCTTTTAGGGGTGGTATAAAAGGGATGGAGAGGGGCACATTTCTTTAGAGAAATCAATCCTCCTCTTTCTCTTCCTCTAAAAATTCATCATTCTTAATAAATCCTTCATAAGAAAACCTTTTCAAAGCTTTCTTCCTACACTAATTCTCACTCAAATTTCATCTAAAATGTTGCCTTCATCTTATTTTATACCTTAGAACAAGTTTAAATTTAATTTTGTATTGAGAAAAATGATGAATTTCAAGTTGTGGAAAATTTCCAAGTAAAATTTAATTATTTTGATAGAAATTTGTTGGAAATTGATAGAATAAATGATTTTGGGTATTTATATGATAATTTGGAAGACAAAAACTTATAATTTCATTCTTGTTAATTTTGGCCATAAGGTGAAGAAAAAGAAGAAGAAAAAAGCAAAAGGGAAAAAGGTAAAAAAAAAGAGAATTAATGGATTTCAAACATATTTGAGGTTGTGGATTCAAATTGCATTTAATTTCATTGAGTTTTCTTTGAAATTGCATAAATTTCTTAAGATTAATTAGTAAAATAATGAATTAGCATGAAATAAATGAGAATTAGTATGAAAACAAAATAATATACCTTGAATACATAAGTGGAAAAATTGTATACTATGTTATACAGGGTGATATTTTAATGTTTAGCAAGGTAATTGGCATGGAATGGTCATTAGAATAGTAAATAAATCTAGTATAGGCTATAAAACAATAAATAATGCTTGAATATTATGTTGGCCGAATGGTATATAATGATGTATGCCTGTATATTATTTGAAGTTTCTATTCTAAAGGCATAGATTACTTCATATGGTTACTCTAGCTTATTTTAGACCATTAAAGTCCTCATCCTACATATTTGGTTTGAGGGTTTCCACTGGTTACTAATAAGTGTAAATATGTAATTAAGTAAAAAAATAGAAATAAGGAGTAAATAAGTGGAAAGGAATGCTAAATGTGTATATGAAGAATAAATAGTGTGAAAAATATGGTTAAGCGATTAGAAAAGGTAATTATGTAATTAAATGAGAAAAATAGGGGTATAAATGTAAATTGCCACTAAAAATAAAGTTAAAATGGGTAAAATTTTAAAAAAGATGAAAATATGTGGAAATAAAGTTAATAGAGATTGATGGTAATATGCGACTATATAAAGAAATTATAAAGACTAAAATGTAAATTGATGGCTGAAAATGCAATAAAAACATATAAAAAGGGCAAAGGGTAAAATTGGTTTAGTAATTGGTGAAAAATAGTAAAATAAAAGTTTAGGGACTAAAATGGAATTTTCACCTTAAATGTGGAATGAGTAAAATGTAGAAATAAATAATAATAGGGATTAAATGGTAATTTAAAGAATTAAAACAAAATTAAAATAAAATATAAGTTTAAGTATTAGGAAGAAAAGAAAAATAGCAATAAACTATTTTATTTATGATGTAATCTTGTGTAGTGTATCAACCACTAGGCAATAATATTGCTTAGCATGTGGTTTTGTTTGGCTGCATGCAAGGGACAAGTAACCGAGGATATATGATGGCAAAGAAGTCAATGTATGGCATGTATGTGATATGGAAGGAAAGATGAAGTATGCAATATTATTGTTGCTATTTTAGACCTGTTATATATTATTTAGTTATGTAATGGATATAAGCTTAATAGAAATTATAGTTATGTGTTACTCTAAATACATATAGCGAATATGTTATGGAATTGCTTGCGTTGATTGATATATGTGATGGATTATGGTTGATTTATGATAGATGGATTGGAGAAATTGCAGAGGTTGCCTTGTGATTTATTTAGGAGTGTTTTATTTGAAATTTACAGGTGTGTAGGCATGATTTCATAGTCATCATGCTACCTAAATTTTTACAAAATGAATAGTAACAATCTGATGGCAATAAAAAATGGAAATTATGTGCAATAAATAGAAACAATCATATGTAAATTAAATGGGTATAAATAATGAAAAAATTATTAGCTCACTTAAATAAGATAAATGATCCTGTAATACTAGTTGTAGTGGCACTTAAGTGTTCAGACCCTTGTCCGGGCATTACGTGTTAAGGCTTATCTGGCTTTTGTGTTTGATATTAAAAGAGAAAGTGTGTAGCTTAAAGAGATCATAGTAGTAAAAGAATTTCCTAATGTTTTTCCTAAAGAATTACTTAGACATCCTCTTGAGAGGGAAGTTGAGCTGTCTGTTGAAGTTTTACTTGGTACTGGTCTAATATCCAAAACACCTTATAGAATGGCTTATGTTGAACCAAAAGAATTGAAAATTCAGTTATAAGAATGATTAGATAAGGGGTTTATAAGACCTAATGTCTCACCATAGGGACCACCAATTTTATTTGTTAAGAAAAAAAAGGTACACTCCGAGTATGCATTGATTATATATTGCTGAATAAAGTCACTATAATGAACAGGTATATGTTAAAGATTTGTTTGATCAATTGAAGGGTGTTAGGGTGTTTTCCAAAATAGAATTACAATTTAGGCAGTATTAACTTCAGGTCAAAGACATTAATATTCTAAAGATTGCATTAAGAATCTAATATGGACACTATAAGTTTTAGTGAATCCGTTTAGATTAACAAACACCCCAACTGCATTTATAAACTTAATGAATAGAGTCTTTGGACCCTACTTAGATCAATTTGTGGTAGTTTTTATAGATGATATTTTTGTTTGCTCCTAGAATGAGTAAGAACATGGCCAACATTTTGAGGCTGTATTACAAAAATTGATGAGAAAGCAATTGTTTTCTAAGTTAAACAAGTGTGGCATTTGGTTAAAAGAAGTATCTTTCTTGGGTTATATAGTTTCTTTTGGCGATGTTAGTGTAGATCTTAACAAGATTAAGGCGATTATTAATTGGAAACCACCTCGAAACATGACTAAAATATGAAATTTCCAGGGACTAGTTGGACATTATTGCTAGTTTGTGAAAGGGTTTTCAATTATAACATCCCCCTTGACAAAGTTGTTGAGAAAAGAAGTGAAGTTTGAATAGTCTGCGAGATGCCAGACTAGTTTTGATCAGTTAAAAGAATGCTTATAGCAGCTCCTGGTTTATCCTAACCTACTTCTGGTAAGGAATATGTTATGTTAATTGATGAATCCACTAAGGAAAAAAAATGTAAAATAGCAATGACTTTTTATGCTTTTTAATTGTTAAAAGAATTTAGTGGCAACTTAGCGACGATAATCTTTTTGAAACAAAAGTCATTTTAGCAGAATCTAGCAAGGACAATAAGTCATAGCCAAATTTTAGTAAAGACTAAATGTTGTTGCTAAATAGTCATTGCCATATTACTATGATAATTTTCTTGCTAAATTTTGTGACAACAATATATTCGTTATCATATCTCTACAACATTGTTCACGTAAAATTTTGTGATGACAATAGTATCGTCGCCATATCACTACAATGTTGTTCATGCTAAATTTTGTGACAATAGTATAATCATTGCCATATCACTATGACAATGTTCTCACTTAATTTTACAATGATGGTACCATACAATGCATTCCCCTTAATCAACAATAAATATTTTGTCGCTAATGTACTCTCGCAAAGTTAGCTAGAGTTCTATTATAGCTAAGTTGTAGCTAAATAGCTACTATCTAAACATGCTAATGCCTCGCTAAATTAAAATTATTTTTTAATTTACTAAATTAATATAGAGATTTAATCGTTTAGATAATAAACTATAAGCGATAAAACTATATTTATAAACTACTCAGCATTTAATATAATAATATATATATTCATGAAATGATTGTTACTTACAAATGGACATCATTGTTAATTGTATATCTAAAATAATACATACATATATAGCAATAACAAATGTCATCTAAAATGTCTTACTATATACTTATAACTATAATGTGAATAGATGCATTAGTTCCTAAATCTGCTACTAGAAAAGGTTGTTGTTGCATCTCTATCTACTGTTAGATCTATTCAACCCATTGATGCATCCAACACAATTATGTGTAATATGTTGCAAGTCAGTAATATTGGAAGAATTTGTATTTTACATTCTAGCTCCTAACTTCAATTGATGAAGAGAGAGAGAGACTTTTGCCTAGCTATATATTAAGATCTGTCATTTCTAAATATACTAGATTTCTATAAACTAATTAACTATCATAGCTAAGTTGAATAGTTAAGCTATTCAACAAAATTTCAAGGATAATTAAGGAGCCTGATTTCTCTATGGAAATATTAACTAAGAAATGCTTTGTTATCCGCTTTTTGGTTACAACATTGGACATATTTTATAGCAATTAAAGTGCATTAAAAATTTTTATTTAATAAAATAAGCTATGAATAAGTTTTAGTATACATAAACTTATATCTACTGTTGAAATGAGCAACTAACAAAATACAAAATGGAATTATGGTTTGTTAATGGTGGCTTAGATGACGAGTGGCAAATAAAGCACTAACATTCAATTAACTGGTGAATATACCTAACAGTTTGTTTACATATTCTTCCACATATTACTTGATGAATGCCCAAAACTGATTTCTACATTTGAAATCAGATGAGTCAATTACTTTGGAAATAGCTTACCTCTCATTCATCCATAAAAATTTCACTGTTATCCCATTTTATTCAATGTTAAAAACTAATTAGTATTGTAAATGTGTAAGTACTACATGTAGATATAACATGATGCACATATGTCATGCTTATAATCTTAGCTCTGAACATAGATACACCACCCTCATGAGAGAGAGAGAAAGAAAGAGAGGGAAAAGTCTAATTTTATAATTGATTTGAGATAGTAGTACCTGCAATAAGAAAAGGTCACTTAGAATATGATGAATCATCTCCACCAGTAGGCAATAAGCAAATAGCACTAGAGTCTAATTGTATACTCTTCCAGCTCCAACCTAGACCTTGGAATGAAGAAGGTAGGTGTTCAGCAAGAAATTTTTCACTGCTGCAAACATCACAAACAAATACCTTGAAACAATAGCATGAACTTACAACTCAACTAGTAAAAAGACTTGTTCATAGACAATAGGAAGAAGAGCAATATGAGTTATATAATAAATAGATAAAATACTGAAAAATGACAATGAAATTCGTCAAGAAATCATACAATGCAATAGCACCAGTGCTCTAGTACTAGTAGCTTACTAATCAATCTAGACTTTCAAACTAGTTCAGTTCCTCTATATATAGGACCTTTATTGAAATGATTTTCTATATGTCACATAAATTACCAATAAAAGCACTTCAATGAGCATTTTCAATTTTTATCACTTCTTTATCTTTTGCTTCTTAAATGTTTCATTTCATTATTTACTTATCTAGGGAAATCAATAGTAATCATTTAAAGATAATAAAATACTATTTACAGACCTCTCGTGCAAGCAAAATCAAGAAAATATAAAAAATATATAAGTAAATCTAAGGCAAAACAAACAATGATAAATCGAACACACCATAGTAATAGAAATTTCTCTAAGTTTAATATACTATATATGAGTCCCTATACGCACATTGTTAGTGCAAGCCCTAGCCCCAATACATTGTTATAAAGCATTTTATTTAATAAATGAGGCATTTGTTTTTGCTATTGTATTCTTGTGCATATCAATTGATAGAACTATCCAAGAATCTTGTTTCGGTTTAAGTTATCATGTGTGAGGCACATGGTTGTAAGACCTTGAAACAATAGAGACTTCAATCTGAATATCCCTATTCAGTCATTGTTATGGGAATAATAAATTAATTAAGGCTAGTATGCTCTCTCTGATAAGTTTAGTTCTGTCTTATGGATCATAAAGACAAGAGTGTCAATCAGAGATCATAGATATATGTTTAGAACATGGTATTTGGATTCGATCCATTCATGAGAACACCACATGGTACAAGTCATAAGTGTTTTTCATATACAAGTTTTGCATCGGAGTTCTTAGACCTAAAATCTCTATGAAACTCTTTATGAATTACTGTATACTTTGACATACACCTAACATACTCGTAATAGGGTGACAAGTATGAGTATGCTTGGGTATGCATTGATTCATGTTAGAGAGCATGAGTGAAGTGAAGGGATTACCCCTCTTAATAAGAGAGAAAATATCATTGGCCACTTGATCAATGAACTGAGAAGTTTATGGCAATACCGAGATGAAATAATGAGTAAGCATTATTTATCTGAGAGTTTAGTGTTACTAGAATATCAAGAAAGGAATTAATATATATATAAGGATGACTAGTTCCATGCCTTATAGTAATTCTGATATTTAAGGGTATGGGACTATGCAAAATTGCATTAGGTCACTAAATAGCATTTGCATTTTCATTTAATTTTGAATGCTATAATATCTTGCTAGAGAAATTATATAGCCTTTGAATTAATTTATTAATTCATTGCCAATATTAAATGGACCTATAGGATCGAACACAAAGCATTGGGCTTAAAATATTTAAATAGAGTATTGAGCATTAATTTGGGCTTTTAATTAAAGTCAAATTAATGTATGAAATGGTTATTAAAATTGCTAATTGGACCTTAGTCCATGAGAGAGAGAAATTCGGCCCGCAAGGATTAATTTCAATTAATTAATTATCTTGGATTAATTAAGTTAATTGAGTATTAAAGCCTAATAGCATTTGAATCAAAATAAAACACTTAAATAGGAGAGAGAATGGTCAAAATTCAAAGATGAAATCATTGTGAATTTTGGCACATGTATATTCTAATTACGTGGTAGTTTTTTGATTAAATGTCTTATGCCATTTTAAATTAATTTGAAAAAATAATTTCATAGAATTTGAACTAACTTAAATCAATTGATTAACAATTAATGGAGGCGGAATATAAGACCTAATTCTAAGGGATTTCGGCAACCATAAAGCTTTCCTAAGCTAGTGATATAAATAAGTTAATTCTATTTGACCTAGTGGAGTTTTTCTCTCTCTAAGCCACCACTCTCAAGGGGAAAGGACTCTTCCTTCTTCTCTTTGATTTTGGGCAGAATTTGAAAAGCCTTAGGAAGAACAAGATCAGGTCTTGTATCTTTAGATTAATACACATTGCCATATACACAAAGATTAGAGCTAGCACTCTAAGTTTTAAGCCTTCCTTGCAATTGTGTGTGTGAACATAGAGATGAGTGGCATAAAGGCTATTTCTTTGGCATTAGTGATCAAGATCTGAAGTATATAAGTTCATCCTATTTTCTGGTCATCAAAAAAATCAAGATTTAAAGTGCATTTAAGATTATAAGTTTCAAAACCCTAAAATTGCATGTTTTTCGATTCTTGTTATGTATTGCGTGGTATGTATGATCAATTTTATTATTTTCCACTACATGATCATCGTGCATATGCCATGTCATATTCCATCAGTGGTATCAGAGCCTAAACATGCTTATTTTAGTGCTTTAGACGCATTAAATATTTATTAAAAAATCGTTCGTTTAAAAACATACAATGCTGAAATTTTCTATTTTGAGTTTTTTGCATTGTTTAGGTGTAAAAATGATTTTAAATGATTAGATATGTATTATAATTATTATGACATGTTAATATACTGTCCTAAGATGTTCTTAGAGCTGTTCATGGTTTGATTTAATTATAAATACTTGATGCTACATGTTAATCTTGAAACTAGGTGCTAGTTTGCATGATATGTGTTTATTTAACAACTAGTTTTCAAAATTAAATGTATAAATGTGTTTGGCATGTTTGTAAGTGATTTTTAAAGATTAATAATTGGTTTAGACATATTTTAAAATTGGTTTTAATTCTGGTCCATGACAATTTAATTGATTAATTTTAAAATCACTTAAAACTATGACTAGTTTGTGTTTGTTGCATATTTAATCAACATTGTTTGTTTTGTTTTGAGTAAAATGGAAAAACCACATTTAGATCATATTTGAAAAGAACCTTAAATCAATTTTTATGACCTTATTTAAATTATTAAATGGCTCATAAAATCACTTCAAGTGTTTGAGCATTTTTGCGACATTATATGAGCATTAAACAACTAGTTTCATTGTTGTTTGTTTGTTTTACTATAAATGCCATGTATGATATATGTTCTTCATGCTTTTATGTTTTAATTCATGTTAGAACATATTATATGTATTTTTAATGTTTATGGGCTATATGACATAAAATTAAAAATGGAAAAATTGGAAATTATACTAGAGTTGATTTGTGGCACAAATCTAACTAGTTAGTGTTTTGGGATTTTAAGAGAATTTATTCAATAAGAGGATTTAGTCCATTGGGCTTCGGCCCAGGCCCATCATGGGATCTTCTCGTAAAAGTTCAGTTACACAATTTTCATTAATGGGCTTGGATAAATTAATTAAAATTGGACTTTGTTTTATCCATGAATGTCATGTATATTTATTTGCTTGTTTTATATGATGAATAGATATGCATGGTGCATTCATGGGCCCTGGGTTTTTGTAATTAAATATGGCCTACGAGCCATTATGTATTATTGTAAAAGTTTCATTTATTTCTTAGTATAGAATTTATTTGAAGACTTTATAAATCAAGATGAAGCCCACCGGAGTGGAGAAGCCCAACTCGAAGATTCTTATGTAATAGTATAGAATCTTAGTTGTAGGTTTTTAGACCCATGTTTGTCACGCTTTACTTTATGCAATTATATATATATATGCATGATATGAATGGATGACAAAGTGTATGCCATGTAAGCCATAATAAAATAAATCCCTAAACTAGTAAGTCTCAAAGTTGCCTTCCCAATTCGAAACATGTCAAGGTATCGATCATCGGTCACGTAGACTAGGAGTCCTAGATGCATCCGATTATCTTTGTGAGGCATGGGTTGTGAATGTAGGTTGGACTTAACATGAAAAGGGATGCTCGAACCTAGGTAACGAATAAATGGGTTGTGCTATAAAATCTTAAGATGTTAGCCCATTTGATCCCAGAGTCATGTACGAGATATGTTTAGAGTTTTCCTGCCTAAGTAACTTAACTTGTTAGGTGTACAAGCTCAGCTTGACTAAAAGTTTCAATATTTCTTAGTATAGAATTTATTTAAAGACTTTGTAAATCAAAACGAAGCACACCGGAGTGGAAAAGCCCAACTCGAAGATTCTTATGTAATAGTATAGAATCTTAGTTGTATGTTTTTGGGCCTATGTTTGTCACGCTTTACTTTATGCAATTATATATATATGCATGCTATGAATGGATGACAAAGAATATGCCATGTAAGCCATAATAAAATGAATCCCTAAACTAGTAAGTCTCAAAGTTGCCTTCCTAATTCGAAACATGTCAAGGCATCGATCATCGGTCATATAGACTAGGATTCCTAGATGCGCCCGATTATCTTTGTGAGGCATAGGTTGTGAATGTTGGTTGGACTTAACAGGGAAAGGGATGCTCGAACGTAGGCAACTAATAAATGGGTTGTGCTATAACATCTTAAGATGTTAGCCCATTTGATCCAAGAGTCCTGTACGAGATATGATTGGAGTTTTCCTACCGAAGTAACTTAACTTGTTAGGTGTACAAGCTCAGCTTGACTAATAAGTTGTTGTGACAAGTGGATCTTGTCCCACATTAAATCACTAACGCGAATTATTTAAAGGGATATTAATTCGATTTATGGGATTATAAATAAGACCTCGTTTAATCTTGCTAAGTTTTTATTGTAGATTGAAAATGGCTTCTTCAAACAACAACTTTTCATTCCAATCAGACTGGAAAAGGACAAATTGAATGGCACCAATTTCATAGACTGGTTTCAAAAATTTAGAATTATTCTTAAGCAAGAGAAGAAGTCGTATGTTTTGGATTCACCCTTGCCAGAAGAACCAGTTAGGAATGCCTCTGTGGTTCAAAAGGAAACTTTTGAGACCAGGAAGAGTGACTCCAATGATGTGACCTGTCTGATGCTTGCCACTATAGTGCCTGACTTGCAAAAGCAATTCATGGACCAATAAGCTTTTACGATCATGGTGCACCTCAAGAAGATGTTCCAAGAGCAATCTCATCATGAGAGATTCGTGATAACAAAGGCTTTAATTTCTTGTAAGTTGACTACGGGCACTCTTGTTAGTACCCATGTACTAAAGATGAAAGGGTATCTTCATACTCTTGAGAAGCTTGAGGTACAAGTCCCAAAGGAATTGGCCACTGACTTAATATTGGGTTCGTTGACTGATGATTATGATCCATTTGTTATGAATTATAACATGCATGCATTGAATAAGATAGTCACCGAGCTTTATGGGATGCTTAAGAATGCTGAAGAGAACATTCAAAAGACTAATCCCATACTTGTTGTTCAAGGGGGTATTAAGAAGGGACCTGTTAAGGGAAAGGGAAATGGAAAGGCAAAACCCAAGTATGACCTGGCTCGGCTCAATTCAAATGGGAGTGCACCTCAGGCCCAATCCAAGCCCAAGGCATAAAAGCTCAAGGAGAGCGAGAACACATGCTTCCACTGCAACAAGATAGGGCATTGGAGGAAGAATTGCAGTCTCTTCAAGGAAGAACAAAAGAAGAATGGAGCCAAGGCATCCAATTCTGGTATTTTTGTTGTTGAAATTAACCTTTCTATTTCTACCACTTAGGCATTGGATACCAATTGTGGTTCTCACATTTGTTCAAATGTGCAGGGGCTAAAAAATAGGTAGATACTTGGGAAGAATGAAGTGGATCTCCGTGTGGGGAATGGAGCACAAGTTACTGCCATGTAGATAGGCGACTATCAACTCACTTTACCTTTCAGACTTTGTTTAGATTTGAAAAATTGTTATTATGTGCCTACAATGAGCAGAAACATTATTTCAGTCTCTTGTTTGGATTTGGATGGATTTGATTTTGTTATTAATAATGGCAATGTTCATATTCGTTGACAAGGCATTTCATATGGCAATGCCATGTTACAAAATGGCCTTTATATCCTTGACTACAAAACAAAGAGTCCATATACAACATTAATACAAAGAGGGTTAAATCAAACGAATTGAACTATACTTACTTCTAGCATTGTCGTTTAGGGCATGCAAATGAAAAATGCATTTCAAGACTCCATAAATCTAGAGTGCTTGGGTCATTTGACTTAGAATCTTATAACATATGCGAGCCATGTTTTCATGGAAAAATGACAAAGAGTCCTTTTAACAAGAAAAGTGAGAGGACTAATGACTTTTTGGAACTAATACATGCCGATGTATGTGGACCATTAATTACACAAGCTAAAGGTGGTTTTAGTTACTTTGTGACATTCACAAATGACTTCAGTAGATATGGCTACGTCTATCTAATGAAGTACAAGTTTGAAACATTTGAGAAATTCAAAGAGTTTAAGAACGAAGTAGAAAAACAACTTGGCAAAAGTATAAAAACCATTCGATCAAATCGAGGTGGTGAATACTTAAGTCAAGAGTTTGATAGTTATCTGAAGGAGTGTGGTATTATTTCACAACTCACTCTTCCTGGAACACCACAATGGCATGGTATATCTAAAAGGAGAAATCAAACTCTGTTGGACATGGTTCGATCAATGATTAGTCAAGCAAATATTCTTATCTCTTTTTGGAGTTATGCATTAGAAACTGCTACATTTCTACTAAACCGTACTCCAACTAAAGCAGTTGAAAAGACACCATATGAAGTATGGACAAGGAAAGAACCCAATATTTCATTTCTCAGGATTTGGGGCTGTGAAGCACAAGTTAAGAAATTAACATTTGATAAACTAGAGTCCAAATTCACTATCTGCTTGTTTGTGGGTTATCTCAAAGAAACAAAGGGATACTACTTTTACTCACAAGCCGAGAACAAAGTATTTGTTGCTCACAAGGTTGTTTTCTTGGAAAAGGAGTTCCTTCTCAAGAAAGACAATGGCAGTAAAGTAGAACTTGGAGAAATTCAAGCGCCACAAACTCCTATAAAGGATGGGTTGGAAATGGGATCAAGTTCACAACTAGTTGTGGAACTAGAACCCATTGCACAAGAACCTAAAAGGTTTGGTAGGGTACATCAGGAGATTAAGAGATACGGATTTCTAATCACCGACAGTAACACTATTGAGTTAGTAGACCGTGAGGATCTTACTACCTATCGAAAGCTATTGAGAGCCTAGACTCGAAAAATTGGCTTGAAGCCATGAAATCCGAGATACAATCAATGTACGATAACTAAGTTTGGAACTTGGTTGATCCACCGGAAGGTGCTAAGGTAATTAAATACAGGTGGCTATTTAAACTCAAAGTTGATAAGACCTATAAAGGTAGACTAGTAGCAAAAGATTTTTGACAAAGTCATGGTGTAGACAATGATGAGACCTTTTCGACTGTAGTCATGCTCAAGTCCATTAGGATCTTGCATGCCATAGCTACATATCATGATTATCAGATATGGCAAATGGATGTCAAAACTGCTTTCCTCAACGAAAATTTACTTGAGGATGTGTATATATCACAGCCTAAGGGTTTTGTCAATTCCAAGCATCCTAAGAATGTTTGCAAGTTTCAAAAATCCATTTATGGATTAAAGCAAGCATCCCAAAGTTGGAATCTTTATTTTGATAAGGCAGTCAAAGAATTTGACTTCGTCAAGAATGAACATGAGCCTTATGTGTACAAGAAGGTCAGTAGGAGCATAATAGTATTTTTGGTCTTATATATGGACAACATCCTTCTTATTAGGAATGACATTCCAACATTGCAAAATGTTAAGTAATGGTTGGGGAAGTATTTCTCAATGAATGACTTAGGTAAAGCTGAGACAATATTTGGTATTCGGATCTATAGAGATAGATCGAATTGGCTTTTGGGGCTAAGTCAAGAAAAGTACATAGACAAAGTACTAAAGCATTTTAGTATGGGAGAATCAAAGAAAGGGTACATACTTTTGGCTTTGGGAGTTCCTTTGACTAAAGAACAGTGCACTAAAACCAAAGAGGAAAGGGACAACATAAGTAGAATCCTATATGCATCTATTGTTGGATCTATCATATATGCTATATTGTGTACTAGGTTGGATGTTGCTCATGCACTGAGTTTAACTAGTAGGTTTCAACAAGACCCTGGTGTGAAGCACTAGTTTGCTATAAAGGGGATTCTAAAGTATCTGCGGAGGACTAAGGATCACTTTTTGGTGTATGGTGGTCAAAAAGAGCTCATCATACAAGGTTATTTTGATGCTACTCTTTAGACCAGCACTCTGGATTAAAAATTGCAATATGGGTTTGTTTTTGTTTTTTGAATGGTGGTGTTGTCATATGAAGAAGCTCGAAGCAAGAGATCATTGCCAACTCAATTACAGAATCTGAGTATATTGCAACGAGCGAGGCTGCAAAAGAGGCTATTTGGATTAGAAATTTCATTTCTAGATTAGGAGTGGTCCCAAGCATCCTAGATTCATTAGAAACTTTATATGACAATAATGGGGCCATCGTACAGGCCAAGGAGCCCCGGTCACACTAGAAATCCAAACACATACTCAGGAGTTATCACCTGATCAGAGAGATCATTGATCGTGGGGACGTCAAGGTTAGCAAGACAATAAGTAAAGACAATTTACCAGATCCTTTGAGAAACAATTGTGTCCAAATCTACACGAAGCTCATTTGAGAGCATTCGGTCTTAGGGCTATGCCTAATTGGGACTAGAGCTAGTGGTAGATTGTTAGTGTAAGCCCTAGCCCCAATACATTGTTATAAAGCATATAATTTAATAAATGAGGCATTTGTTTTATCTATTGTATTCGTGTACATATCAATTGATAGAACTATCCAAGAATATTATTTTAGTTTAAGTTATCATGTGTGAGGCACATGGATGTAAGACCTTGAAACAATAGAGACTTCATTCTAAATATCCCTAGTCAGTCATTGTTATGGGAATAACAAATGAATTAAGGCTAGTATGCTCTCTCTGATAAGTTTAGTTCTATCTTACGGATCATAAGGACAAGAGTATCAATCAAAGATCATAGATATATGTTTAAAACATAGTATATTGATTCGATCCGTTCATGAGAACACTACATGGTACAAGTCATAAGTGTTTCTCATGTACAAGTTTTGCATCGGAGTTCTTAGACCTAAAATCTCTATGAAACTCTTTATAAATTACTATATACTTTGATATACAACTAATGTACTCATAATATGGTGACAAGTATGGGTATGCTTGGATATGCATTGATTCATGTTAGAGAGCATGAGAGAAGTGAAGGGATTACCCCTTTCAATAAGAGGGAAAATATCATTGGCCACTTGATCAGTGAACTGAGAAGTGTATGGCCATACCGAGATGAAATAATGAGTAATCATTATTTATTTGAGAGTATAGTATCACTGGAATATCACGAAAGGAATTAATATATATATAAGGATGACTAGTTCCATGCCTTATATTAATTTTAATATTTAAGGGTAAGGGACTATGCAAAATTTTATTAGGTCACTAAATGCCATTTACATTTTCATTTAATTTGGAATGCTATAATATCTTGCTAGAGAATATATATAGCCTTTAAATTAATTTATTAATTCATTACCAATATTAAATGGACCTATAGGATCGCACACAAAGCATTGGGCTTAAAATATTTAAATAGAGTATTGAGAATTAATTTGGGCTTTTAATTAAAGTCGAATTAATGTATGAAATGGATATTAAAATTGCTAATTGGACCTTGGTCCATGAGAGAGAGAAATTCGGCCCACAAGGATTAATTTCAATTAATTAATTATCTTAGATTAATTAAGTTAATTGAGTATTAAAGCCTAATAGCATTTGAATCAAAATAAAATACTTAAATAGGAGAGAGAATGGCTGAAATTCAAAGATGGAATCATTGTGAATTTCGGCACATGTTTATATCCTAATTAAGTGGTAGTTTTTTTATTAAATGTCTTATGCCATTTTAAATTTATTTGAATTTAAAATTTAATAGAATTTGAACTAATTTAAATCAATTGATTAGGAAGTGATGGAGGCTGAATATAAGACCTAATTCTAAGGGATTTCAGCAACCATAAAGGTTTCCTAATCTAGTGATAAAAATAAGTTAATTCCATTGGACCTAGTGGACTTTTTCTCTCTCTAAGCTGCCACTCTCAAAGGCAAAGGACTCCTCCTTCTTCTGTTGGATTTTGGGTAGCATTTGAAAAAACTTAGGAAAAACAAGATCAGCTCTTGTGTCTCTAGATTAATACCTATTGCCATATACATAAAGATTAGAGCTAGCACTCTAAGTTTTAAGCGTTCCTTGCAATTGTGTGTGTGAACATAGATAGGAGTGGCATAAAGGCTATTTCTTTGGCATTGGTGATCAAGATCTAAAGCATATAAGTTCATCCTATTTGTTGGTCATCAACAAAATCAAGATTTAAAGTGCATTTAAGATTGTAAGTTTCATAACCCTAAAATTGCATGTTTTTCAATTCTTTTTATGGATTACGTGGCATGTATGATCAATTTTATTATTTTTTCACTGTGTGATCATCATGTATATGCCATGTCATATTGCATCACACATGTACAAAGCTAACCAAATAACTATCCTTGTCATAGTATGCCAACATTGTAAGCTTCCAATTGTACTCTAAATAGTGCATAAATTTGTTTCTAAATGTTTATTTAAATACACATTGAATTTAAATGTGAAGTTGATAAATAGAATAATAAATAATAAATTATTATTCATAGGCTTAATATGTTATAAAATAATGACATTATTTTAATAAATTTGTTAGAGTTGAACTCAATATCACAAAATAAAAAGTGCTACATTATATTGATATAATAACCCTTTTTGTTTGAATCATATGAAAAACACAAGCTAAGGAAAAATTTTCCAGATGATAAAACACATGCTGACTTATAAAAGACTATATGTGATTTATTTCTGTAGTTATATAAAGATAGAATTCCCTTCAACCTTAGCCAAGGCTTGCACAGATTCTATCCTAAATCAACAAAAACAAAAATAACCCCTGTCCATAATCTGATAACAAATATACAGTAGCACACAGGTGCATAAATAGCATAGAAGTAGAAACTTTGACGTAAAAGATAACAATCTCATACTATAATAGGTAGATAAAGATAGGAAAACTTCACACTCTTCACAAATTAAATTACCCCTCAAAGAGATTTACCTTGATCTTTTGTGGTTCTTTAGCATTTCATTATGCATTCTTATAACAAACTTCAATGCGAAATAATCACAGAAAATGAAAAATGAACCAGCATGAATTTTGTTTTCTTCTAACAAAAGCCTGAAAAGTATCACTTTAGTGTGTGTGCATTGATACCCACTAATTTGAAATTAAGAGTGTTCATGGTGATCAGTATCATACAAGTGTACTAGATTGGCTAGTAATATAGGAAAATAAGATTAAGACCCTGAATATCATATCCAAGGGAACATAAATTACTAAGAAGAATATCTATATGCAAATTAAATTAATCTAAAATAATTTCCTAAGTTTTGATTTAAAGGTATTACTAAATTAACAATAAAGCAAAATATAAACTAAAATTAGACTAAGATGAATTAAAAACAAAATAATAACTAAAATTCTTCTGCTAAAGGAACTATCCACCTTAACTTCCATTGCAATGACTCAAATCAAAAGTAACACAAGTGATTATAGAACAACTAGATAAAGAAAGCCAGATTTCTCCTACAAGACTATAATTCTAAACATCAAATCCTTTTGTTTGGAACAATCTAATACCGAGCATAAAGATACAATTTTAAACTCCTAGATATCCATTAAACTCTTTTGCAAGCAAACTTAAATTCAACCTATTCTTTATTTAACTTTTCCTTGTATTAATCTACTCTTACCAATATATAATGACACCTAACTAAGAATAATCATGCATCAATACTAATAAATCAACCTAAGAACATGCATACCAATAGTCATGCATAAATCAATCATCAACCATTAATTAAAATAAGTTGATCATTAATTTAACAACAACCAAAGATAAAAAGTTGCTCAAAATTAAGAAATAATCAAACTTGTATTGAATTAAAGCTCAAAATAAAGTCATTACAATAAAAATATAAGGGTTAGCATTTCCTTTAGTAAAGGAAGAAAAATTACTTACCAAACATGATGAAAATTAAAGAATAAATAAAGTAAAAAGATACAATACTCATGAAGCTCCAAACTTTGCTCTTGATGAATTCGATAGAAAGCTATAGTCTTTAAGAGAATTGTAAACTAAGAAAATAAGAAAACTAAGCTAAAATTAATGTACAAATAACTAAAGAAAAACTAAGGCTAAACAAGAAAATTTGTAATTAAGAGACTCTCTCCAGCTATCTCTATATCTTGCTTTGGTGCCTTAAACCTCCTTTTATATCCTTCAAATAAGAAGTTTGAACCTTAATAAACTTCCTAAACCAAAGAGGAATTGAATTCTACCCAATTAGGAAGTTTAATTTCATGTCTTTCTTTATGTCACTCGAGAGAGTGAAATCATGCTAGAAAAAGAGAAAACCAATTTGGGTGAGTGACATTTTCTTCTTGGGTGAGTGAAATTTCACTCGAGAGAGTGGTATGGGCACTCAGCTGAGTGACCATTTCTGTAAGGCCCCTAACATGACCCTAATTTAATTTGCATATTATTGTAATTAAGTAAGGGGGTAAATTAACATGTTATTATGTTAATTGCATGAAAATATAATAAAAGAGTATGGTTTAATGTTAATTAAGGATGCAATTGAGGATAAAGGTATTAATTTGGGGTTAATTGGTATTTTCGGCATTTTGGTGGCCAATTGTGTAGAGAAGCATTTAATTCAAGGTTAAATTGAAAGAATGCTTAAATGGATAGGTTAATGTTTGAAAAAGAATTAGTGGAGGGGTTAAAGTCTAACATGCATAAAGGCTTGTGGCATTTGTGTGACATGCAAAATGATGAAGGACTAAAGAGGAGATTGTCATGTGGGTACAAAAGGCTTGGGTTAGAGAATTTAATTGTGAGAATCGGCATTTATGGAGAGCAAAACCAGAAATTCATCTTCTTCTTCCTCTTTGATTTCCATAGATTTATCTCAAGCATTTAGATGTTAATGGTGCATGTTGGTTAATCAAGAGTTTAAGGCTCTAAGCTAAGGTAATTAAACTCTCATTTTAACACTTCATCATCACCATCTTCTTCTTCATTTTCTGTTGACTGAGAATATGTCATTTGCTGGAAATGTATGTTCATGGTGATGGTATTTATGAAGGAGAAGAGGAAGGAAGAAGGATTAAAGGAAAGGGAATTGATAGAGGTTGAAGACATTGGGTTTATCAGCCAAGGTATGGGAATTTAGGCCATTCATATTGCATGTAAAAATGGATTACTCGAAGTGAATAGAATTGACAGAATTGAATTTACGTTTTTCTGGAAGTTTATCGTTGAAAGGTTGAAGAAGACAGACTTGCCGAGTCGTGAATGACTTCACGAGTCGTGAACATCAGTCCGACTCGTGAAGCTCTTCACGAGTCGTGAAGTCGAGTCTTTCTTCTTCACTCGTGAGCTTCTTCACGAGTCGTGAAGTTCAGCTTTTCTTCCTCACTCGTGAGCCACTTCACGTGATAGAAAGTTAAATGTATAATGCAAGTAAAATGACTGTCAATGAAGGAATTGTATGCATACACATGCGTTCATTTGTGAATATGAATAAAGACTAGAAAGGAATTGTCGAACCCATACATGTAAATCTTATGACATGTAAGTGCACCTTTTTATATGCACTTGTGATATGAAAAAGAGAATAATAGCATGACCTTGGCATGTGTATATGCCATATGAAAACATGTTGATATTTTGTATAGCACATGACTTGAATGATGATAAAGGTATATATATATATGTGTTGGAAACATGCTCATGAGAATAAATCGACTATATGCGAATGTACCCACAGGTATGTGCATTTATGATTATGTATATGAGTATATGAGCATGTAATTGCCTATGAGGTAGAAGATGAATTAGCATGACTATGAACATGTGAAATGCTTAATGAGGGCATGATCAAGTCTATGATATGATGATTATATGTCATGCTTATATGATATGATGCAAATGATATAGTCATACAGATATAGATGAGCCAGATATATATATCTTGGCATATGAAATGTGCATGTACCTGATTATGCACCAGAGAATTCACAGGTTGATAAGACTATGCATATGTGCAAACAGTATACTATGAATACAGTATTAAAATGTGAATTGAACACGAATATAGTTCCGCCTGCGATAGAGTTTTAGATGTGGATAGATAGGCACCTATAGGGAAATTGCAGCTGCCATAGTTGGCCCATTTGGGTCCATAGTTTATGATCCCGTTTGGATCATGATCAGCCCCGTTTGGGTTGATAGGCTACCCCATTTGGGTATGCTTGACCGGTCCATAGTACAGTTGGCCCCGTTTGGGTCTATAGATTCGATATCTTCGGATATCCCTCATTTGATACCATTGTGTATCCATAGTTCCCGTATCCACTAATAGAGCTAAGGCAGGCTAAACGTTATTCATAGTAATGATCAAAAGTAAACAGTTAAAGTTATTTGACTAAAGATTGATATGTGGCTTATATTGTTGGTTTACCACAGGAATTATGCTTCAATTGAATATGTTCACTTGGAATATTGCCATCTATATGAATTATGGAAAAAGAAATATGTGTTTCTCTCTTGGGTACAATGCTTATGTACATGAGAATATGCTTATGCTTTGAAGTATATGTTATTGTTGCCATGTTATGTTGGACATGTTGATTATAGTATATGAACATATTGTATATGTGTATGTTTTGATGGCCTTGTGTATGGCCATCCATCTGTAGATATTCCCCACTAAGCTTTATAGCTTAGCACAGGTTATTTATCCGTGTAGGTACCTTCTAGAAAGACTTTTGCTCAGGGACGTTCTCTGCATCAGGAAGGGCCAACCATCGACTTATAACCTTGATGTAGGATGTTTTTTTTTGTAATACAGCTATCATATGTTTTGTATAATGGCCAGTCATATTTTGATATGTATATAACCTATGTGGGATAATGTAACTCACTAGTAGTAAAGCTACGAAAGAACATGTGTGCATGTGATATGCATGAAGAAATATCCACATAGTTAGTATGCATGATACTAAGCATGAAATGAAAAACAGGAACAGACAGGTGGCATAAATAATAGTATATGAAATCGTATGGCATGATTAATGGCTAAGTGATGGTTAATTGAACATGTAGTATGAGCATGATTAATAGTATTCATGATACATGTGATAATAGGGTATTTGCATAAGGGGTGCTACAATTTCACTCTACCAAGTAATATGCTTCTTTAACACGAATTTTGCTTCCTCTTTGCATAATTTCCTCAACTTTCCTCCTTTCTTCAATTAACTTCTTTTTTACTTAAAAAAACCCCAAAAATTACAAAACTCACATTTAAACCTCAAAACACAAATTTCAATTATTTAAACCTAAATCAACTAGAATAACACTAAACTAACTCAAATAAGCACATAAAACATACTATACATGTACTTATAATTCACAACTATCACATGGATTTGATAGGATCAAATTATAGATGAACCCAAAAATTTTCAGCCGAAGTGAAGATATTAGTTTGGGGTAATTTAAATCTAAAACAACCCAAACACAATCACGACTGAAGGTGGTTTTGTATAGTATAGAGCAATTTAAATATTGTTTAAACTGTTTGTTCATTTATGATTTTTAATTTAATTTTAATCTCATGTTTATATCAATTTTGTTCTTATAAAAATAAATAAAAGTATAATATCAAAGAAGAAAATAATTATAAAAAATACAAAATTATATAAATCTTTTGATTTATAGAAACATGAAAAAGCAAAGCAAAGACCTTTTTGAATCTTTGCTTCACCAAGGCATTTTCAAACTTTTAAGATGTGAATTTGTACCTAGTTCCCCTCTTTAACAAATAGTAGCCACTGGTATTAGTAAATGTATTATGGAAGGTAATAAGGCTATAATATATACAAAAAAATGGCTTTGCAATTTAATATCAAGTGACTAAAAATGGCATTTATAAGCCTAACCTTATATCTTATTGTTATATCAATCATCATATGGATTTGACAAATTAAACCCTTTCACCACTAACATATGATTAAAACATTAGAATAGGAATTAGTTTGCTATTATAAACACTAAAACAAAATAAATCGATTATACAATTATTACAAAGATCAAACTTGAAAACTTCTCATTGTTTGGTAAAAAAACATTAAAGATGTTATACATGGTAGCAATAACATAAATAATTCTAAAACAAAATTTACACTTGAACTGATAAAAATTAGTAGAATATCAAGAATGAAAAAGAAATGCTAACTTCAAAATTCACAATCTTTATTCTCTTGATAAACCTTGAATTCCATAAACTCCTAGCTAGATTTTCTTATTTTAATCCTAAATACTGAAAGAAAATAAAATCTCTTAATAGAGGAAATAGCCATGTTATGAATAGTTCTAACATATAAACTTACTTAAAGAATAGTTGAAGATATGAAGATTTAGGCTCCTTAAAAACCTCAGTTACTAAAGTAGCTACTACAACTACAACAGAGGTAGAGTGTGAAAGTGGACTCCTTCCATTGAAGATAAGCTCTGCACATCTAAACCAAACAACTAGTATATGTCTAATATTTCTTACTTTTAACATATATACCAATAATAAATACAACACATGCAAGAAAATATATATGTGTGAATAATCCAAACAAGTTTAGGAGAATTTTGATAGTATATCTCATATTTTTCATAAAGTAGGATTTTTTTCTATAGAGTCCATGTTGAAACTACATATAAGCACTTTCTAAAAATGCTTGTATGTGATATTGATATCAAATCAAATGAATTTGGTAATAACTCAATTTTTTATCAACACTTTTTTATTCAATTTGTTTAATCTACCAAAAGTTTCTAATTTTCATTGAATATTTCCAAAAATTTAGTACTTTAACAAGTTTTTTAAAAATTTAGTTGAAAGGCATGATATTGAAATTTAATTATTAATTTCATATGTCAAAGTAAATTATGTTATTACTGCTGATGATTTTCAACTTATAAACATAATTTCTTGTATCGTTAACATTCATTAGGCAGAGTGGAGTAACTAATTCAATTAATTATTATTTTGACCAGACAAAATTATATGCCCAATATTTATATATATCAACCAAATCGGAATTATCCATCAAAACTTTCTCATCACACAGAGCATCAAAGTTTAATATTCAATAGAATTGGAAGCGATTATGCAAATAAGTAAACTCTTTGACACCAAACATATTCTTTTATGATCAAATGCCAATATCTTAGAATACAAAGAAAAGAAAGCAAACGCCTTATCAAGAAGTATAAAAATAAAAAGAAGAATAATGTCACATAAGAGGTACCTGAGTAGGCTCCTCAAATCTTTTAGTTATTGGTCTAAAAATTGGGAACTAATAGTTCTCTAAAGGATATCAAAAGGGCTCTCTATGTTAGGAAAATAAGCTTAAATTAATCCTTGATGAGATGCATTAAATAAGCGATAAGACATTGGAATATTTGGGAAAATGCCACTGTAGATGAAGGAACAGCTCGAAAATGAAAGATATGCACATATTGAGACAACCTAGTACATTATAAGAACCAGATAAGATATACAATTACATATCCATGCTTGAGTAAATATGCATATGATTAATGCAACACTTTAGTAAGAATAAACTTAAATATTTAGGAGAATACAGTGTACACATTCACTTACATCTTTTGTAAGGAATGGTTCTACGTTAAAGTCCAGCATTAGATTTACTATTGCAAATTTCATTGACAAAAATTAAAAAGTGAGAATCCATAATCTCAAGCTAACAAGAGAGCATGCAAGTTCCAAATTTGAGAGTAAAATCTGAATGAGTAAAAGAAAAAATGCTAAAGTCAAAACTATTTTTTTATCCTATAAAATTTTGATCTAATAAGGAAGCCATATAAGCAAGTCAAGCAAAATAGGCAAACCATCAAATATAAAGCACACTATTATCTAGCCGAAATATATATATATATACACACATGCACTAAACTATTACACAGCACTAATTAAGAATCACCCAAGCAAAAGGAGCAAAAGTGAAAAAAAAAACATGCATACCTTAACCTATTGTTGCAATGATTGCATATGAAAATTCCCTAATCACATGACCTTAATAGAGGACTTTTCCTTGGCTTATTGGTGCTTAAGTTTCCTTGAAACAAAAACATCATAAAATAATGTCCACCATTCATGTATTAACCCATCCAGTGAGTTGATTACTGAAAATAGCAAAAACTTATTCCAATCAGTTAAAACTTCATAATGTAAGAATAAGAAATACACTATTACTTATGTAAAATTAAGATAAGCAAACAAAATACAAAAGCAAAATTTATTATGAATTCTCAACATGAAGAGTGAATAAAATCAATATTAATAGATTCACTTAATCAATTTGTGAACGAACAAATTAATATAAACTAGTAAACAAATGGAAAGGTTTACCAATAGGTTTAGAACATACATTTGCTTTTTTCCTAAAAACATCAGTAGTATGATTTAACTTTTTTTTTCTTTAAGTAATCATGTAAATATAAATCAAAATTGTAAACCAAATTAAACATTGAATCAGAAGAGCAAGTCAAGAAATTAAAATCAAAGAAAACGAATAAATCACAAACATCTTTGTGGCATCCCATTGATGATGAGCGGATGAATCCATTCAAAATCACAAAACTCGATCCAAAAAACTTAAAAGGAAATCAAATAAAAACGTTAGTTACATACAAATCACATGCATGAATATAAAAAAAAAATAAAAGTTGACAAAAAATGCATGGAGAAAGAGTTGGCTAATTGTATAGTCCTTCTATCAAATGAAGACTTTGAAATGAAAAAAATAGAATAGTAAAAAGAAAAACTTAAAAAATTTAGTAGGGGTTAGGTTTCAAAGAAATGAGAACCAAATCCAACAAAATTGTTAACTAATTTACTAGATCAGATGAAGGAGATTAAACATTTAAGAGGATGAAGGAATTGGGGCTTTCACAAAAGTCAGGTGAAGGGGATCGAAGCTTAAGGTTATAGAATGCCCACCTTAAGGCATACATGCTTTCCTCACTACGGTCAACATCAATGATCACGTAACCTAGGTTTGATGTCATTTTTGATTATGGACTAAAAATGAATCAATAGATAATGATTTTTAGACCTTTTTCAAAAATTAAGAAATTACTATTGGAAAAAAATAAAAAGGAGCAGGATAGAGCAATGTACAATAAATAAGACCCAATTCCTAATCTTTAATAATGAGAGAAAGAGATAGAAGGAGAGGGGTAAAAGGGTGCTAGCACAGATGGGTAAAGTTTTAGGGATCCAGAAAAAATGAATCCTACAAAAACTATTTTTATCCCGTTTAAAAATTTTAGGGAATTAGTTAAAACATCTATCTCGTAAAATTGGTGACAACATTTTTCCAAGCTAATTTTGTAAAAACAATGTCCTTGCAATTTAGTTATTTTATTATATAATTTATAATAATTAATCATAATTGATATTATTGAATGTAGAGATAACATTTTAGTTCAATTTAGTTTTTTTAAATAACATAAATTCAGTTTATTTAATTTTTGATAGTAAAAATTGTATTGGTTAAATTCATTAAAATAAATAGTCTAACTAAATGTAAATGAAATATGAATATTGAGAATAAAAACCATATAAAAATAGGTAGGACATAATTTAACAAATTATGTAATTTTTGCTAGTAAAACTATTATAGTGAAATTTGCTAGACTAAATGACATACATAAATGTAAATAAATGTTTAAATATTAAGAATGAAAATCATATAATTAAAAACAGTTATAATTAATGAAATAATTTTTTTAGAAATAACTATTTTTACTACAAGAAAATTACAATTTAGCAATGGAAATTAACAACAGAAAATGTCAAATTTCCGTTGCTAATAAAAAATAGCAACGAAAATTAGCAACAGAAACTTTGGTTGCTAATCCAGCAGTTGCTATTTTTAGCAACGGAAATTTATTCCATTGCTAAATTTAGCAACAGAAATTGAATTCCATTGCTAAATTCAACCAATGCTTGATTCGGTGAAATGGTTAATTTTAGCAATAGAATATAAATTTCCGTTGCTAAAATTAGCAACGGAATAAGGATTTCCATTGCTAATTTCACCCACCATTATAAAAATTAACGATGGTACTATTCGTTGCTAACCCGTTGCTAACAATTATTAAAATTTTTTATTATCAACTTCCCTATATAGTACTAACAATAGCCAAAGACCTTGTAATGAAAATGAAGAAAAACAAAAAAACCAAAACCTATCTCAAGTAAAGTAAAGGAGATAGCAAGGAGAAATTCATCAAGTTGTTTAGCACAGTTCAGATAGGACAACAATAGAATTTATTACTAATTAAAAAATGAACTTTCTAAAGAATTAACCAAAACCCATCTCAAATGAAGCAATAGATAGAGCAAAAAGGAGAAATTAAAATTAATTAAGATTTTAGCAAAATTAAAATAACACAATAAGAGAAATTGTAATAACTAAAAAAAAATTCGAAGAATGAACCAAAACCCAACAAGTAAAGCAAACAACCATAATACATAATGCTACTTAAAGAATAAAGAACTACTGGAATTGCAAACGTACTAACTAGGATAGAAAAGACTATATGCAAATATTTATAAGTGATCCAAATATTCAATAGGCAACAATAGAATATGCAGTTGCATAGGTAACAAGCACAAACTCAACTTATCTGCAGCTGCATCAAGAGTACCAACCAACACAAAGGGCAAAACTTTCAGATTATTATTACTCAATCTAGGAGATTGATGCCTAAATAAAATTTTTAGATGCTTAGCAAGTTCCTGAGTTGGAGGGGATTGAGAAGTAGAGAAATAAAATACCTTCAGAACTGGATCCCTTTTATTAGAATTTGCAGATTGTTTGGCCATCTTGTAACTGTGCTCGTGCAGGCTCTGCCTGTAGTAGATTTTTCAAATTCCTCTTGCTTGCAATAAGATCACAATAGCACGAGGAAACTATTGTAGGAGAAATATATAAGAAATGTAATAAGCAATTTTAATTATGATTATAATCAACTTTACTTTACAATAACACTTATGATAAATTTATAGTTATTGGGCTTATGATAATGCCGCACAATTTTCATTGATTTCAACAACTTTAAGAGGAAATATAATAAAAAATTATATTGTCAAAGTTGTCAAAAACTCAGATTGGCTTTAATTTATCATGTGCAAAATAAACATCATCAGCTTAGGAACATTAATATACTGTATCTTCTAAAATTTCATTTTTTTGTGTAAACGATGTTTTTTTTATTCCCAGCTGAACATAATCTTAAAAATAGTAAATTTGAGAAAGCAATACACTAGGAACATTACTAGATTGTATATTCTAAAATTTCGTCAGCTTAGCCTTAAAATGACATATCATTGTAACTCAAACCCACAATTGTAAAGCTAGAGAAGTTCGTCAATTCCAACCTTCCAATTTGGTGGGGCAACTTTATCAATAACAAGGACATGGTTGTCCCACTTAACTACAACTGCTACTAGAAGCTTCCTAGTGAAACTACCACCAATCATAGAGATACAATCAGATAGACAGCTAATTCTAGTTAAACTCTTCACTGCCACTCATTGTAGCTGGGAGCTTAATTTACATAGTTAGCTTATCAAGTAGGAGCTCACCGCAAAAGCAATTTATTGTAGACCATCTCTGGAGGAGTTGAAAGGACTTCTGCTTCTAAAATACAAAACAAAAATAGGAGATTATTATATTTTGAAAGAAGATAGTGTGAAACAGACAAATATGAAAGATATAAGGGAAAAATGTGGAAATTTAAATCATACTCTAGTACAATATGAGAAAGCATGGCATAATATTTATTAAACCCTTTTTGCCCCTATACTGGTACATTTAAATAAATGCTTTATCCAATGTCTCAAAAAGAAATGACGAAGCAATTAAAGTAAATGTGAAATCATGAATTCATTGCTCCCATCCTAATATATCATTTAGTAGTCAGCATAAAAATATAGCATCTCTCTCTCTGAACATTACAATCTCTATATCACAAGCAAGAACATGAAGGAAAAAAGATCTAATCATCAAAGAACATAAACTAGGCTAAAAAAAAAACACCTTAGAAACCAAAAGTAAATATGCATAAATAAATGAGCTAGAAGCATGAAAAATATCACATTTTTTCGGGCAAAAAAGAAAAAAGTTTCAAGAGTTAGAATAGAGTGTATTTAAAGAACATGAATACCAACTACAGACTCTTTTTTGTTAGAGTGCAAAAGCTCATATGCTTCCTCAACAGTCTCTGTTGTGATAGGAGGACCTCCATAGCTCATGTGATTATATTCCAACAATGATGCCTTGTCAAATTCAAATCCAGGTTCTAAATAAAAGAATTAAAAAAATCCAATCAGCTAAACTATAATTAACTAGATATTCGAATCTTCTTTTACATGCACTACCTCTTCTTGCATTCATTCTCTTCTCAAAAAGTTGAATTGGGTCAGACCCTTCCAAACATGCCGCATATATAGTCAAAAACTCAGATTGGATTTAATTTTGTTTACACAGAGAATGCCTTCCAACAACTTACACAAAAAAAAATTCTACCTAGAAAAATACTTCCACCAAAGACACCCTCATAAACAAAATACAAAATGACCCATGAAAGGAATCATCCTTAAGATCAAATAAAAGCAACATAAAAATACTTATTTAAATCCTATATTAAACCAATACATACAATTTCAGGTTCAGATATAATTCCCATACCTATTAGTTGAATTTGCTTCAACCTGCCTGTGTAAGTGCTTGTCGGACCGATCATCGAAGCTTCATCGGAGATGCTCCAAAGCTGCCTGGTGGTAGTTATAGCCACAGGTAGCTTCTAAGAGACATTCACACACCCCAATAATGCCACCATTCATCAAGATCTGAGTTGAAACATCTCGCTCCATGGTGGCCGATCTATTTGCTATCGGCAAGTGGGGAGGAGCGGTGGACAGCAAAAGGTTCACTTCATCGCTGGAAGTTCTCCGGTGATGGTCGTGAACCCAGACATCACTATCAATCGTCAAAATAAGAAGAAACAGTTTTTGCCATGAAGAAGAAATTGGGAGAGAAGAATCATGTGACACCAATTTGTGGGTATGGACACCATGAATGATGGAGAGGCTACGGTGGCCAGAGTAACGCCCTTGATCGGTGATGAGGAGAGTGGTAGATCGGTGGAGCCTCCTTCCCCTCTCCATTCCCAATCTCCCTCTCCCCCTCCTTTCTTTCTATTTGTTAAGACTCTTTCAAGATAATTTATAATTATAAAAACAAAAAGTATATGTTGTAGTGTGTATATATATATATATCCAAAATAATTTTGAATAACTAGTGAAGTGCAATTTTTAAACTATATATATATATATATATATATATATCGTAAAACTATAAAAATTAGCATTTCTTAATATGTGTAAATATAAAGTTGACTATTATTTTAAAAGTGAGGCATTATTCCGTACCGACAAGTGTAAATTATATATAGTGAATATTCCAAATCACAAAAATTTATTAACAATTTTAGAATTATGTATAAATTTTCTTAATAAAAGTATTTCCACGAGCAAAACTCTATCTATTATTATATATATATATTTTCATATTCTTAATCATAGCTTTGAATTGAAAGGCACAATTTAATTTCAAAGTTCGAAAATTTAGTTAAAACAAGAAAATTGCTTTTTACTATAGAACAAATGGAGACAAAGAAAATTCACACACACAAAATTTCGTTTGAACCAAAAAACAAACGATAGAAAAATTAGTAATTGAAATAATCTAATATGTACAAAACACAAGCATCTTCTTTGTCACGCATTTTATAATTGAGCTTTAAAAAATATTTTTATTTCTACCAAAATGAAAAAAAATAAAAATAAAAAATCACTAGAATTGTACTTGGCAAGTACTCGTACCCGGCTAAAATGAGAGCTTTTTTGAATATCTTATCAATATACATGCTTTATATGTTTTTCTTTTCACTCGTTTTAATAGAGTTAAATCTGAATTCATTGATAATAGAGGTATTTCTTGACTCATGAATTGAATACATGTAGTATTACAATTAAAATTAGCAAACACTACTGCATAACACATAATAATTTTTTTATTTATAACAAAATATAATTGTAATATTTTTAAATTAGAACTTAAAAAAATTTATTATATTTAACAATAATTTTTTATCACTACAATTGATTATATTTGTGGGAGTGAAAATGAGAAATTAAATTCAAAAGTATTTTATATTTTTACTTAATATTAGCCATAAGATCAAATTTCAATAATTATTCATTTTTTTCTTTCACTGACTACTAATTATTCAAAAGTATTTCATTCACTGATTATTTTAATTGAAAATGAAAATTAGCAACGAAAATTCAATTCTGTTGCTATTTTTCATTGAAAATGTAAATTAGCAACGGAAAATAAATTACGTTGCTATTTTTCATTGAAAATGAAAATTAGCAATGGAAATCCCATTCCGTTGCTAATTCGGAACTTAATTTTTTTAACCTGAATTATTTAGCAACCGAAATATTTTCCATTGCTAAAATAGCAACGAATATTAAATTCCGTTGCTAAAATAGCAACATAAATTTAATTCTGTTGCCAAATTAGCAATGAAAATTTAATTCCATTGCTATTTTTGTTCCAAAATTTTTTTGCTATCTATTTACGCCTTATTAACGGTATAGTAATTTCGTTGCTAAATTTTTGCTCTAAAAATTCCCTCAATTTTTAACGACGGAATATAACAAAATATATTTTCGTTGCTAAATCTACAATGTTTAACCAATTTTAGTAACGGAAACGGAATTGGATTTTTGTTGCTAATTTAGCAACAAAATCAACTTCGTTGCTAGTTTTACATTTTTTTATAGGTTTTTAGTATAAACTATGATTAAGTAGCCCATTTTACATATAGAAAATTATGACTACAGAGAATTCAAACTTTGCTAGATAAATATTGTTGCTAATTTTTCATTAATTAATTAACTATTAGCAACAAGGTTACCATTGCTACTTTAGCGAGTACCTTACTGCCACTACTTTAGTGAGAATATGTACCATGGCTACTTTAGCAAAAACAATTATCATCGCTATTAGCAAGGACTTTGTTGTCACTATATGAATGGAAAACTAATATTCAACTATATGCTAGTATATTTTGCTAAATTAGTAACAACAATATTAATGCCAATTTAGCATCAACATTATTCTCTCTAATTAGTGACAACATTGTTCACACTAATTTAATGTTCACCTAGTTGTATGAAATAAAGTTTGTAAATTGGTGATAACATTGTTCTCGTTAAATTGGTGATAACAATGTTCATGCTAATTTAGCGACAATAATGTTCTTGCTAATGATCACCAAGTTGCATGAAATAAAGTTTTTAACTAGGCAACAACTTTAATTCTCGCTAAATTGGTGACAATAATGCTCACGCTAATTTAGTGACAATAATGTTCTCAATAATGTTTACCTTTGTAAATTGGTAAGAACTATAACTTTTGTTCTCACTAAATTAGCGATAATAATGTTCAAGTTAATTTAAAAACAACAATGTTCTCGTTAATGTACACCTAGTTGTATGAAATAAAGTTTGTAAATTGGCAAAAACTTTAGTTCTCGTTAAATTAGTGATGACTTATATCATTGCTAATTCATTTACTTTATATGAATTTTGCATTATTGGGGACATTTACATAGCTAAATTGGTGACAACATTAGTTCGTACTAAATTGGCAACAACATGTGCTCTCGTTAAAGTGGCTACAACTTTAGTCATCACTAAATTTACTTTAATCTTTGTAATTGTTTGCACTAATAGCTCCAATTTAGTGTTTATTTTAAGTGTATTTTTATCTATGTGTGCATCTCATTTAGCATGTTTTTCATGTTTTATGTGGTAAATTCCACTTTTTGTGCGAAATTGATTTATTTTGAGAAATATGAAGTTTTGGTGCACTTAATGGTGAAATTTTGACATTTTGTAGAATTTTAACCTGGCACACAGTAGAGATTAAATAGTATCCTCCATGTGCCCATTTAGATTTCTCAAAGCACACCATTTCACTAATGGACACTGTAGAGACTAATCGCTCTCCACCATGTGCCACATAGCTTTCAAAGGGTTTTAATCCAGAAAGGTACACATGGCAGAAAATAAATAGTCTTTACCTTATGTCATGATATGTTACTCTTTTAACTGACCAACATGATAGAGACTAAATAATCTCCACCATGTGTTGTTAGATGTTTCTTTTTGCTCTTGATGATCTTAATGTTTGTTTTATTCAAGTATTTATCTATTATTTAAATCAAGTTTAATGGGTTTGTGATTGTTTGGAGTAAATATTGTGTATGCACTATTTTTACATGTTTTGACTATATATTTGATGGTGATTATGGAATAGAGACTATTAGATATATAGTTGATGCATTGTAGATCCGAAAATAGGTGGAAAATTAATAGGTATTGGATTGGTTGGCTCTAAAATGGGAAGTCAATCTATATCTAGAATTTATTAAATCCATGCTTAAGCTAGCTATCGAATTAGCTCCGAAATGGAAAATTGAGTAGTTAGGATGGTTGGCTCTGTTGGGTTTAGTTGGGTCATCCACATCTGAATCATATAAATTTTATGTTAAAAATATGTTGTTCATTCGGTATGGGAAGAATTTGATCCTTGAACAATATTTTTAGTGATTATTTTATTTTAATCTTTTTACTCTGCTTTTATTACCATTCTTTAATCTACATTTTCACTTTGAATTACTTTATTTTTTTTCAATTAAGTTTAATAACTTTAGTTCTAATCAATAAACAAATTGGGAAACTATTTACATATATTTGTAAGCTATTGAATTTTAATCGCTTAATCCAATCTCTAGGGTTTAATAATCTTTTAGAGTCTTTAAAATACTCAACTATATTACTTTTATTTATTTTTATTTGCCTATTATTTTTAGGTGAAACTAGTGTATGAATAGATTACATTTGTAATAATAACTACCACTATTTGACCTTGCAATCGAGAGAACCTTGCATCAAAGGGTAAGAAAAAATCAAGCTAGAAACATGAATGATCCACCTAATCCCAATGTGCCTCTTAAGAATGAACAAAGAGAAGGGCAATAACAAGATAGAAATCAAAATGGTTTTAGACCAAAGAGCATTCAAGATTATGCCACTCTAAGGTGGAATGAAGAGGATATAATAGTTGTACTGCCTCATTAACAATATTTTAAGCTTAAATCGGTGACGATCACCATGGTTCATATGAAAAATTTTTTAGGATCAGAGATAGAGGATCCAGCACAACATTTGGACATATTCTTAGAGATAAGTAATATGATATAAATATAAAAGGCATCAATAGACGAAATTTGGCTGAAGCTTTTTCCCTTCACACTTATAAGGAAAGTGAGACATTGGTTATCTATGCTTTTTACTCAGTCTATTCGATCATGGGAGCAAATGCAAGAAAACTTCTCGGTTAGAATCATTCCACCAATAAAGATAGCAAGCATAAGAAACAATATTTATAATTTTTAGCAATTAAGTGAGGAGTCCTTCTATAAAGTATGGGAGAAGTTTAAAAGATTGGTAAAAGCTATTCATATCATGAAATTTCAATACACCAATCAATGTCAACCTTCTATGAAGCTTGCAACCCTAACACAAGATCCTTATTAGATGCAGCATATGGGGGTAGCTTCATGAACAAAATTCTAAAAGAGGCATTTTTGCTACTAGATAAGATGGAAATGAATGAAGCTAAATGGTCTAGTACAGGAGCATTGAACAAAAGATAAGGAGTTCATATCATATATGAGGTTACTATGTTAAAGGCTCAAATAGAGCTATTGAAGAAGGAGTTGAATGGATTAAAAATCTAGAATGTATTAGTTATTTCACATTATAGAAATGCTTATAATAAAGGTAATTTATGGAGTGAACCTAAGGAAATAGAGTCCTATACTCAGGAAATGGGAAAAGTGAATGCTTTACATGACTTTAAAAGAAATTACCTATTTAGAAACCACTACAATCCTGGGTGGTCACTATAATTTTTCTTAGAGAGAGGGTAACCAAGCTTCCACTTTAAACACCTAGCCCAAAGCTCAATTCAATCCATCCACACATGCTTGAAGTAGTCACAACCAAGGCTATCATTAGCAATATCAACCTCCAGTAGTGAAAACTCATTTTCAAACACCTCAAGCTCACCAAATAAATTTCCAACCTCTTGGATTTCATGTCAGATAACCCCAACCATAAGAAAAGAAACTAAATCTAGATGATATGTATGCTAGCTTCATGCCTACTCAAACCCAATTCATGAAAAGCCAAGAAGTAAGATCAAAGTCATAAGAACAATGAAATACGAACTAAAAAGCAGCTATAAGGAACTTAGAGACTCAAATTAGGCAATTAGGCAACTTAATCTTTGCAATGAAATAATGTTTATTTCATTCTAATATCGATCATAATCCTAAGGGAGAAGCCAAAGATATCACATTAAGAAGGAAGTTCAAGTAGCTGAACAAGGTAAATTTTCATCTTCTTCCAAAGTGGTGGTGCTGACAATAGATGTATATGATTTTAATCCTAAAAATGTAGAATAGGTTCCAAACACAAAAGATATGGTAAGGAAATTGTTAATTCTAATTTGCCATTTTATACATTACATTTACCATTCCCTTCAGTAGCTACGAAAGAGAGAAATAATGAGCAATTAGATAAGTTGTTAATTATGTTCAAAAAATAACATGTAAATTTCCCTTTCACTGAAGCTTTTCTTCAAACACCAAAATATGCAAAATTATTGAACTACTTATGCTCAAACAAAAAGAAGCTAAAGCAAATATGTACAATTCAGTTATCAAAAAGTTGTAGTGCAATTCTCACTAACAAAATCCTAGCTAAATTAGAGGACCTAGGGAATTTTACACTACCCTATAAACTAGAGAAAATTTTATGGAAAATTCATTGTGTGATTAAAGGAAATTAAAGCTAGGTGATATTAAGAAAAAATGATTACTCTTTAGTTATCTAACCATTTAATCAAGTATCCAAAGGGAATCATAGAGAATTTACTAGTTAAAGTGGATAATTTTATATTTCCAATGGACTTTATAGTCATTGATATAGACAAAGATAAGAAGGTGCCATTAATTATAGGAAGGCTATTTCTAAACATTGCTAGAGCACTCATAGATCTATATGGATAAATAATAACCTACAAGTTCAATGACAAAGAAATAGTTTATGATGTGAAAAAAGTGGTAAAACACCCATTGTGTGATTTTGAACAATCACTATACTTTGTGTATACTATTAATGATTGTCAGGAGGAAGTGTAAGAGAGAATTTTGTTAGATGATCCATTAAAGAGCTACTTAATGTATTCAATCGAATAAGAGGGTTTAACCAAAGATGAGAGTGAAATTGTGAAAGAGCTAGAGAATGAGTATGGGAAGATGATCAAAGAAAATAAAGGTCTAAAACTCCCAAAGAAGCTTAAAAAACTAGACTTAAACCTTTCCCTTCTCATTTAAAATTTCATTTTAGAAGATAGGATAAAACCAATTATAACATCTTTTGTTTTGAGAGGTCTTGATGAAGAATTACTAATAGAGGTGCTAAAAAAGTATAAGAGAGAAATTGGATAGGAGAAATCGAATCTTAAAGGAATCAGCTTGAGTTATTACACTCACCATATCCCAATGGAAGAAGATATCAAACCAATTGTGCAACTGCAAAGAAGATTGAAACTGGCAATGCAAGAGGTAATAAAAAAAAGTGTTGAAATTGCTAAATACAGGTATTATTTTTCCATCTTTAATAGTAGTTGGGTAAGTCCAGTACAATGTGTTCCTAAGAAGGGAGGGATGATAATGATAGAGAATGAGAAAAATGAATGCATTCCATTCATACGGATATAGGTTAGAGAGTATGTATTGATTTTAAAAGGATGAATAATGCAACTAATAAAAACCACTTCCCATTGCCATTCATTGATCAAATGTTAGAGAGATTAGAGTGTAATATGTTTTATTGCTTTTCAAATAGGTACTCGAGATATTTGTAAATCTCCATAGCCCATAAAGATTAAGAGAAAATAACTTTTACCTGTCCATATGGTACTTTTTCTTATAGGAGAATGCCCCTTAGATTGTGTAATGCATCGGTTACATTTTAATGATGCATGATGCAAATTTTTTTTGACCTTATAAATAAATTTATAAAGGTGTTCATAAATGACTTTACCATTTATGGAAGAGACTTTAAAAGCTATTTAGAGCATTTTAATTTAGTGTTAGGTAGGTGTGAGGAAACTAATTTAGTATTGAATTGGGAGAAATGTCATTTTATGGTAAGGAAAGGTATTATCTTAGGGTATAGGGCCAAAGTAGAAGTGATTGAAAAACTCCTCCCCCCAATCAATGTCAAAAGTGTTAGAAGATTTCTAGGGTATGTAGGGTTTTATCGAAGTTTTATAAAGGATTTTTCAAAAATTGCTAAGCCTTATTTGCTTATGAAAGTTGCTCCATTTGATTTTACTAATGAGTGCTTATAGACATTTAGCACTTTAAGCAAAGACTAATTTCAGTCCCAATAATTGTCGCTCTGGATTGGAAACTCCCATTTGTACTAATGTGTGATGCATGTGATTATGCAGTGGGAACCATATTAGGATAAAGGAAGGAAAACATCTTTTGTGCCAGCTACTATATAAGCCACACTTTGATTGGAGCCTAGGTTAAATACACCACCATAGAAGAAAAAACTCTTAGATATTATTTTTGCATTTGAGAAATTTTTACCCTATCTCCTTAGTGCTAAAATTATTATATGGTTTAATCATGCAGCATTGAGACACCTTTTAGCTAAGAAGGAGTCCAAACCAAGGTTGATTAGATGGGTGCTTTTTGTTGTAAGAGTTTGATTTGAAAATTAAAGACAAGAAAGGGGCTAAGAACTTTAGGGCAAACAATTTGTCAAGGTTTGAGTACAAGCATATTATGAAGGGAGAAATCTTAAACACTTTACTCAATGAGCATATTTGTACAGTTTAGGCTTATGAGGTTGCCATACCATGGTTTGCTGATTTAGCTAACTACCTTATAGGTGGTTTTGTACAAAATAATTACACCGGGCAATAAAAGAAGAAGCTAAAAGCCAATATGAGGCATTATATGTGGGGCAATCCTTATCTTTTCAAGTTGTGTGCTAATTAAATGCTAAGAAGATTTATTCCTAAAGAGGAGCAAAAGGAAATTATCATGGTATATCATAGTGGAGAAGCCAATAGGCATCATGGACTAATTGTACTATATCAAAGGTTCTCAAATATAGATTTTACTTGCGTACCAAGTTTATTGATGTTAAAATATTTATTCAATCTTATGGTAGATGTTATAGGGTAGGTAATATTTCTAGAAGGGATGAAATGCCATTAACAAACATACTTAAGATTGAATTGTTTAATGTATAGGGTATAGACTTTATAGGACCTTTTTCAATGTCTTGTAGGTTTAAATATATACTATTGGCTATGGATTACGTTAAAAAATTTGTATAAGTTGTTACCATTAGGACTTACAATGCTAAAGCAGTATTGGAATTTTAAAAGAAGTATATATTCACCTATTATGAAGCACCTAGGGCTATTATCAGTGATGGTGGTAAGTACTTTATCAATCATTAATTTAAGTCTTTGATAAAAAAGTTTGGTGTTAGACATAAGGACACTATCCCATTACATGCATAAGTAAGTGGCCAAGTAGAAGTTGCAAATTATGAACTTAAATCAATTTTAGAGAAAACTGTAAATTCCTCTAGGAAAGATAAATCCCTTAAGTTTGATGATGCATTGTGGGCTTATAGGACTGCTTTTAAGACACCTATAGAGATGCCCCCTTTTAGGTTAGCTTTTGAAAAGTCCTGTCACCTAGAGTGGTTTGAACCACAAGGCTTATTGGGCCACTAAGTTTTTGAACTTTGATCTTTATAGTGTACAAAAATGTAGGGCATTGCCGTTGAATGAGTTGGAAGAATTAAGATTTTAGGATTATGATCATGTTGAATGATACAAAGAAAGGACCATGAGATGGCACGAAAATAGACTTTTGCCCAAAGAATTCATATCGAAAATGAAAGTATTATTTTATGATAGTTAACTAAGAATATTTCCCAAAAAGCTTAAATCAAGATGAAATAGGCCATTTAAAATGGTCAATGTTATTCAATATAGAGTTGTCACTATAAAAAATTTAAATGATAACAAAGAGTTCACGATTAACGATCACTGCCTAAAACTGTACTTTGTATCTAGGTTTCAAGTTACATTGATAGTCATGAGACTAGTGGATGGGCTGTAAGTGTGTTCAAATTCAAGCTAGAACTTGTTAAACTCATAACTAATTCTAACCTTATATCATTAGTTAGTTTGTTCAATTTCATTTGTTGTTTTTGATTTTCAATTTTTTTATCTTTAGTTTTGATTGTTCATTTTTGGGTAAATGTGTGATGATCATTTTATGCATTGATGCTTACTCAGTTACATGTGAAATTAATTGAGTAAGTGTGCATGAAGAGGGTATTAAATTTTGAAAATTTACAAAAATTTTGTTGCACATGGCATAGATTGATTTGTCTCTACAGTGTGTAAGAAGTATTTTAGATATAGAAGGGGTCACATGGTAGATATTGGTTAGTCTCCACTATGTGTAATGTCCACTTTTGTTACAAAATGATATACACTTTAAAGAATAATTTTTCTCTACCATATGCAATGTTGGGAATTAATCGGTTACATACATCACATATATAAGTGGAATGCAAAAATTTTAACCAATATATCTGATCTTGTCATGAATTTACAATATAAATATTAATGAGAATAAGAAAAATCACCTTTGATTTTTGTTGAACAGTTATTTTTCCTTCTCATCGGGTTGTCGCAAACCATAGTGTCCAAAATAGAACACCTCAAATTGTAATCCACACTAGAGAAGGATCAAATGAACAAATGAATAATGGAATCACAAGGCTTGGCCAAATTCCCCTTGATGCTAGCAAGGGAGTGGCGGCTAGGGTTTTTGGAAGAGAGAGAAATTTCTTTTCTCTTAAAATTTTACTTAACCCTAAATCCCCTTAGCTTGGATTTTTATAGCTAGGTTAAAAATCCAACTTCTTAATGGGATTGGGCTCTTTAAAATTGCTGGAGAAATATTAAATGGGCTTCTAGAATTATTAATAATTGATTTGGGCTTAATTAAATCCAATTTAACTTCGAATTTCATGTACATTCCTGGGTGGTCTCCAGTTAACAATAGCTTTAATTTTATTTGGATCAACCCTAACACCTTCAGCAGATACAACATGACCTAGGAAAGAAACTTCCTTAAGTTAAAAGTCACATTTACTCAATTTGGCATATAATTCATTTTCTTTCAAAGTTTGCAATACAATTCTCAGATGTTCATCATGCTCAGCTTCATTTCTGGAGTAAATTAATATGTCATCAATAAACACTACAACAAATTGATCCAAGTAGGGTCTGAATACCCTATTCATAGGATCCATAAATGCAGCAGGTGCATTAGTCACAACCTAAATGGCATAACTAAGAATTCATAATGCCCATAACGAGTTCTAAATGTAGTCTTAGGAACATCTCCATCTTTAACTCTGAGACGATAATATCTTGATCTCATATCTATCTTTGAAACACACCAGCACCACTTAACTGATCAAATAAATCCACAATTCATGGCAAAGGATATTTATTCTTCACTGTCACTTTGTTCAACTGTCTATAATCAATACACATTCTCATAGACCCGTCCCTTTCCTTAACAAATAAAATCGGAGCACCCCAAGGTGACACATTGAGTCTAATAAAGCCCTTGTTTGACAATTCCTATAATTGAACCTTTAACTCTTTTAATTCAAATAGAGCCATTCTGTATGGTGCCCTGGAGATCGAGATTGTACCAGGTAACAAATCAATAGACAACTCAACATGTAATGCCCGTTCTTATTACCATTTTTTTACATATATTTTATTTAATTACTTGTACAAAAATACATTTATACAACTGGCATATCATACATTTAAAATACAATTACAATTTAGTTCATTACATATATATTTCAAATATTTTACACAATATACATTTACAAATAAATGATACATTATCAGAATTAGCCCTGACTCGCTTCCCTTCTAGTGGCCTGCAGATGTTGACTCTAGCAAAAGCACTTTCTCACACTTGAGTACCTACACGAGAAAAATACCCATGCTGAGCAATGGCTCAGTAGGGAGTAAACAATACAATTGACGTCTTATCGAAGTCACAAATACAATCAACGTAGCATGGCAATACATATAACATAATAACATGTCACTCTTATTTAATACATGCATTAGCCACACTCAATAGCAATTATACACTCACTAACAATCGCAATACAGTTTTTCACTTACACTTCAATATTAGTTTTACACTCACATTTCATTATTTAATGTCAAGCATTAACTTTAACATTAAGTATAATAGTACACTTCAATAATCACTAAAAAACATTAACACTAGTATATGACCATGTACACTTAAATTATTTGTCACTTACCACTATTCAATATTCAAATCACTTTCATTGCTTGAATTCTCATAATTGGTGGATATGGGTACAAACACTATATATTGCACTAGAGACATAAAAGTCTCAATTCACTAGATACCCAAAGGTATAAAACACTACACTAGCCACCTTTCGATGACAACACTACACTAGCCACGGTCTCATCAGCATCCAAGCATGTTCTCAGATGCTACCATCTCATAAGGGAAATAGTAGCTAGAAATGATGTGAAAATAGAAAGGGTCCCTATAGATGATAATGTGGTGGATCCCCTCAATAAAGCACTTTCTTAGATAAAGCACGATCACCATCTAAATAGCATGGGTCTGAGACATATGAATGATTTGCTTTAGTGCAGGTGGGAGATTGTTAGAGAGTATGCCCTAGAGCCCATGTAAAAGGGATGAATTTCATATGTATGAATTTATATTCTTAATAAAAGGCATTATTCATTTCTTAATGCTATTTTTAAATACATGAGTTTGAAAATCTTAAATTAACAAATGAAGTCCTTGATATTATAAACACAGTGCAAAGACAATCATGAAAGTGTTCATGATATGAGGTGTATATTGCATGAAAATGTGTTAATATCTAAATATCCCTAGTCATAGAATTAACAAGATAGTACATTGTTAATTCGGATAGACTAGCACATGTTATGCTTCTTAAATGGTTCAAGCAGTGGTTCTCATAACTGTGATTATGGAAGATAATCAAAGCTAACATGTGGATGCTTTTTAAAAGAACAAGTTCATTGGAGACCTGCAAAGAGAATCCTCACATGGATATTAAATCTATGTCAGTGAGGAATCTCTTCATAGCGATTGTGCAAGTATCCTTAGACTTGAGATCACCAAAGTTATCTTAATTAGCAAGTGTTATATTTTGACTCCATAACTGATTACTTCTAACTGGGAGTGAACATAGTTAAGAGATTGGGTATATCATGACCTACTTGAAGATAGTTGAGTGATTGACAAAGGATTCACCATCCCAGATTTAGTAAGGGAAGTTATCTCGCATGATTCTATAATTGCCTTGTTTAGAGAATCTCTGGCCAGAGTAATATGCCAAGATGGATAGAGATCCATGGAGGGCATTTTGGGAACAATGGTTAAATTAATAGAACATACATAATTAGATTTATATAAGTTGACAGAAATCCATACTAGGAATGTAATTGAGATAAGAGTGGTGAAAGGAGTAATTGTACGGTAACTGTTTCTATGGAAGGGTATAGTCAAACCACTTGACTTTCCTAACATTTGGGTAGTCATGATGCCTAGCTAGAGGCTAATCATAACTTGTATAATAGTGTATCAAGAATATCAATAGGGATTGATAAAATGATTTAAAGAAGTTTAAATCATGTGAGTTTTGAATGGAACTCACAATTAGATATTATACTGCCAATATGGACAGGAACCCAATAGGTCACATACATATAAAGAAAAGGATAAAATGGTAAAATGACAAGGATAATAATATTTGATATTATCATGGGAATAGAGAAGTGAATAAGAGAATAATTAATTAAAGAGTTTAATTAATTATGATCAAGTAAAATTGTTCGTGAAACTTTTGAGAAATGTTATGTAAAATTGGACCTAATTGAAATAATATATTTCATAATTAATTATTATTGGACTATAAGTGTTATAGGGATGATATAATAATTAATAGATCCATTGGAGGAATTACAGAGGCCCAGAGAAGTGAAGTTGGCGCAGAAACCCTCTAGAAGAAGGGCCACACACCAACTCCAAACAGAAGGCCTTAGAGGCCTATTTCTTAGACCAAAATAAATTAAATATGTTACATAAGTTTTATGGATCCTACATATTTAATTTAGTTTGATTTGGAATTCATTTGGGTAATTAAATCCAAGTATAAGTACAAAGGGCCTAGTTTGTGGGTTTTGTGCATAGTCTTTTGTGAAAGGGCTTAAATTGGATTTAATTAAGCCTAAATAATTATAAATAATTCTAGAAGCCCAATTAATAATGCTCCAACAATTTTAAAGAGCTCAATCCCATTATGAAGTTGGATTTTTTAACCTAACTATATAAATCAAAGAGATGTGGAATTAGGGTTAAGTGTGAACAATTAAGAAAAGCTTCTTCTCTCTTTTCTCTCAACCCTAGCCACCACTCCCAAAAGCTAGCATCTAGGGATTTTTGGCCAGCCTTTGTTTCTTCCAATTGTTGGTTCATTCATTCCTTATATAGTGTGGATTACTCATTGAAAGTGTTTGATTTTGGACACTGTGGTTTGTGACAACCCGGTAAGAAGGAAAATCAACTGTACAACAAAAATCAAAGGTGATTATTCTTATTCTCATTAATATTTATATTATAAATTCAAGGCAAGATTAGATATATTGATTAAAAATTTTTAATTTCGCTTATGTATGAGATGTATATAACTGATAATTCCCAACATATTCTACATTTTTTATAGTGGTATAAAAGTGGATTTGTGTTTATCCCGATGCAAAATGGTAAAGTGATTATGTATGCTTCTACACAATTAAAGCTACATGAGCAGAATTACCCTACATATGATCTAGAGTTAGCTGGTACAGTGTTTGCTTTAAAACTTTGGCAACACTACCATATAGCAAAAAGTGCAGGATGTTTATAGAACACAAAAGCCTAAAATATGTACTTACTCGGAGTTAAACTTAAGACAATAATGGTGGCTAGAACCATTTAAAGATTATGATTATGTTGTAGACAATCTGTTAGTGTAAGCCCTAGCCTCAATACATTATAATAAAACATTTAGGTTAATAAATGAGGCATTTATTTTATCTATTGCATTCCTATGCATATCAAATGATAGAACTATCTAATAATGTTGTTTCAGTTTAAGTTATCATGTGTGAGGCACTTGGTTGTAAGACCTTGAAACAATTAAGACTTCATTCTAAATATTCCCAGTCAGTCATTGTTATGTGAATAACAAATGAATTAAGACTAGTATGCTCTCTATGATAAAATGAGTTATGTCTTACGGATCATAAGGACTAAAGTATCAATCAGAGATCATGGATACAAGTTTAGAACAAGGTATCTGGATTCGATCTGTTCATGAGAACACTATATAGTACAAGTGATAAATATTTATTATGTGCAAGTTTTGCATCAGAGTTTTTAGACCTAAAATCTCTATAAAACTCATTATGAATTACTATGTACTTTGACATACACCTAATGTACTCAAAACTAGGTGACAAGTATAGGTATGATTGGGCATGCCAAACTTTTCGACTAAACTAGTTTTCATGCCAAACTTATTCGATTTTAATTCCGTTAGATCCTAGGCTTAATATCCCATATTAAACACATAAAATATCATCTAAATGATGTTTTAATGGATCCATAAGAAATTAAATTAGAACAGCCCCTTAAATCACCTAGGGTTTCATGCCAAACCCTAATGGGTTTCACGCAAAACCCTAATCACAATCATTCAAAAATTTCGTTTTTGTTTCCACCAAATTTATTTGATCACACATACAACCAGAAATCAATATTTCTCATTCATGAACAATCAAATCTAATATTTTAAAGTTCATGAAATAAATAACTCAAAACAAAACAAAACTTATTCCGCAGAAAAATATAGAATTGTATATCCATGGTAAAACCGTGGCTCTGATACCATGTTGGAATTTAACGGTTACATGCATCACATACATGAGCGAAATTTTAAAATTTTTAACCATTAGATATGATCTTTCCATGAATACACAATATAACTATATGAGAATAAGAAAAATCACCTTTGATTTTTGTTGAACAGTTGATTTTACTTCGCATCGGGTTGTCGCAAACCATAGTGTCCAAAATCGAACACCTTCAATGAGTAATGCACACTAGAGTGGGGTAAATTGAACCAACAAATTGGTGTTTAACTAGGGCTGGCCGAAATTCCCAAAGAGCTAGTGTAGGATTTGATGCAAAAGGGAGAGAGAGATTAAGAGAAAAGACTTTCCTTTTGTTTTAATCACTTAACCCTAATTCTCATTAGTTGGCCTTTTATAGTTAGGTTAAAATTCCAACTCCTTAATGAGATTGGACTCTTTAAAATTACTTGAGAATTATTAATTGGGCCTCTGGAATTAATTATAATCATTTGGGCTTAATTAAATCCAATTTAAACCTTTTCATAAAAGTCTATGCACAAAACCCACAAACTAGGCCCTTTGTGCAACTAATTGGATTTAAATACCCAAATAAATTCCAAATCCAAGAAAATTAAATATGTGAGTTCCATAACACTTATGTAACATATATAAATTAATTTGGTGTATGAAATGGGCCATTAAGGCCTTCTTTATTGGAGTAGGCTTGTAGCCCTTACAGAATGGCTTCCGCCAACTTTCTTCATTCCTCTGGCCCTTAATAATTGCTCCAATGGACTTATTAATTATTATACCAGTCCTATAACACTTATAGTAGTCCTAAAACACTTATAAGACAATAATAATTAATCATGAAATACATTATTTCAATTAGGTCCAATTTTGCAGAACATTTCTCAAAAGTTTCGCGGATAATTTTATTTGATCATAATTAATCAAACTCTTTAATTAATTATTATCATATTTAATTATATACCTTCATAATAATATCAAATATTATTATCCTTGTCATTTTACCATTTTACCGTTTTCTCTATATGTGTGTGACCTATTGGGTTCTTGTCCATGTTGGCAGCATAATATGTAATTGTGAGTTCTATTCAAAATTCACATGATTTAAACTCCTTTAAATCATTTTATGAATCTCTATTGATATTTTGATACATCATTATACAAGTCATGATTGGCCTCTAGCTAGGCATCATGACTACCCAAATGCCAGGAAAGTCATATGGTTTGACTATACCCTTCCATAGAAACAATTACCGTGCAATTACTCCTTTCACCACTCTTATCTCAATTAGATTCTAAGTATGGATTTCTATCAAATCATATAAATCTAATTATGTATGTTCTATTAATTTAACCATTGTTCCTAAAATGCCCTTCATGGATCTCTATCCATCTCGGCATATTACTCTGGCCAGAGATTCTCTGAAGAAGGCAATTATAGAATCATGCGAGATAACTTCCCTTGTTAAATCTGGGATGGTGAATCGTTTGTCAATCACTCAACTATCTTGAAGTAGGTCATGATATACCCAATCTCCTAACTATGTTCACTCCCAGTTCGAAGTAATCAGTTATGGAGTCAAAGTATACCACTTGCTACTTAAGATAACTTTGGTGATCTCAAGTCTAAGGATACTTGCACAACCGCTATGAAGAGATTCCTCACTGACATAGATTTAATATCCATGTGAGGATTCTCTATGCAGGTCTTCAATGAACTTGTTCTTCTAACAAGCATCCACATGTTAGCTTTGATTATCTTCCATAATCACAGTTATGAGAACCACTGCTTGAACCATTCAAGAAGCATAACATGTGCTAGTCTGTCCAAATTAACAATGTCCTATCCTGTTAATTCTATGACTAGGGATATTTAGATATTAAGACATTTGCATGCAATAGACATCTCACATCATGAACACCTTCATGATTGCCTTTGTACTTTGTTTATAATATCTAGGACTTCATTTATTAATTTAAGATTTACAAACTCATGTATTTAAACGTAGTATTAATAAATGAATGATGCCTTTTATTAAGAATATAAATTTTATACATATGAAAAACATCCCTATTACATGGGCTCTAGGGCATACTCTCTAACAATCTCCCATTTGCACTAGAGCCAATCACTCATATGTCTCAAACCCATGCTATTTATATGGTGATCATGCTTAATATGGGAAAGTGCTTTAGTGAAGGGATCCACCACATTGTCATCTGTGGGAACCCTTTCTATTTTCGCATCATTTCTAGCTATTATTTCCCTTATGAGATGGTAGCATTTAAGAACATGCTTGGATCGCTGATGAGACGGTGGTTCCTTTGCTTGCGTAATGGCTCCATTGTTGTCACAATATAAAGGAATCGGATCAACAATGCTAGGCACCACTCCTAGTTCGGTTATGAACTTTTTGATCCAGACTGCTTCTTTGGCTACTTCTGAAGCAGCAATGTACTCAGCTTTCGTTGTGGAATCAGCAGTTGTTTCTTGTTTGGAACTTTTCCAACTAACTACTCCTCCTCCCATTATGAACACATAACCAGATTGTGATTTACAATCATCTTTGTTAGATTGGAAGCTGGCATCTGTATACCCATTTACTTTCAAATTGCCCTCTCCATATACCAAGAATATATCCTTAGTCCTTCTCAAGTACTTAAGAATATTCTTGACAGCTGCCCAGTGTTCCTCTCCAAAATTAGATTGGAATCTGCTTGTGACACTCAAAGCAAATGCTACATCTGGACGTGTACATAACATAGCATACATGATAGAACCAATTGCAGATGCATATGGTATTCTATTCATGCTCTCTCTATCCCCTAGTGTCTGTGGACACATAGACTTAGAAAGGTGTTTCCCATGCACCATGGGTATAAACCCTTTCTTAGAGAGATCCATATTAAACCTCTTTAATACTTTATCTATATATGTACTCTGAGAAAGACCTAGCAACCTATTGGATCTATCTCTATAGATCCTTATTCCCAGAATATAGGATGCTTCTCCAAGGTCTTTCATAGAGAATTGCTTGGATAACCATATTTTAACTGATTGGAGAAGAGAAATGTCATTTCCCACGATTAATATGTCATCTACATATAGAACTAGGAAGACAATTGCACTCCCACTAACCCTTTTATACACACAAGGTTCATCTTCATTCTGTGAGAAACCAAACTCTTTGATTGTCTCATTGAATCGTATGTTCCAGCTCCGAGAGGCTTGCTTCAATCCATAAATGGATCTTTGAAGCTTGCATACCTTTTCGCCATTTCCTGATGTGAATCCTTCTGGTTGTGTCATATACACATCCTCGGTAAGATTTCCATTAAGGAAAGCTATCTTCACATCCATTTGCCAAATCTCATAATCATAATGAGCTGCAATGGCTAAAAGTATTCTTATAGACTTAAGCATCGCTACAGGAGAAAAAGTTTCGTCATAGTCAATACCTTCTTTTTGACAATAACCTTTTGCTACTAAGCAAGCTTTATAGGTAACTATATTACCTTCCATGTCAGTCTTCTTTTTGAAGACCCATTTGCACCCTATGGGTTTTATCCCTTCCGATGGTTGAGTTAAAGTCCATACTTTGTTCTCATACATGGAGTCCATTTCAGACTGCATAGCCTTTAGCCATAAATCACGTTCTAAACTATTCAAAACTTCTTGATAGCTTGTAGGCTCATTGTCTTCTACTACAGTTATGCCTCTATCCGAATCAATGTGAAATCCATATCTCATAGGGATAGAACACATCCTAGTAGATCTTCTAGGATTTTGTGTATAATCAGGTTCAACTGTAATATCATCATTATGAAATTCAGTTTCAGGTTCAATCGGTTGATCATGTTCTATTTGTGGGTCTTGAACTTCACCAGGTTCAATTTTACTCCCACTGTCCTCTCGTAGGAGAAATTCTCTTTCCAAGAAGATAGCATGCCTTGAAACAAACACCTTTTGTTCTAAGCGATGATAGAAATAATATCCAAACGTTTCTTTTGGATATCCCACAAATAAACATTTGTCAAACTTAACATCTAGTTTGTCTAACATTGTCCTCTTCATATAAGCAGGACAACCCCATACTTTCATATGAGAAAGCGTGGGTTTCTTGTTATTCTACATCTCATATGGAGTAACATCAACCGATTTACTAGGAACTCTGTTTAACACATAAACAACAGTTTCTAGTGCATATCCCCAAAAGGACTTAGGCAAGTTCGCTCGGCTCATCATTGATCGAACCATATCTAATAGTGTTCGATTCCTCCTTTCAAATACACCATTGTGTTGTGGTGTATATGGAGGAGTCCATTAAGATAAAATCCCATTATCTCTAAGATAATCTTGAAACTCTTGACTTAAGTATTGTCCACCTCGATCTGATCTAAGTGTTTTAATACTTTTGCCAAGTTGTTTCTCTACTTCATTTCTGAATTCTTTGAACTTTTCAAATGCTTCAAAATTATATTTCATTAGATAGATGAATCCAAACCTGGAATAATCATCTATGAAAGTCATGAAGTAGGAATAACCTCCTCTGGCATGTGTAGTCATTGGACCACATACATCTGAATGTATTAAGTCCAAAACCATTTTAGCTCGTTCTTCTTTACCAATAAAGGGAGCTTTTATCATTTTTCCCAATAAACAAGATTCACATGTATCAAATGATTCATAATCAAATGATCCAAAATTACCTGACTTGTGCAATTTGGTCATACGTTTTTCATTTATGTGGCCTAAACGACAATGCCATAAGTATGAGGTATTTAAATTATCATGTTTCATTCTCTTGGTATCCACATTATGTACTTCTTTAATTAAATCAAGAACAAATATACCATTCTCAATGATAGCTTTTGCATAAAACATATTGTTCTTAAAAATGTAACAACATTTGTCCTTTAAAGAAATATCATAATCGTTCATCAAACAACTGAAAGAAATAATACTTTTGGACAAAGCTGGAACATAATAACAATTATTTAATTCCAATACTAATCCACTAGGAAGAGGCAAATAGTAAGTCCCCACAACTGTTGTAGAGATGTTCTGTCCAGTAGCTGACTGCAAACATATCTCTGCCTTTCCAACTCTTCTAAAGATTTTAAGCCCCTGTAGATCATTACATAAATGAGATCCATATCCGGTATCTAATACCCAAGATTGTTTTGAAGCAATAGAATAAGTATTAATTTCAATCATATGAATACCTGAGGTAGAAGCATCAGCATGCTTTTTCTCCTTGAGAGAATATAGATAGGCCTTGCAGTTACGCTTTCAATGACCATCCTTTCCACAATGGAAGTAAGTTCCTTTGGGATTCTCTTTCTTGGCAACCTTCTTCTTGGAGATCCCACCATTCTTTGGCTATGCCTTGGTTATCTTCTTCTTCTTCTACTTCTTGCCTTTAGCAGAAGTGACAACCATGACACTTTTTGGATCCTTCTTAAATGATCCATGAGCTATCTTCAGCATATTGATTAACTTAGGAATGGATACTTGGATCTTGTTCATGTTGAAGTAAAGTATGAAAGGTGCATAACTTGGAGCCAACGAGTACAAGATTAAATCTAGCCAAGTCTACTCAAATGCTCAATATACCCATACATTTTCAATGAATGAGTAGTAGCTGAAGTGCCTTCCACCATTTTGCAGCTAAATAGAGCTCGAGCAATCTCATATTGCTCAGTTCTAGCCTGAGAAGAATAAAGCTCCTCTAGATGCAAAATGATGGTTCTAGCATCCATCATTTCATGTTGCTTCTGAAGCTCTGAGGACATAGCACCCAGCATCAGACATGCTGCTACTTCACTATCCTCTATGTATTTTCGATAAATGCCTTTGATCTCATCAATGGCATCATCTAATGGAAGTGGTGGTGGATCTTTATCCAAAACATAGTGGATCTTTTTAGCTCTGAGAACAATTCTCACTTACCTGATCCAGTTAGAATAGTTGTTGCCAACCAGCTTGTTATCCAAGATTGATCATATATTAATGTTTGATGTGCTCATGATGATGACCTAGATGTGAAAAAGAAAAGATATGAGAGTATATTCATATATATGTATGCATTAATAAGGTCTTTAATTAATCCATTTACTCCCACTATTTTATTGCGAATTAATAACCCTTACTATATAATCCGAGAAAACCCGATAGTTTTCTTAGTGGGCCAATATCCAATCCTTGATATGTAATTTGACCTTGACTGTGGTCAACAAGCCAAATTCCATACCCTTGAATGGTAGGTATCTCTATACCAATTGTGTCTCTACACAACTATTGGATCATTAGGTTATCAACTTTTGATGCATGCATATCATATATGCATTCCCTAATCTTGCCTCTAGAACCATTAGCCTTGACTGTGGTCAACAAACTAATGGGCTAGCTAAGATGACCCATTTAATTAGATTTGAACATATTCGATATAATGTGAGCTTGACTGTGGTCAACAACCTACACTATAAAGAACTCTGGTTCTCCTCAAATTAATGGAAGGCTTATATACCTTAGTATTTGTTTGAGAGTTTTAGTTAATTAAGTCTCATCATACATGGTTGGCATACATTGGTATGCATCCTATATCTATCACATAAATATAATCATACAAATATGGTATAGTTATGGACTTTACTACATTGATTTCCCCAAGCAAAAGGGAAATCAAAAGGTCACACCTAGGTAGTATGCATGATTCAAACAAGAAAATAATTACATTATCTTCAAGCTTGTTGGATCTCCATCCGGCCCATCTTGCTCCTTGAGATTGGTCTCCATCTCTATTTCTAATTCTAATCTAAGTAATCTAATTACATATTACAACTTGAAAAGAAATACAAACCAAAAACAAGTGGCCGGGACATGAAAGTCCTCATTGGGCCAAAACATACATTATGCTCAATCACATTGGGCTTTGTCCATAACTAACCATCATGCCAATCATACACCCTTATATGCCTTTCTAATGCATAAAGAAATGGATTACTAACTTTGTTTCAACCTTTGAAACTATATTTTGAGTTATTTTAATGATGTGATCAAATTACGAAACTTTTTCCATTTTGGAAACTTTCATTTTAGGAAACCTTTTTGCATGCATGTGTTCTTGCCTTAATAATCAATCCAATTGATTATTAATTAAATATAAATTGATTATTTAATTAATTAATCATATTAAATAATTAAAAGAATCAATTTTGGGCTTAAAACTAAGGGTGGACCGAAACCCACAAAAGTAAACCCTAAATGTGTTCACACACAAACTGGTTTTATGTCTTTTGGACCATTTGGGCCTTTTGGAATGAGCCAAGCCCACTCCAGCCCTTAAAACCCATTAATAAAATTAATTAATGTTTATAATATTTAATTTAAATCAGCTCCTTGGGCCCACCAAGTCATTCACTAATTTAAACGAAGTTCGTAAACATAATTAAGCCCATTAAGTGGTTTTAATAAATTAAAATTAATCATATTAATTTAAGGTCAATTTTAAGTAATCCAATTAATTAAAAACACTTTAATATGTCATATATATCAGATTTAGAAGATCAAAAGTCGTTCTAATCAAGAACACATCAAGAACACACAAAGAACACCAATTTATCGAACTTTTTGACTAAACTAGTTTTCATGCCAAACTTGTTCGATTTTAATTCCGTTCGATCCTACGGCTTAATATCCCATATTAAACATATATAATATCATATAAATGATGTTTTAATGGATCCTTAATAAATTAAATTAGAACAGCCCCTTAAATAACCTAGGGTTTCACGCCAAACCCTAATGGGTTTCACGCCAAACCCTAATCACAATCATTCAAAAATTTCGTTTTTGTTTCCACCAAATTTATTTGATCACACATACAACCAGAAATCAATATTTCTCATTCATGAACAATCAAATCTAATATTTTAAAGTTCATGAAATAAATAACTCAAAACAAAAAAAAACTTATTCCGCAGAAAAATATAGAATTGTATATCCATGGCAAAAACATGGCTCTGATACCATGTTGGAATTTAACGGTTACATGCATCACATATATGAGCGAAATTTTAAAATTTTTAACCATTAGATCTTATCTTGCCATGAATACACAATATAACTATTTGAGAATAAGAAAAATCACCTTTGATTTTTGTTGAACAGTTGATTTTACTTCGCACCGGGTTGTCACAAACCATAGTGTCCAAAATCGAACACCTCCAATGAGTAATCCACACTAAAGAGGGGTAAATTGAACCAACAAATTGGTGTTTAACTAGGGCTGGCCGAAATTCCCAAGAGCTAGCTTAGGAGTTGGTGCAAAAGGGAGAGAGAGATTAAGAGAAAAGACTTTCTTTTTGTTTTAATCACTTAACCCTCATTCTCATTAGTTGGCCTTTTATAATTAGGTTAAAATTCCAAATCCTTAATGAGATTGGACTCTATAAAATTACTGGAGAATTATTAATTGGGCCTCTGGAATTAATTATAATCATTTAGGCTTAATTAAATCCAATTTAAACCTTTTCATAAAAGTCTATGCACAAAACCCACAAACTAGGCCCTGTGTGCAACTAATTGGATTTAAATACCCAAATGAATTACAAATCAAACCAAATTAAATATGTGAGTTCCATAACACTTATGTAACATATATAAATTAATTTGGTGCATGAAATGGGCCATTAAGGCCTTCTGTATTGGAGTAGGCGTGTGGCCCATACAGAATGGCTTTCGCCAACTTTCTTCATTCCTCTGGCCCTTAATAATTGCTCCAATGGACTTATTAATTATTATACCAGTCCTATAACACTTATAGTAGTCCTAAAACACTTATAAGACAATAATAATTAATCATGAAATACATTATTTCAATTAGGTCCAATTTTGCAGAATATTTCTCAAAAGTTCCGCGGACAATTTTATTTGATCATAATTAATCAAAGTCTTTAATTAATTATTATCATATTTACTTCTCTACCTTCATAATAATATCAAACATTATTATCCTTGTCATTTTACCATTTTACCCTTTTCTCTATATTTGTGTGACCTATTGGGTTCCTGTCCATGTTGGCAGTATAATATGTAATTGTGAGTTCTATTCAAAACTCACATGATTTAAGCTCCTTTAAATCATTTTATCAATCTCTATTGATATTTTGATACATCATTATACAAGTCATGATTGACCTCTAGCTAGGCATCATGACTACCCAAATGCCAGGAAAGTCATGTGGTTTGATTGTACCCTTCTATAGGAACAGTTACCGTGCAATTACTCCTTTCACCACTCTTATCTCAATTAGATTCTGAGTATGGATTTCTGTCAACTCATATAAATCTAATTATGTATGTTTTATTAATTTAACCATTGTTCCTAAAATGTCATTCATGGATCTCCATCCATCTCGGCATATTACTCTGGCTAGAGATTCTCTGAAGAAGGCAATTATAGAATCATGCGAGATAACTTCCCTTGTTAAATCTGGGATGGTGAATCCTTTGTCAATCACTCAACTATCTTCAAGTAGGTCATGATTGATGGAATATGACATGGTATGAATGTAATGATAGCACAGCAGAAAAACAAAAATTTTTATCATACATACCATACAATTCCAAAGCATGAAACGAAACATGCAATTTTAGGGTTGTAGAACTTACAGCTTTTGATGCCTTTTTGAAAATAGAATTTGGTGATGCCCAGGAACTAAGATGACTTTATCCGCCTTAGATCTCAATCACCAATGCCAAGGAACAGCCTTTTACGCCACTCCCTCTATTCTCACACACACAATTGCACCAATGGCTTAAAATCAAGATTGCTAGCTCTCTTTTCCGGTATTGTGTAAAGGCAATGGTTTGAAGCTACAAAATTTGATTTTGTACTTCTCTTAGGTTGCTATTACTACCCAAGATCACAAGAGAATGAGGAACTATCCTTTCTGCTTGTGAAAATTGGCTAAAAGAAATTCTTGAGAGAGAGAGAGAGTTTCACGCAAAAACCATAGAAAAACTAGGGTTTTTCATTTTTCTTCTCATTCAATATATATCCTTTTATTTTAAGTGATAATTTTAAAATCAAATACTTAAAGATAATTAATTTTAGCCTTTATCACTTAATTAAAAATAAGTAATATTTATTGATAAAAACTCTTTTAATTTATCCAAGATAAAAACAAAAGACATTTAATCAAATAATATCACTTAATTTAGGATAAAAGATAAGACATTTAAATCTAATAAACCACTTAAATAAAACAATACATGTGCCGAAATTCCTTGGTATTTCCCTAGGAATTTCGACCACATCAAATTCCATTTAAATGATTTAATTAGATAAATATATCTTTAGGCTTTAATACTCAATTAATTAAATTAATACATGACATTTAATTAATTGAAATTAAACCTAGTGGGCTGAATTTCTCTCTCTCATAGGCCAAGGTCCAATAGCAATCTAATAACTCATTACACACATTAATTTGACTTTAATTAAAAGCCCAAATTAATGTCCAATACTTAATTTAAATATTTTAAGCCCAATGCTTTGTGTGCGATCTTATAGGTCCATTTAATTTTGGCAATGAATTAATAAATTAATTCAAAGGCTATATATATTCTCTAGCAAGATATTATAGCATTCCAAATTAAATGAAAATGCATATGGCATTTAGTGACCTAATGCAATTTTGCATAGTCCCTTACCCTTAAATATCAGAATTAATATAAGGCATGGAACTAGTCATCCTTATATATTTTAATTCCTTTCTTGATATTCCAGTGACACTGAACTATCAGATAAATAATGATCACTCATTATTTCATCTCGGTATGGACATACACTTCTCAGTTCACTGATGAAGTGGCCGGTGATATTATCTCTCTTATTGAAAGGGGTAATCCCTTTACTTCTCTCATGCTCTCTAACATGAATCAATGCATACCCAATCATACCCGTACTTGTCACTCTGTTACGAGCATGTTAGGTGTATGTCAAAGTACACAGTAATTCATAAAGAGTTTTATAGAGATTTCAGGTCTGAGAACTCCAATACAAAACTTGCATATGAGAAACACTTATGACTTGTACTATGCAGTGTTCTCATGAGCGGATTGTATCCAGATACCATGTTCTTTAACATGTATCTATGATCTCTGATTGACACTTTTTTCCTAATGATCCGTAAGACAGAACTCATAATATTAGAGAGAGCATACTAGTCTTAATTCATTGTTATTCCCATAACAATGACTGACTAGGGATGTTTAGAATGAAGTCTTATTTATTTCAAGGTCTTACAACCATGTGCCTCACACATGATAACTTAAACCGGAACGACATTCTTGGATAGTTCTATCAATTGATATGCACAGGAATACAAAAGATAAACAAATGCCTTATTTTATTAACTAAGTGTTTTATTACAATGTATTGGGGAGAGGGCTTACACTAACAATGATATACCCAATCTCCTAACTATGTTCACTCCCAGTTGGAAGTAATCAGTTATGGAGTCAAAGTATACCACTTGCTACTTAAGATAACTTTGGTGATCTCAAGTTTAAGGATACTTGCACAACCACTATGAAGAGATTCCTCACTGACATAGATTTAATATCCATGTGAGGATTCTCTATGCAGGTCACCAATGAACTTGTTCTTTTAACAAGCATCCACATATTAGCTTTGATTATCTTCCATAATCATAGTTATGAGAACCACTGCTTGAACCATTCAAGAAGCATAACATGTGCTAGTCTGTCCGAATTAACAATGTCCTATCTTGTTAATTCTATGACTAGGGATATTTAGATATTAAGACATTTGCATGCAATAGACATCTCACATCATAAACACCTTCATGATTGCCTTTGCACTGTGTTTATAATATCTAGGACTTCATTTATTAATTTAAGATTTACAAACTCATGTATTTAAACATAGCATTAATAAATGAATGATGCCTTTTATTAAGAATATAAATTTTGTACATATGAGAAACATCACTATTACATGGTCTCTAGGCATACTCTCTAACAATTTTAAATTAATTTGAATTTAAAATACTAAAATAATTTGAATTAATTTAAATCACTTAATTAGAAAGTGATGGAGTCTGAAAATACTACCTAAACTTAGGGGATATTGGCATTCATATGGATTTTCCTTAACAAGTGATATGAATTGATTAAATTGTTTTTGCCTAGTTAGGTTTTTTCTCTCATTTTCGCCACTCTTAAGGGGAAAGGATTATTCCTTCTTCTCTTAGATTTTTGGCAAACATTTGTGAAAAATTGAATGAACAAGATCAGATCTTGTGTCTTTATTTTAATACCCATTGCCAAATTGAAAAAGATTAGAGCTCGCACTCTAGTTTTAAGCCATCTTTGCAAGTGTGTGTGTGAGCATAGAGAGGTGTGGTGTAAAGGCAACATCTTTGGCATTAGGGATCAAAATCAGAGATATATAAGTCCATCTTATATATTGTTCATTGCAAAATCTAGTTTTGAAGTGCATTCAAGCATGTAAGTTTGTTTAAAACCCTAAAATTGCATGTTTCGATTCTATATTGTATATTGCGTGGCATGTATGATCAAAATTTTTATTTTTCCTCTATGTGATCATTTTATTTATGCCATACGATATCCTAGAAGTGGTATCAGAGCCTAATCATGCTTATTTTAGTGCTTTGGATGTGTTATAACTTGATTCAAAATCGTTCGTTACATAAAACATGATGCTAAAATTTTCTATTCTGAGTTTTTTGCATTGGATGAGCGTAAAAATGATTTTAAATGATTATTTAGGAAGTATAATTATTATGACATGTTAATATATTGTCCTAAGATGTTTTTAGAGCTGTTCATGGTCGGTTTTAATTATATATACCTAATTGTATATGTTAATCTTGAAACTAGGTGCTAGTTTGCATGATTTGTGTTTGTAAAGTAACTAGTCTCTCAAAATTAAATGTAGAAATGTGTTTCACATGTTTGTAAGTGATTTTTAAATATTAATAACAGGTCTGGACATGTTTTAAAAATTGGTTTTAATTCTGGTCTATGACAATTTAATTGATTAATTTACAAATCACTTAAAACAATGACTAGTTTGTGTTTGTTGCATGTTTATTCAACATTGTTTGTTTTGTTGTGATTAAAATGGAAAAAAAAACATTTAGATCAAATCTGAAGAAAACCTTAACTCAATTTTTATTACCTTATTTAAGTTATTAAATGGCTCATAAAATCGTTTTAAGTGTTTGTGCATCATTTGTGGCATTATGTGAGCATTAAACAACTAGTTTCATGTTGTTTGTTTGTTTTTTTTATCAATGCCATGTGTAGCATATGTTCTTCATGAATTTTTATGTTTTAATTCATATTGGTTCGTATTATTTGTATTTTTAATGTTTATGGGTTGTATGACGTAAAATTAAAAATGGCAAAATTGGAAATTATACAAGAGTTGATTTATAGCACAAATCTAACTAGTATGTGTTTTGGGCTTTTAAGAGAACTTATTCAATATGAGGATTTATTCCATTGGGCTTTAGCCTAGGCCTATCACGAGGTCTTCTCTTAAAGGTTCCAGTACACAATTACCATTAATGGGTTTGGCTTAATTAATTAAAAATGGACTTTGTTTTATCCATAAATGTTATGCATATTTGTTTGCTTTTTTATGTGATGAATGAACGTGCTGTTAGTGTAAGCCCTAACCCCAATACATTGTAATAAAACACTTTAGTTAATAAAATGAGGCATTTGTTTTATCTATTATATTCCTGTGCATATCAATTGATAGAACTATCCAAGAATGATGTTTCAGTTTAAGTTATCATGTATGAGGCACATGGTTGTAAGACCTTGAAACAATAAAGACTTCATTCTAAATATCCCTAGTCAGTCATTGTTATGGGAATAATAATGAATTAAGACTGGTATGCTCTCTCTAAGTTGAGTTATGTCTTACAGATCATAAGGCCAAGAGTGTCAATCAGAGATCATAGATACATGTTAAAGAACATGGTATCTGGATTTGATCCATTCATGAGAACACTACATGGTACAAGTCATAAGTGTTTCTCATATGCAAGTTTTGTATCGGAGTTCTTAGACCTAAAATCTCTATGAAACTCTTTATGAATTAGTGTGTACTTTGACATACACCTAACATGCTCGAACAGAGTGACAAGTATGGGAATACTTGGGTCTGCATTGATTCATGTTAGAGAGCATGAGAGAAGTGAAGGGACTACCCCTCTCAATAAGAGAGAAAATATCATCGGCCACTTGATTAGTGAACTGAGAAGTGTATGGCCAGAACGAGATGAAATAATGAGTAATCATTATTTATCTGAGAGTTCAGTGTCACTAGAATATCGAGAAAGGAATTAATATATATAAGGATGACTAGTTCCATACCTTATATTAATTCTGATATTTATGGGTAAGGGACTATGCAAAATTGCATTAGGTCACTAAATGCCATATGCATTTTCATTTAATTTGGAATGCTATAATATCTTGCTAGAGAATATATATAGCCTTTAAATTAATTCATTAATTCATTGCCAACATTAAATGGACCTATAGGATCATACACAAAGCATTGGGCTTAAAATATTTAAATAAAGTATTAGGCATTGATTTGGGCTTTTAATTAAAGTCAAACTAATGTGTGCAATGGTTATTAAAATTGCTATTGGACCTTGGTCCATCAGAGAGAGAAATTCAGCCTACAAAGTTTAATTTCAATTAGTTAATTATCTTGTATTAATTTAATTAATTGAGTATTAAAGCCTAAAGGAATTTTAATCAAATTAAATCACTTGAATATGGGATGGTGTGACCAAAATTCCAAGATAAAATTCAAGGGAATTTCGACACATGTATAATTCTTTAATTAAGTGATTTATTACATTAAAATGTCTTATGTTTTATTTCAAATTAATTTGAATTTTAAATTTAAAGGAGTTTGAATCAATATATATTACTTATTTTAAGGAAGTGATTAAGGCTAAATTAACTATCTTGAGGTAGTGGATTTAATAATTATCACTTACAAAATTAAATGATATATATTGAATGAAAAAAAAATCCTAAATGTGTGGCGTGAACTTGTTCTCTCTCTCACAAAATTTTCTTTGTCCAACTTTTACAAGGAGAAAGGATTCTTCCTTATTCTCTTGTGTTCTTAGGCACAATAGCACCTAAAAGAAGTGCAAGATCAAATCTTGTAGCTTTAATCCATTGCCATTACACAATACTTAATTAGAGAGCTAGCAATCTCAGTTTTAAGCTTTGCTTGCAATTGTGTGTATGAACATAGAGAGGAGTGGCTTAAAGGCTGTTCCTTTGGCATTGGTGGTGAAGATATAAGGCTGACATATCCTTATTTTTTCTGGTCATCATCAAATCAAATCTTGAAGTGCATCTAAAGTTGTAAGTTTTAAAACCCTAAAATTGCATGTTTCGATTCTTGTTATGGAATTATTTTGCATGTATGATCAAATTTTATTGTTTTCCTGCTGCATGATCATCATATAAATGCCATGTCATATTCCATCAGTGGTATCAGAGCCTAAACATGCTTATTTTAGTGCTTTAGATGCATGAAATAATTAATCAAAAATCGTTATTATGAAAACATGCAATGCTGAAATTTTCTATTTTGAGTTTTTTGCATTGTTTTGGTGTAAAAATTATTTTAAATGATTAGATAGGTATTATAATTAATATGAAATGTTAATATACTATCCTATGATGTTCTTAGAGCTGTTAATGTTTGGATTTAATTGATAATACCTGATGGTACATGTTAATAATGAAACTAGGTGCTAGTTGGCATGTTAAGTGCTAGTTTAACAACTAGTTTTCAAAATTAAATGTAAAAAACGATTTTGGCATGTTTGTAAGTGATTTTTAAAGATTAAATATCAGGTCTGGAATATTGAAAATTTGGTTTTAATTCTGGTTCATGACAATTTAATTGATTAATTTTAAAATCACTTAAAACTATGACTAGTTTGTGTTTGTTACATGTTTCATTAACATTGTTTGTTTTGGTTTGATTAAAATGGTATAAACACATTTAGATCAAAATGGTATAGAACATTAACTCAATATTTATGACCTTATTTAAATCATTAAATGACTCATAAAATTGGTTTAAGTGTTTGTGCATTTTTGTGGCATCATATAAGCATTAAACAACTAGTTTCATTGTTATTTGTTTGTTTTCCATGAATGTTGTGTATTATATATATGTTCTTCATGATTTTATGGTTTAATTCATGTTGGTACATATTATATGTATTTTTAATGTTTATGGGTTGTATGACATAAAATTAAAAATGGGAAAATTGGAAATTATACTAGAGTTGATTTATGGCACAAATCTAACTAGTTAGTGTTTTGGGCTTTTAAGAGAACTTATTCAATAAGAGGATTTAGTCCATTGGGTTTCGGCCCAGGCCCATCAGGGGGTCTTCTCATAAAGGTTCAAGTACACAATTTCCATTAATGGGCTTGGCTAAATTAATTAAAATTGGACTTTGTTTTATCCATGAATGTTATGTATATTTATTTGCTTGTTTTGTGTGATGAATGGATATGCATGGTGCAGTCATAGGCCCTAGGTTTTGTAATTAAATATGGCCTACGAGCCATTATGTTTTATTGTAAGAGTTTCATTTATTTCTTAGAATAGAATTTACTTGAAGACTTTGTAAATCAAGACGAAGCCCACCGGAGTGGAGAAGCCCAACTCAAAGATTCTTATGTAATAGTATAGAATCTTAGTTGTAGGTTTTTGGGCCCATATTTTTCATGGTTTACTTTATGCAACATATATATATATATGTATGCTATGAATGGATGACAAAGTGTATGCTATGTAAGTCGTAATAAAATTAATCCCTAACATATTAAGTCACAAAGTTGCCTTCCTAATTCAAAACATGTCATGGCATCGATCATCGGTCATGTAGACTAGGAATCCTAGATACACCCGATTATCTTTGTGAGGCATGGGTTGTGAATGTAGGTTGGACTTAACATGGAAAGGGATGCAAGAGGCTTATGCAATCATGGTACACCTCAATGAGATGCTCCATAAGCAAGCTCATCACGAGAGGTTCGTAACAACAAAGGCTTCACTTTCTTGTAAGATGGCTGCGGGTACTCCTGTTAGTACTCATGTACTAAAGATGAAAGGGTATCTTGATACTTTTGAGAAGCTTGAGGTATAAATGCCAAAGGAATTGGCCACTGCCTTGATCTTAGGTTCATTAACTGATGATTATGATCCATTTGTTATGAATTATAACATGCATGCAATGAACAAAATAGTCACTGAGCTTTATGGGATGCTTAAGAATGCTGAAGAGAACATTCGAAAGACCAATCCCGTATTGATTATTTAAGGGGGCATTAAGAAGGGACCCACTAAGGGAAAGGGAAAGGGAAAGGCAAAACCCAATAATGACCTTGCTCGGTTCAAGTCAAATGGGAGTGCACCTCAGGCCGAATCTAAGCCCAAGGCGCAAAAGCTCAAAGAGAGTGAGAGCACTTGCTTCCACTACAACAAGATAGGGCATTAGAGGAAGAATTGCGCTCTCTTCAAGGAAGAACAAAAGAAGAATGGAGCCAAGGCATCTAGTTCTGGTATTTTTGTTGTTGAAATTAACCTTTCTATTTCTACCACTTGGGTATTGAATACCAGTTGTGGTTCTCACATTTGTTCAAATGTGCAGGGGCAAAGAAATAGACAGTCACTTGGGAAGAATGAAGTGGACCTCTATATGGGGAATGGACCACGAGTTGTTGCCATGGAGATAGTCGACTATCAACTCACTTTACCTTCCGAACTTTGTTTAGTTTTGAAAAATTGTTATTATGTGCCTGCTATGAGTAGAAACATTATTTCAGTTTCTTGTTTGGATTTGGATGAATTTTATTTTGTTATTAAAAATGGCAATGCTCATATTCATCACCAAGGCATTTCATATGGCAATGCCATGTTGCAAAATGGCCTTTATATCCTTGATCTACAAAATAAAGAGTCCATATACAACATTAATACAAAGAGGGTTAAATCAAATGAATTGAACCCTACTTACTTCTGGCATTGTCATTTAGGGCATGCAAATGAAAAATTCATTTCAAGACTCCATAAAATTAGAGTGCTTGGGTCATTCCACTTAGAGTCTTATGACATATGCGAGCCATGTTTGCATGGAAAAATGACAAAGAGTCCTTTTAACAAGAAATGTGAGAGGACTAATGACTTATTGGAACTAATACATACCAATGTATGTGGACCTTTAAGTACACAAGCTAGACGTGGCTTTAGCTACTTCGTAATGTTCATAGATGACTTAAGTAGATATGGCCACATCTATCTAATGAAGTACAAGTCTGAAACTTTTGAGAAATTCAAAGAGTTTAAGAACAAAGTAGAAAACCAACTTGGCAGAAGTATAAAAGCCATTGGATCAAAGTGAGGTGGCGAATACTTAAGCCAAGAATTTGATGGTCATCTAAAAAAGTGTGGTATTATTTCACAGCTCACTCCTCCCAGAACGTCACAATGGAATGGTGTGTCTGAAAGGAGAAATCGAACTCTGTTGGACATGGTTCAATCTATGATGAGTCAAGCTAATCTTTCTGTCTCTTTTTGGGGTTATGCATTAGAAACTGCTGCATTTCTACTAACCCATACTCCAACTAAACCAGTTGAGAAGACACTATATGAAGTATGGACTGGGAAAGAACCAAATATATCGTTTCTCAGAATTTAGGGCTGTGAAGCACATGTTAAGAAATTAACATCTGACAAACTAGAGTCGAAATCCACTGTCTGCTTGTTTTTGGGTTATCCCAAAGAAACAAAGGGATACTACTTTTACTCACAAGTCGAGAACAAAGTATTTGTTGATCGCAAGTCTGTTTTCATGGAAAAGGAGTTCCTTCTCAAGAAAGACAGTGGGAGTAAAGTAGAACTTGGAGAAATTCAAGCACCACAAACTCCTATAGTGAGTTGGAAATGGGATCAAGTTCACAACCAGTTGTTGAATAAGAACCCATTACACAAGAACCTAGAAGGTCCTGTAGGGTACGTCAGGTGATTGAGAGATATGGATTTCTAATCACTGATATTGACATTATTGAGTTAGTAGATCTTGAGGATCTACTACCTATTGAGAAGCTATTGAGAGCCTAGACTCGAAAAATTGGCTTGAAGCAATGAAATCCGAGATGTAATCAATGTACAATAAACAGGTTTGGACCTTGGTTGATTCACTGAAAGGTGCTAAGGTAATTGAATGCAAGTGGCTATTTAAACTCAAAGCTGATAAGACCTACAACGGTAGATTAGTAGCTAAAGGTTTTTGACAAACTCATGGTGTAAACTATGATGAAAACTTTTTTCCTGTAGTCATGCTCAAGTCCATTAGGATCTTGCTTGCAATAGCGGCATATCATGATTATGAGATGTGGCAAATTGATGTCAAAACTACTTTCCTCAACAGAAATTTACTAGAGGATGTGTATATGACACAGCCTGAGGGTTTTATCAATCCCAAGCATCCTAAGAAGGTTTGCAAGCTTCAAAAATCAATTTATGGATTAAAGCAAGCATCCCGACATTGGAATCTTCATTTTGATGAGGCAGTCAAAGAATTTGACTTCATTAAGAATGAAGATGAGCCTTGTGTGTATAAGAAGGTTAGTGGGAGCATAGTAGTATTTCTGGTCCTATATGTGGACGACATCCTTCTCATTTGGAATGACATTCCAACATTGCAAATGGTTAAGCAATGGTTGGGGAAATGTTTCTCAATGAAAGACTTAGGTGAAGCAGAGACAATACTTGGTATTTGAATCTATAGAGATAGATCGAATCGGCTTTTAGGACTAAGTCAAGAAAAGTACATAGACAAAGTACTAAAGAGTTTTAGTATGGGAGACTTAAAGAAAGGGTACATACCTTTGGCTTTGGGAGTTTCTGTGACTAAAGAACAGTGCCCTAAAACCAAAGAGGAAAGGGACAACATGAGTAGAATCCCATATACATCTGCTATTGGATCTATCATGTACGTTATGTTATGTACTAGGTTAGATGTTGCTCATGCACTGAGTATAACCAATAGGTTTCAGCAAGACCCTAGTGAGAAGCACTGGTCTGCTATAAAAGGGATTCTAAAGTACCTACGAAAGACTAAGGATCACTTCTTGGTGTATGGTGATTAAGAAGAGCTCGTCATACAAAGTTATGCCGATGCTGCTTTTTAGACCAGTACTCAGGACTTAAGATCACAATCTAGATTTGTTTTTGTTTTGAACGGTGGTGCTATTAGCTGGAGAAGCTCAAAGCAAGAGACTGTTGCTAACTCAACTACAAAATCTAAGTATATTGTAGCAAGTGAGGCTGCAAAAGAGGCTATTTGGATTAGAAATTTCATTTCTAGATTAGGAGCGGTCCCAAGCATCCTAGATCCATTAGAAATTTTATGTGATAACAATGGGGCCATCGCACAGGCCAAGGAGCCCCGATCACACCAGAAATCCAAACACATACTCAAGAGGTACCACCTGATCAGAGAGATCATTGATCGTGGGAACGTCAAGGTTAGCAACATAGCAAGTGAAGACAATGTAGCAAATCCTTTGACGAAAAAGTTGCATCCAAATCTGCACAAAGCTCATTTGAGAGCGTTCGGTCTTAGGGCTATGCCCAATTGAGACTAGTGCTAGTGGGAGATAGTTAGTGTAAGCCCTAGCCCCAATACATTGTAATAAAACACTTTAGTTAATAAAATGAGGCATTTGTTTTATCTATTGTATTCCTGTGCATATCAATTGATAGAACTATCCAAGAATAACGTTTCAGTTTAAGTTATCATGTGTAAGGCACATGGTTGAAAGACCTTGAAACAATAGAGACTTCATTCTAAATATCCCTAGTGAGTCATTGTTATGGGAATAACAATGAATTAAGACTAGTATGCTCTCTCTGATAAGTTATGTCCTGTCTTATGGATCATAAGGACAAGAGTGTCAATCAGAGATCATAAATACATGTTAAAGAACATGGTATTTGGATTCAATCCATTCATGAAACACTACATGGTACAAGTCATAAGTGCTTCTCATATGCAAGTTTTGTATCGGAGTTCTTAGACCTAAAATCTCTATGAAACTCTTTATGAATTAGTGTGTACTTTGACATACACCTAACATGCTCGTAATAGAGTGACAAGTATGGGTATGCTTGGTTATGCATTGATTCTTGTTAGAGAGCATGAGAGAAGTGAAGGGATTACCCCTCTCAAAAAGAGAGAAAATATCATCGGCCACTTGATCAATGAACTGAGAAGTGTATGGCCATACCAAGATGAAATAATAAGTAATCATTATTTATCTGAGAGTTCAGTGTCACTGGAATCAAGAAAGGATGACTAGTTCCATGCCTTATATTAATTATAATATTTATGGGTAAGGGACTATGCAAAATTGCTTTAGGTCACTAAATGCCATATGCATTTTTATTTAATTTGGAATGCTATAATATTTTGCTAGAGAATATATATAGCCTTTGAATTAATTCATTAATTTATTGCCAACATTAAATGGACCTATAGGATCGGACACAAAGCATTGGGCTTAAAATATTTAAATAAAGTATTGGGCATTAATTTGGGCTTTTAATTAAAGTCAAATTAATGTGTGTGATGGGTATTAAAATTGCTATTGGACCTTGGTCCATGAGAGAGAGAAATTCAGCCCACAAGGTTTAATTTCAATTAGTTAATTATCTTGTATTAATTTAATTAATTGAGTGTTAAAGCCTAAAGGAATTTTAATCAAATTAAATCACTTGAATATAGGATGGTGTGACCGAAATTCCAAGATAAAATTCAAGGGAATTTTGGCACATGTATAATTCTTTAATTAAGTGGTTTATTAGATTAAAATGTCTTATGTTTTATTTCAAATTAATTTGAATTTTAAATTCAAAGGAGTTTTAATAAATATAAATTACTTATTTTAAGGTAGTGATTAAGGCTAAATTAACTATCTTGAGGTAGTGGATTTAAGAATTATCACTTACAAAATTAAGTAATATATATTGAATTAAAAAAAAAAAAGAAAAACCCTAAGTGTGTGGTGTGAACTTGTTCTGTCTCTCACAAAATTTTCTTTGGCCAGCTATCACAAGGAGAAAGGATTCTTCCTCGTTCTCTTGTGTTCTTAGGTAGCAATAGCACCTAAAAGAAGTGCAAGATCAAATCTTGTAGCTTCAATCCATTGCCATTACACAATACTTAATCAGAGAGCTAGCAATCTCAGTTTTAAGCTTTGCTTGCAATTATGTGTGTGAATATAGATAGGAGTGGCGTAAAGGCTGTTCCTTTGGCATTGGTGGTGAAGATCTAAGGCTAACGTATCCTTCTTGGTTGCTAGTCATCATCAAATCAAATCTTGTAGTGCATCTAAAGTTGTAAGTTTTAAAACCCTAAAATTGTATGTTTCGATTCTTGTTATAGAATTGTTTGGCATGTATGATCGAATTTTATTGTTTTTCCATTGCATGATCATCATATAAATGCCATGTCATATTCCATCACGTGAATGGTCCATTTCAAGGCCTTGGGTTATGTAATTAAATATGGCTTGTGTGTCATTATGGGTTATTGTAAAATTTTCAATTATTTCTTAGTATAGAATTTATTTAAAGACTTTGTAAATCAAGATGAAACCCATCGGAGTGGAGAAGCCCAACTTGAAGATTCATATGTAATAGTATAGAATCTTAGTTATGGGTTTTTGGGCCCATGTTTTTCACGCTTTACTTTACACAATTATATATATACATGCTATGAATGGATGACAAAGTGTATGCCATGTAAGCCGTAATAAAATAAATCCCTAAAATAGTAAGTCATAAAGTTGCCTCGCTAATTCAAAATATATCAAGGCATTGATCATCGGTCACGTAGACTAGGAGTCCTAGATGTGCCCGATTATCTTTACAAGGCATAGGTTATGAATGTAGGTTGGACTTAATATGGAAAGGGATGTCCGGACTAGGCAAGTAATAAATGGGTTTATGCTAGAACATCTTAAAATGTTAGCCCATTTGATCCAATAGTCGTGTACGAGACATGATTGGAGTTTTCCTACCTAAGTAACTTAAATCTTTAGGTGTACAAGCTCAACTTGACTAATAAGTTGTTGTGAAAAGTGGATCTTGGCCCACATTAAATCACTAATGCGAATTATTTAAAGGGATATTAATTCAGTTTGTGGGATTTTATTAAGACCTCATTTAATCTTGCTAAATTTATATTATTATAGATTGAAAAATGGCTTCTTCAAAAAATAACTTTTCATTGCGATCGTTCCTAAAAAAGGACAAATTGAATGGCACCAATTTTATAGACCGGTCTCGAAACTTGAGAATTATTCTTAAGGAAGAGAAAAAGTCTTATGCTTTGGATGCACCCTTGCCCGGAGAACCTACTAGGAATGCCTCTGCAGTTCAAAAGGAAACTTTTGAGACTAAGAATAGTGACTCCAATGATGTGACCTATCTGATGCTAGCCACTATGGTGCCCGATTTGCAAAAGAAATTCATGAACCAAAAGGCCTATGCAATTATGGTGCACCTCAAGGAGATGTTCCAAGAAGAAGCTCGTCACAAGAGGTTTCTGACAACAAAGGCCTTGATTTCTTATAAGATGGCTGCGGGTACTCCTATTAGTACCCATGTACTAAGGATGAAAGGGTATCTTGATACTCTTGAGAAGCTTGAGGTACAAGTCCCAAAGGAATTGGCCACTTACTTGATCTTAGGTTTATTGACTAATGATTATGATCCATTTGTTATGAATTATAACATGCATGCAATGAACAAGACAGTCATCGAGCTTCATGGGATGCTTAAGAATGCTGAAGAGAACATTCAAAAGACCAATCCCATACTTATGGTTCAAGGGGGCATTAAGAAGGGACCCGCTAAGGGAAAGGGGAAAGGAAAGGCAAAACCCAAGAATAACCAGGCATGACCTAAGTCTAGTGGGAGTGCACCTCAAGCCTAACCCAGGCCTAAGGTGCAGAAGCTCAATGAGAGTGAAAGCATGTTCTTCCATTGCAACAAGTTAGGGCATTGGAGGAAGAATTGTGCTCTCTCTTAGGAAGAACAAAAAAAGAATGGAGCCAAGGTGTCCAGTTCTAGTATTTTTATTTTTGAAATTAACCTTTCTATTTTTTCCACTTGGGTATTGGATACCGATTGTGTTTCTCATATTTTTTCAAATGTACAGGGGCTAAGAAATAGGCGGTTACTTGGAAAGAATGAAGTGGACCTCCGTGTGGGGAATGGAACACGAGTTGCAGCCATGGAGATAGGTGACTATAGAATCACTTTACCTTCTGGACTTTGTTTAGATTTAAAAAATTATTATTATGTGCCTGCTATGAGAAGAAACATTATTTCAGTTTCATGTTTGGATATGGATGGATTTGACTTTGTTATTAAAAATAGCAATATTCATATTCATCGCCAAGGTATTTTATATGGTAATGCTATGTTACAAAATGGCCTTTTATATTTTTGATCTACAAAATAAAGAGTCCATATACAACATTAATACAAAGATGGTTAAATCAAATGAATTGAGCCCTACTTACTTCTGGCATTGTCCTTTAGGACATACAAACGAAAAATGCATTTCAAGACTCCACAAATCTGGAGTGGTTAGGTCATTCAATTTGGAATCTTATGACACATGCGAGCCATGTTTGCATGGAAAGATGATGAAGAATCCTTTTAATAAGAAAAGTGAGAAGACTAGTGACTTATTGGGACTAGTACATACCAATGTATGTGGACCACTAAGTACATAGGCTAGAGATGGTTTTAGTTACTTCATAACATTCATAGATGACTTTAGTAGATATGGCTACGTCTATTTAATGAAGCATAAGTTTGAGACTTTTGAAAAATTCAAGGAGTTTAAGAACGAAGTAGAAAAAAAACTTGGCAAAAGTATAAAAGCTATTCAATCATATCAAGGTGACGAATACTTAAGCCAAGAGTTTGACAGTCATCTAAAGAAGTTTGGAATTATTTAATAGCTCACTCCTCCTGGAACACCACAATGGAATGCTGTGTCCGAAAGGAGAAATCGAACTTTATTGGACATGGTTCGATCAATAATGAGTCAAGCTAATCTTCCTTTCTCTTTTTGGGATTATACATTAGAAATGACTATATTTCTACTAAATCGTACTCTAACTAAAGTAGTTGAGAAGACACCATACGAGGTATGGACTGGGAAAGAGCCCAATATGTCATTTCTTAGAATTTGGGGTTGTGAAGCACATGTTAAGAAATTAACATATGACAAACTAGAGTCCAAATCCACCATCTGTTTGTTTGTAGGTTATCCCAAAGAAATAAAGGGATACTACTTTTACTCACAAGCCGAGAACAAAGTGTTTATTGCTCGCAAGGCTATTTTCTTGGAAAAGGAATTCCTTCTCAAGAAAGACAGTGGGAGTAAAGTACAACTTTGAGAAATTCAAGTGCCACAAACTCCTGTAGAGGATGAGTTGGGAATTGGATCAAGTTCAAAACCAGTTGTGGAACAATAACCCATTGTACAAGAGCCTAGAAGGTTCGGTAGGGTACGTTGGGAGATTGAGAGGTACGGATTTCTAATCACCGATAGTGACACTATTGAGTTAGTGGATAGTGAGGATCCAACTACCTATAGAGAAGCATTGAGAGACCTAACTCAAAAAATTGGCTTGAAGCCATGAAATCCGGGATGCAATCAATGTACGAAAGCAAGGTTTAGACCTTGGTTGATCCATCAAAAGGTGCTAAGGTAATTCTATTTAAACTCAAAGCTAACCAGACCTACAAAGGTAAACTAGTAGCAAAAGGTTTTCACCAAATTCATGGTGTTGACTATGATGAGACCTTTTTGCCTGTAGTCATGCTCAAGTCCATTAGGATCTTGCTTGCCATAGCTACATATCATGACTATAAGATATGGCAAATGGATATCAAAATTTCTTTCCTCAATGGAAATCTATTTGAGGATGTGTATATGACACAGCCTGAGGGTTTTGTCAATCCCAAGCATCCTAAAAAGGTGAGCAAGCTTCAAAAATCCATTTATGGATTAAAACAAGCATCTCGAAATTGGAATCTTTATTTTGATGAAGCAGTCAAAGAATTTAACTTCATCGAAAATGAAGATGATCCTTATGTGTACAAAAAGGTTAGTGGGAGCATAATAGTATTTTTGGTCCTATACGTGGATGACATCCTTCTCATTGGGAATGAAATTCCAACATTGCAAAAGGTTAAGCAATGGTTGGGGAAGTGCTTCTCGATGAAAGACTTAGATGAAGTCGAGACAATACTTGGTATTCAAATCTATAGAGATAGATCAAATAGGCTTTTTGGACTAAGTCAAGAAAAGTACATAGACAAAGTACTAAAGCATTTTAGTATAGGAGACTCAAAGAAAGGGTACATACCTTTGGCTTTGGGAGTTCCTTTAACTAAATAATAGTGTCTTAAAACTAAAGAGGAGAGGGATAACATGAGTAAAATCCCATATGCATCTGCCATTGGATCATTATGTACGCTATGTTATGTACTAGATTGGATGTTCCATATACACTGAGTACAACCAGTAGGTTTCAACAAGACCCTGGTGAAAAGCACTAGTCTGCTATAAAGGGGATTCTAAAGTACATGCGAAGGACTAAGGATCACTTTTTAGTGTATGGTGGTCAACAAGACCCTGGTGAAAAGCACTAGTCTGCTATACAAGCCGCTCAAGATCAACAAAGATCATATACAAATCTAAAAGGGAAAACATCAAATTCCACATGGGAGATAAAGTCTTCTTAAAGGTATCACTTTGGAAGAAATTTATACAGTTTGGGAATAAGAAAAAACTCAACCCAAGGTATATTGGACCGTATAAAGTGATAGAGAGAGTTAGGCCCATGGCATATAAATTGATTCTTCAAATTAAATTAATCAAGCTATATGATGTATTCCATGTTTCAATGTTAAGGAGGTATCGATATGATGAATCTTATAAAACTCTAGTTTAAGATATTTAGGTTCATCTGGATTTCTCTTATGAAGAAGATCCAATAGTTATTTTAGCCAAAGAAGTGAAATAGCTTTATAGTAAAGAAATTCCATTATTAAAAGTGTTGTGGCATCATCATAGAGTGGAAAAAGCCATATGGGAACCTAAAGCCACTATTAAATCTCAATATTTGTAATTTTTCACTTCAGGTATAAATTTTGGGGACAAAATTCTCTTAAAAGGGAGAGAAATGCAGAGCCCTAAAACATACCCTGGTAGGAATTGGAACATTTTTAAAAGTGTGTAGGCTTGAGTGTTGATGCATATTAGTCTTAATTGATTTTTAGGGACACAGTTGGTATTTATGAATTTCTTTTAGGTATTTGGCAAAATATGTAAGTTAGGGGTTATGTATGTGTAAATAATGAATTTAGGCCTTATATTAATGTGAGAAATGACACCATATGCTACTGGTAATTAAAATATTAATGAAGGATCATATGAGAATTTTTCAAGTGATTTAAAGTATAAACCTATGGGAGATTGACAACTTAGGTAGTCTAGAATATGTCTAATTAATGAAGAATAAATATGCTTCCTTAAAAAGCTAGGCTGGATCTCTTATTCATCCATCATTTTAGATTTTTCCTTTTCTTCTTCTTTTTCTTCTCCAATTTCATTAAAAATTGCCCTTCTTCCTGGATTTGAGAGAGAGAGTTTGAGCACCTTATGTGATTCAAGTGGGTAAATTATAAAAATTAAATGAAAAATCATCATCTTATGCTACTCATTTTTTTTATCATTCAAAATAAAATATACATGCAAATTTTTTAAGGATTAATTGGTAGCATTTTGTGGTAATAGTTGAAGAGCAAGGGAAAAGCAAGGGTAAGGAAAAGATCTAAGCTTGAAGCTATAAGTTTTCAAAGGGTAAGAGAGTTAATAATTTACATATGTTTATTATTATGTGATTGCTAGAAATCTTTCTTGGTGTTATTGATGTTAAAAAATAAGGTGAATAAGGTGTGGAAATGTGTATGTAGCATGGAATATTCATAGAAAAGCAATGTTGGGTATTTTGTTATAGGTTCCATCAGACTTGTAGGGGAAGAAATGGATATAACATGGCTTGTGGGTCTATAAAAATTATGAGGCTAAGGAAAAATTAAGCTAGAAATGTATATATTTAATTCATGTGAAAGGAGTGAAGTGGCATTTTTATCTGAAGACTCATAAAATCCATTATGAAGATAGACCTAGATTATTACTTTATTATTTAGAGTAATGCATGTTATTATAGGTAGAAACTTGCTAGAATATTTTAAATTAGTTGATTCTTATGGCATTAGAAACTAGACTTATAATGTAACATTTGTTTAAAATGACATTTTACCTAAAATTCTCATTTGATTGACCTAAAACCCTGTACAAGTAAGATTATGAGTTGTTATCTACAGAATTTAGAACTTCTATATCTACCCAACTGGATTGGCTATTTTTCAGTCAAGGATACCACCCACCCGACTAGAATGATCTCAATCCAATTGGGTTATTCACATTTATTTGATACAAATTACCCCTCACCCAACTAGATTAAATTCCAATCCAATCGGGTACCCTGTTAATCAGCTAACCTAGCTGGATTGATTTCAATCTAGCTGGGTTGCTCAACCAAATTCAATTAAAATGGGTATCACCCAAATGATTTGAACCTCCATCTAGTTTGGTACCCCCTATTTTACCTATACACTTAGATCGACTTTTTATTTTCCAAAATATTTTGAACATTTTGAAAACTATGTAAACACTTTAGAAAATCTAAGTAACAATTAGATTGCAGGTTTAATTAATACTCTTGACTTTAAATTTCAATTGAAAAACATTAAGAAGACACTAATAGTATCCCCTCATCATTAATCATGTGTAAGGTTTATACTTCTCAACATATACTTATGAGCATAATTTGGATAAGAATAAATTTATCCCTACTATCTTTCAATTTTGAGTGTCTATAGTTAATAATATGTAATAAATTTTGGCCTACTAAGTCTGAGCATTATGTGAATTGTCATGCCTAAATAGTAACCATAGTTGCTATTATTACATTATGGTGTCTTCTGATCTTGGTGCTACAACACCTTCTAATTTATTAAAATTATAAGGTTATTACCTCTTTTGTTTGATGCTCAATAAGAGTATATTTTGTTCTGTACCCAATACCCAAAATAAGAGTATCTTTTGTTTTGTACCCAGTACCCAAAGTTACAATAATTTATAAGTTTACTACAATTGTTTTATGTTTCATGTCTATTTGATCATGTATGTTATGAATTAGTTAGAATTATATTCCAAAGATCAAGCAATATTTTCTGAACTAATTTATTATATTTATGTTTATCTACTTATTTAATTATGTAGTTACTTATTATGCATATGTTACTTCCTCATGATTATCAGCATTCATTTGCAAGTGAAATGATGGAATAAAGCAAATTTTGGAGTCAAGACAACCATAAATAGCTCAAGATATCATTGAGTCTTGTAGATAACTATAGTATTAGTATTTTGACTTTGTAAATAATACAAAGTGAAATAAAATTTTTCATAACCTTTTAATATTATTTAATAATTAAATTACTATAAATATACATTTAAGCCTACATACATAGTTTTGTAACTAGTTGAAATGTTTTTTTTTATATCTACATGGTTGCTTATATTTAGTGTACAAATTTAAAATATATATATATAAATAATAATAAAATTCTTAATAGATTTGAACTTTTTGTATAAGTACTACAATCCTATTATAATGACCTAAATTATACCTTAGTAGGGATATGACAAATTCAAGGATAGATATATACACATATAAGTGAATTATAACTGTTACACAAGTAATTACTAGTTTGGGACGTAATTGGTATTAATGAATAAGTTAAGGGGCAATTTCGCAATATATTGAATTGAGACCTACATTGTTAGAGAGTATGCCCTAGAGCCCATGTAATGGGGATGTATTTCATATGTATGAACTCATATTTTTAATAAAAGGCATCATTTATTTATTAATGTTATGTTTAAATACATGAGTTTGTAAATCTTAAATTAATAAATGAAGTCCTATATATTATAAACACAGTGCAAAGGCAATCAGGAAAGTATTCATGATGTGAGATGTCTATTGCATGCAAATGTGATAATATCTAAATATCCTTAGTCATAGAATTAACAAGATAGGACATTGTTAATCCGGACATACTAGCACGTGTTATGCTTCTTGAATGATTCAAGCAGTGGTTCTCATAACTGTGATTATAAAAGATAATCAAAGCTAACATGTGGATGCTTGTTATAAGAACAAGTTCATTGGATACCTATAAAGAGAATCCTCACATGGATATTAAATCTATGTCAGTGAGGAATCTCTTCATAACAGTTGCGCAAGTATCCTTAGACTTGAGATCACAAAAGTTATCTTAAGTAGTAAGTGGTATACTTTGACTTCATAACTGATTACTTCCAACTGGAGGTGAACATAGTTAGGAGGTTGGGTATATCATGACCTACTTGAAGTTAGTTGAGTGATTACATATTATACTACCAATATGGACAGGAACCCAATGGGTCACACATATATAAAGTAAAAGATAAAATGGTAAAATGACAAGGATAATTATATTTGATATTATTATGGGATAAGAGAGATGAATAAGAGAGTAATTAATTAAAGAGTTTAATTAATTATGATTAAGTGGAATTATTCGCAGAACTTTTTAGACATGTTCTGCAAAATAGACCTAATTGAAATATTGTATTTTATAATTAATTATTATTGGACTATAAGTGTTATAGGGCTGATATAATAATTAATAGATCCATTGGATAGATTAAAGAGGCCCAAATAATTGGTTTTGGTGCAGAAACCCTTAAGAGGAAGGGTTACACGTCAAACCCAGATAGAAGGCCTTAGAGGCCTAATTCTTGGACCAAAATAAATTAAATATATTCCATAAGTGTTATGGAGCCTACATATTTAATTTGGATGGATTTGGAATTCATTTGGGTGATTAAATCCAAGTGTATGCATAAAGGGCCTAGTTTAGGGGTTTTGTGGATAGTTCTTTATGAATGGACTTAAATTGGATTTAATTGAACCCAAATAAGTTATTAATAATTCTATAAGCCCATTTAATATTTCTCCAGCAATTTTAAAGAGCCCAATCCTATTATAAAGTTGGATTTTTAACCTAACTATAAAAATCCAAGTGATAGGGATTTTAGGGTTAAGTGAACAATTAAAAAAAAAAGAAATTCTCTCTCTCAAAAACCCTAGCCGCCACTCCCTTGCTAGCATCAAGAGGAATTCGGCCAACCTTGTGGTTCCTCCATTCTTGGTTCATTTATTCCTTCTCTAATGTGGATTACTAATTGGAGGTGTTCAACTTTTGATACTGTGGTTTGCAACAACTCGGTGAGAAGGAAAATCAACTATTCAACAAAAATCAAATGTGATTTTTCTTATTCTCATTAATATTTATATTATAAATTCATGGCAAGATCAAATCTATTGGTTAAAAATTTTAAATTTTGCTTATGTATGTAACCGATAATTCCCAACATACATGCACAATTATATATAAGATATGGATTAATGTGTTAATAAAGTTAAGATTGCATGTAATTATATGAATAGAGGAAGAGTAGTGGCCGACCATATTGGAATCCAATTGTAGAAATTCTCTTCTCCTTCGCTGATACTATGTGGAATGGTCTATTGTTTTGTGTGTATTTTATTCATTTAAGTAACTAAGTATGTAGTATTATATATATATATATATATATATATATATATATTAGGTGTTTTTGCTTAATTATTGTGTTTAATTGTAATTGTAGGATAAGGTGAGGTGCTTCACAAATGGAGCAAAGAAGGAGGATTTCTTTACGACTCGGATAGACTTCACGAGTCCCAGCAGTAGTTCATAAGTCGTGAAGGCAATCATGATTTAGTAAGGAAAGTAGCACAATTCACGAGTCGAACAAGCATCCACGAGTCAGCATACAGTGAAGACAGTTTGATGGAGTTCACGACTCATGAAGATGTTCATGAGTCGAACATGATGCCTGCTCCCAAACGATGCCATCTTTCTGTACATTATTTTTCAGCCAAACATCATGTCCCTCCATGGCAACTTTTCACATTGACAACCATTATGAAGAGACATGTTTATAGAGTTTTATAAATATAGATGGCATTAAGTGAAGAAAGGAGAAAAATCAATGTTTAGTTTTTAGAAATATAGTTTTGTTTTGGATAACATTTTTACTTAGCTTTTATTAGATGATTACAAAGGGACAAAGTCAAGATTATCTTTAATTCAATTATTTATTTGGCTAGATTCCTTTGTACATTATAACTATGCACTAGTATTTGTTTATGACATGTTTATTATTATTATGAATGAAGTATGATTTATATCTATTTGTGTTCTTTGATTTGCTATGTATGATTGGCCACCATATTTGGCATGTTAGTCAATTTGTTCGCAATGAGAGTTGGAATTCTTTGATGGAAAAACAAATGAATGTACTTAAAGCATTGAATTCCTTTAATTTGACTTAAGGAATTCACTTTGAGGGGTTAAGGAATTGGCATAGAGCTTTATAATTTTTGTTTAACTCTATAATGAAATGAGAGTGTTTATAAACTCTAAATGAAAACATCTTTACTGACAACGAGAGTTGCTTTAAAGAATCTTGGCTAAATTCTCCATTCACTTTATTTATACAATTACTAGAACTTATTCTTAGATGAATTACTATTTCACATTTCTAATGTATGTTCATACCATCATTTAAGTCATCTTTAATCCAATTTCATATGCAAAGTAGTTTAGATATTTATTTAAATACATAATCTACATTTTATTCGCTACCTATCCATTTACTCTTGATGGTTTCAATACAAAATTTACCCTGTTCCCTTTGGAACGATACCCTACTCATCTTATACGCAGTCTAGTGAGACTAAGGATTCAAATAAATCCCCATCATTCGGCACCAAAACTCACCTAATTACACCTATAAGGAAATTATAGGAAGAAGGGTAAGTTAAAAGGTGATTTAAAACATTAGGTAAATAATTTATGCATTCAAGTATAAACCCTTTTGTTCCCTTCTCTTCCCATCATTCAAGATTCGAGAATGAATGTGTAATTATATTTGTGTTTAATTTGAGTGTAATTCATGCTCTAGTGGAAGGAAAGGCAAATGAGAGGTGGTTATGAGGCGAACAGAAATGGAATCATCTAGTCTACAAGAGGTATGAGGTTAATTCCTACAATTTTTATAGTATTTTAAAGGATTAATTAAGTTTATTATGAATTTTTGTTATTGTATTGATGAAGGATAAAGAAATTGTGAGTAATTCATGTTTTTGAGAATAAATTAAGCATTAAATTAATTTATGTGAAAATCTAGTTTTAGTTCACTTGAACCAGTCCTAATATTTTGGCCATAACCTAGCCTATAGACCTTAAAATTAAGTAATTCTATTGTTATTGGAATCTTATGACATAGGGATTCAACTTTCATGATGAACTCTAGAGCAAATTCTACCCCTAGAATACTCAAAAATGACCTAAGATATTAAAGTTTGTTGTTACCTCCTAATTTGGACTAACTTAGAGTATTTTATATATAAATCCTAAAATATAGCTCTAAATTGCATGAAGGGGAATAAAAGTCTAAAAAACCATTTGGGATAATTTTGAGTGTAACTAGATTAAATCTACTATGCAAAGTTTAACATAGAGGTTGTCATAGGGAGTTTAAAAGTCTATTGAAGGTCATGGCTAATAGGAATTTGTTACCACCATAACCCTAGCTTTTGGAATTTTATTTTTTTGTAGTTATAGGGCTTATAGTGGGCATAAAATAGTGACCACCAAGGCCCTTATTTGTTTTCATTAGTCACAGCTAGCAGGATTTTATAACCACCATAACTTTAGCTTCTGAAAGAATTGTATCATTTTTGCTTAGGCCTCACGATGGGCATGCATTTATAACCACCGTGAACCTTTTTTATTTGTAGTTTTATTGAATTTTCTCTTTAAATGAGTTGAAAATTGGCAAAGTATTTTATATGATTATGTAAGCTCACTTAATGTACATTTAAGTATGCATTTAGTTGTCTAGACTCGTTACTGGTTAGGTGCTCAAGTATAGTAATAAGGGTATTATATGACATACTATCGGGTAATATATGATTATATCTATGAATTATCTAATTAACAATTATGAATATGAAATAAGATACATTTGACTAAACATGGATAATGTGAGCACCTTTCTTTACTAAATGACTTTAGATTGTGGGTACATTATTCAGATAAAGAATCTAGCATGTTAAGTGTTAGCGATAGGTATATAACCATGTTTAAAAAATGATATAGTACCTTATTTAGTCTAAGGTTAGTTTTACTCACCAAAAAGTTATAAAATCTCATCTGAATTTTCTCAAATATTTAAGAAACCTTGTAAATACTTATAGAAAGGTAGAACATAACTATACACACACTTGGAATAAAAATGGTATAATGAGATTCTTCATTAAATGAGATGCATTTAAGATAAATAATATGTTTATAACTGATTTTATGTATAATCCATAGATATAAGGTTATGACACTCTCTAGTGATTTGCAATATAGATTATATAATTAAAATAGAGTATATTAAGATATGAATATCATACTCCTAAAGATAGAAGGTGGATAGGTTTGGTTAATAACAAACTAATTACATAAATGCATGTTTAAATGTATTCAATATTGTAATTGTATATGTGACTATAATATGACAACAAGTGCATATAATGTACGTAATGACCTAAAATAGGCCATAATAGAATTCAAGGGCATTATCATGTTATTAATATCTAATAAATCTTAATTAAAGAAATTATTATAAGTTAAGAACTTATGGATTAATGGTCCCATGTGGTAAAGGGTTAGAGAGTCCATTAAAATTGTGGTATACAAGGGTACAATAAAAAAAAGAATTATAGTTAAGTTGTTAACTATGATATAATTATGTATAAGTGGATCAAATCAATAAAATAATGGAAGATAGGGTGTAATTAAAGAAAATAAAGTAATCATAAGGTCAAATTGGAAAAAAATAAATAGGGACATATTTCTAACATGCAAATAGATAAGGGAGCATAAGGATACTTTACCTTTCTATTTAAGTGCTAAAGCCTTTGCATGTTGGAGAGAGAATATTTGTTTCGTTCTTAAGATGAGAAGAACAAATTTGGCAAGAAAAAAAAGAGAAAGAAATGCAAATTTTCATTTTTTCCTTCATTTTTCACTAAAAATTATAATTTCTCTTCTCTTTCTCTTGTAAAATCCATTAATATCTTAGAGAGTCCATTAAAATTGTGTTATACAAGGGTGCAATAGAAAAAAAATATAGTTAAGTGGTCAATTATGATATAATTATGTATAAGTGGATCAAATCAATAAAATAATGAAAGATGGGGTGTAATTAAAGAAAAGAAAGTAATCACAGGGTCAAATTGGAAAAAGACAAATAGGGACATATTTCTAACATGCAAATAGATAAGGGAGCATAAAGATACTTTGCCTTTCTATTTAAGTGCTAAAGCCTTTGTATGTTAGAGAGAGAAAATATTTGTTTCATTCTTGAGATGATAAGAATGAATTTGGCAAGAAAAAAAGAGAATGAAATCCAAATTTTCATTTTTTCCTTCATCTCTCACTAAAAATTATAATTCCTTTTGTCTCTCTCTTGTAAAATCCATCAATATCTCTCTTCTCTCTTCTTTTTTTATGAATAATTTAGCCTCCTAACTACATAGAATACTATTGAGTTTCTAGGAGTTGCATGTGAGGGCTTGTTATGAGAAATCTTCAAGAAATGCCATAGCAAGGAAAGAGGAAAAAGAAGAAGTCTTGAGGGAAGATTTGGTGTTCCATTAAAGGTTAGGGAATTTTACTTAGCTTGCATATGCATTAAATTATAGGAAATATGGATACAATGTGTAATGGAATGTATTTTGAGATGATACTATAATATTAATGAGAAAATCTAAAGGATTATATCTTGTATTTTTTTTTGTTGAAGATTTAAGAAGTAGAAATCCGAGTTGGCTCATTAGGAACCAATTTCTATATTTTAAGTGTATCTTGAGTTTTATAACTCTAATTTATGTAATTCTAGTTGTTAATTAAAATTAAGATATGGACCTTTAGTTTTGTAGAAGAAAATGAAGTTTTATTATTCATATAAGATTCTTTAAAAGTAACTTGAAGTTCATTTTAAGCTGCTGCCAAGTTGTTAGGATCTTATGCTTGTATTTTTGCTATAAATTTTGGTGGGGAAGTCAAAATCCTTTGAAAAAAAATTTAGTTAAAAAAGATTCAAAGGAGCAAAACATTTATGAAGGAATGTTATTTAAATTCTATACCTATTTTATTCTATAATTCTCTAAGTGGTTAAAAAAACTGAATTGGGTACAACGAAGTGTTATCTAAAGAGCAGGAATAGCTTATAGTAATTTGTGTGTATCAATTGTTATATATGTCAAAATGCTATGAATCTAATTTCTGGTTAAACTATACTTATATGTCTACAAGTTTTATGAATAAATCATTGTTTAATTCTACTTTTAAATATGTCAAAATGTGACTTAAATTTAAACTATTTGCAACACAATTTCAAATAATAGCCCTCAGTGTTTTTGCAATATCTTAAAATGTAGTAATGATATTGATGTATTTTTTAATGTTCCAAAAAATAGGAATATATTGGAATAAGTTTATATAAGATCATTTCTCCTAAAATGGTTGTTTAATTCATCTAGTTTAGTGTGCAAGCCATTTAATAGAATCTGTCTATAGAAATGCCATTTCATAAAATGACTTGAAAGGGTATTTAAATCACCTTATTAAATTATTTAAGAACTCAATTAACACATTTATTTAAAAGGGCATAGAATTAGATATATTTATGATTCTAATAGGATTTAAAGAGAAACTAAAGATATGCAGACTAATTTAATAATGAAGAAATGGTTTATAATATGGTATAAGTATATAGAGAAATGGAAATACTTTAATGTCAAACTAATTATGAATTTAAAGAAAAACTCATAAACTTATGCCTTAGTATACTAAAGTAGACTATGGTGCAATTATACTGTAACATAGCCTGCTTAAGTTCTAAAGGTGGATAATAGGATTGGTGGATACCCGAGGGTATCAAAATGGTGGATATCCGAAGATATCAAAACTATGGACCCAACTAGGGACAACTGTACGGTAGACTGGTCAAGAACACAAACGGGGTCAACAAACAACCCAAAAGGGGCTGTGCATGATCCAGTAGGATCAACTAAACTTTAGACCTAAAAAGGTCAACGGTGGCAGCTGCAATATCCCTATAGGCGCCTATCTATCAACAATTGAACTCTAAAAGCAGGCAAATATATCTCTTTACTTTATTTTCCAAATGTTACTTTACTTCGTTCAACCATATACATATGTGTATGTGAAAACCCATGTATAATGATATCCAAGATAATCATATCCATGTTCATGTAATACTTTCTTTAAACATGTGATCATACACATTATTAAGTATTGCTATTTTCTACTTGAAATTAGTACAAGGAATGATCCCTTTTAAATCACGAATTTATATACATAGTAGTATAAATCTATTCATGGCTATGAGCAGGATAATCATAATCATATACATGTGTAGAAATAATTTTCTATAACACATATCATGCTCATGATTAAACATCTTTGTTCCATGCTTTACTTTTCATCATTATATACGTCTATGTATCTGACATACATACGTGTGTGTATATATATATATATATATATATATTTATATTTATATTTATATTTATATTTATATTTATATTTATATTTATATTTATATTTATATTTATATTTATATTTATATTTATATTTATATTTATATTTATATTTATATTTATATATCATATCATGCACACCTTGGGTTTAATACTTTACAATACTTGAAACTTGCGTTACAACATGTAACCTTTTCACATACCATCTTATATGACATTCAAGTATTTATACATGAATATACCTAATTGCTCTCTTATTTATAAGCATAACAATTCATATTTATAAAATATGTAAGCATGTACACGTTATCTCAACTAAATAAGAAGTATATTAGTTCATACTTTTGTTATATGACATGTTTTGTTTAACTATGCAATACCATAATATATTCTTAAACACATATTATTTATATAAATTTCATTTATCATGTTTAACGTTTCATATATCATGCTTGTACTAAATTATACAATTTGTACATGTAATTGATGAAAAAAAATACCAAATCTTTAGTGTATAAGCATGTAAACACATCATATAGCACAATCCACACATTTTTGCTCATGTAAATAATCGATAAAAAGTTATACCTTTATTAGTGTACATAGATGTATACACAATCTCATCAAATATAAACAATTGCAATCATGCACTTTGCTCGATTATTGATAATTAGTATACTTCCATGTAATCATGCTTTATCCATTATTTTCTTTTCATTTATACTTTTGACACAACATATAGGTATAACATATAATCCTCATATAGTGCTATATTCATATTATCTCAAGTAGGTAAAAAATAATTTACCTTAGCATTGTAATCACCATGCACATTCTTTGCCACATAATCATGCTTAATACTTCTCATTAAGATATTATTATAATTCATCATGTTAATTTCCTTTATTGCTACTTTTATAATACAAAGATACTCAAAAGAGGTTTAAGGTGGTTCTTGGCAAACTCAGTAACAAATCTGCATAGAGATAGAATTTAAGGTTCATTTTGAAAGCTATATTTGACTTATTTAGAGACATTTTATGTGAAATAATCTTTTAAAAACATGATACCTTTTGATTCTAGTTTCAAGGACTTTAAAAATAACTTCAATATCATTTACACTTTTTAAGGAATTAAAAAAAATTAAGATATGTTGTTGAAAAAGTGTTGTCAACAATTCTGGAATTAAGTTTATTTTTTTACATATTTGGAGACATAAATAAATCATGGTTTCTTTATAAAAGTTGTAAATATATATGTTTAGTTTCATCATAATTTTTAATCATAGCATTTTGACCTATATAAAATTAATTATACACAAAACACTGCAAACTATCCTCTGAAAAGTACTATCAACAACTTTGAATTCAAGTAATTTTTTGACATATTAAGAAATATAATCAAATTATGTTTTCTTCAGAAAGGTTGTAAATATATAAGTCTAATTCCATCAGAATTTAGAATCATATCATTTCAACCTCTATAACAAGAGATACACTCAAATTACTAAAGTCTATTCCCGTTCCCTAGGCATCACTTTACTACACCCAATTCAATTTTTATCACCAATTAATAAATTCATATAATAAAATAGGTACTGAATTTAAACAACCTTACTGAATGAAAAAGATGCTCCTATGAGTATATTTTAACCAGAATTTTGTTTCAATAGATTTCAACTTCTCAATAAATATTTATAGCAAAAATATTGTAACATGATCTTAACAACTAGGTAACAGCTCAATACGAATTTTAAATTAATTTTAGGAGCACTTAGAGACAAAATTAAATATAGATTTCTTCTACAAAATTTTAATTCCAAATCTTAAGATTAAGTACCAACTGAGTTTACTCAAATCAGAATTTTAAAATTCAAGATATCCATAAAATACAACAATAGGTTTCAAGATCCTTACATGAATTTCTCCATACAAGCAAACCAAGACTTAATTTTCACAATCCATATTTTCCATTTTATGCAATTAACTATTCCTTCTCTTCATTCTATAACATATATGAATGAAAATAAACAACTTCAATCCCATACCTTGGCCGACCAACTCCTTCACTTCAATTCTTTACAACTTCCTTGCCTTTCTTTATTTTCATAGCTTCCTCTTAAAACAATCACATTTCATATACAACCATGCATCAAGTTACAACATTATTTATCCTTTGGAAAACAACCTAACTATATAGAAGAAGATGAATAAATTAATTAATATCTTGAATCCATTTACCTTTAAAAATTCCTTTTCAAAACCTCTTAATTCATAACATGCAACTTAATCTCCTTAAGAGTTTAAAGATGAAAGAATGGAGAACTTTAGAAAGATGAGAAATGAGAGAGAGATGAGAGATGAGAGAATTCATCATTTTGTCATCCCTATCTCCCCTCTTATATCTCTCTTCCTTACATGCAACGAATAGGAGATTAAAGTGAAAGTAAAAGTTCCTATTTGGTCCTTCCAAAATTCTTCTTTTAATCCTTTAACTTATTGCATGCCACACAAATCTCTCTCATTTATTTGCATGTCATATTTTAATCCCATTCAATTCTTCAATTCCATTTCAACCCCCATCAAATTCTATTTCTTTTGAAATTAACCCCACTTAATTATTATTGTAACATTGGCATCTAAATTTATATCCTCTTTTAATTGGACCCCAAATAGATATTATATTATTACATTTGACCCTAATTTTTTTAATTATTTCAAAATTGACTTCTTGAAATTAAAATTTTATTTCAATTGCACTCATAAATAAATAACTAATTTGTCCTTCAATTCATTAACTTATAATTTCATCTCAATTGACCACTTATCTTTAATTTCTTTTCAATAATGCACTACTATACAAATTTTTTTTAACTCTCTAATCCTCTATCACATAAGACCATCAATCCTTTAGGTCTTAACTTATAATATTTAATCTAATTAATCTTGACTAAACATTAATGATCATGATTATGCCTTGAATTCTACTAGGGCCTATTTTGGGTCCTTACAAATCTCTCCCCCTTAAGGAATTTCGTCTTCAAAATTCATACCTATATTAGTTACTCAAATGTATCCCTATCATTCTTATACATCTTGGTCTAACACTGTAAAATTTTATTTCATACTATCTCTACCAAATTTCTTTTATGCTTACTTTAACTTAATTTGATTCTCTTATAACTCTATCTCCATATAAAAAGCAACCTTATCATACAATTACATTATTACTATGCTCAATGTATATCCTATCAGTTTCCATTTTAGATCGGGCCTATACATGTAACATGATGTTGGATGATATGCTACGCATGGATGATGCTTTCATGTATGTAATAAGATGAAAATGCATAATCGCATGTGTTGTATATGTTTTTACCCCATCCCATGTGTGTTATTTCGTCAATTGCCCATACTTGATAAGGAAACACTGATAAATATATATAGAGCTTTTTAATAAATCCATAAATTAATATCTCAAAAGCCTCATCTATAGATCTTTTTCATCAATTAAGCATAGTTCCATCTCATATATCATAATAAAATAACCACTATATACTCTAATCACACCCTATACTATAATCCCTAATTTCTTTTATATGCGTATATCGTATTCTATTCAATCCAAAACTATGATCCCAAGAAAAATGCTATCATACATATAGTCCATTTAAGAAATTTCAATCATATACATTTACCCACATATACAGTTATTCATATATCCTCGTTATCAAATTTTATTGAACCATCTCACTTCAGTCTAACCATAGCAAAACAAAGATATCTGCATTGGCAAACACTCTATAACTTCCTATGATAACAACTTTAGACACCTATAGCCCAAAAATGGCTAAACCAGCTGCTCTGATACCACTAATTGTAGCACCCTTATCCTTTAACCTATACATATCACTTTATTCTTCTCATTACATAAGTTTAAAAGTGCAACTTAAACATAAACCAACTATACATTGAACATATATTCTAACTTAATACCTAAGAGTGATATACTATTAAAACTTTCCAATATACATTAAAGTCTCTTTACAAAATACAAAAACTATTTAACATCTTTATATACAATATCTCCTATACCACAAAAATTTTACTATATACAAAGAGTCCAAAATAAAAGTCTATAATAGTCTCTTCAGATGACTTGAGTTGGCCTTCCTGCAATAGATGTCGCCTCAAAAACCTACATGGATAAAACACTCGTGCTAAGCTATATAGCTTAGTGGGAAAAAAAAACATGAGGACGACCTCTTTTAAAGGTCGTCAAAATACAAATACATACAATTATACCCTTAAGCATATGAACCAATTATTTAAATTGTGTGCACAATATTTTTACTTTAGGTACTATATTATACACACCTTAAGCATATGAACCAAAATACAAATACACACAATATATATATTTATATATATATATATATATATATATATATATATATATATATAATGCACACCTTGGGTTTAATACCTTACAATACTTGAAACTTGCTTTACAACATGTAACTTTTTCACATACCATCTTATATGACATTCAAGTATTTATACATGAATATACCTAATTGCTCTCTTATTTATAAGCATAACAATTCATATTTATAAAATTTGTAAACATGTACACGTTATCTCAACTAAATAATAAATATATTAGTTCATACTTTTGTTATATGACATGTTTCATTTAACTATGCAATACCATCATATATTCTTAAACACATATTATTTATATAACTTTCATTTATCATGTTTAACATTTCATATATCATGCTTGTACTAAATTATACAATTTTTACATGTAATTGATGAAAAAAAATACCAAATCTCTTGCGTATAAGTATGTAAACACATCATATAGCACAATCCACACATTTTTGCTCGTGTAAATAATCAATAAAAAGTTATACCTTTATTAGTGTACATAGATGTATACACAATCTCATCAAATATAAACAATTGCAATCATGCACTTTGCTCAATTATCGATAATTAGTATACTTTCATGTAACCATGCTTTATCCATTATTTTCTTTTCATTTATACTTTTGACACAACATATAGGCATAACATATAATTCTCATATAGTGCTATATTCATATTATCTGAAGTAGGTAAATAATAATTTACCTTAGCATTGCAATCACGATGCACATTCTTTGCCACATAATCATGCTTAATACTTCTCATTAAGATATTATTATAATTTGTCATTTTAATTCCCCTTATTGCTGCTTTTATAATGCACAGATACTCAAGAGAGGTTTAAGGTGGTTATTGGCAAACTCAGTAACAATTATGCATAGAGATAGAATTTAAGGTTCATTTTGAAAGCTATATTTGACTTATTTAGAGACATTTTATGTCAAAATAATCTTCTAAAAACATGATCCCTTTTGTTTCTAGTTTCAGGAACTTTAAAAATGACTTCAATATCATTTATACTTTTTAAGATATTAAAAAAATTAAGATATGTTGCTGAAAAAATGCTATCAGCAATTTTGGAATTAAGTTTATCTTTTTACATACTTGGAGACATAAATAAATCATGGTTTCTTCATAAAAGTTGTAAATATATAAGTTTAGTTTCATCATAATTTTGAATCACAGCATTTTGACCTATATAAAATTAATTATACACAAAACACTGCAAACTGTCCTCTGAAAAGTGTTGGAATTTAACGGTTACATGCATCACATACATGAGCGAAAATTTAAAATTTTTTAACCATTAGATCTGATCTTGCCATGAATACACAATATAACTATATGAGAATAAGAAAAATGATTTTTGTTGAACAGTTGATTTTACTTCGCACCGAGTTGTCGCAAACCACAGTGTCCAAAATCGAACACCTCCAATGAGTAATCCACACTAGAGAGGGGTAAATTGAACCAACAAATTGGTGTTCAACTAGGGATGGCCGAAATTCCAAGAAGCTAGCTTGGATTTGGCGCAAAAAGGGAGAGAGATTAAGAGAAAAGACTTTCCTTTTGTTTTAATCACTTAACCCTAATTCTCATTAGTTGGCCTTTTATAGTTAGGTTAAAATTCCAACTCCTTAATGAGATTGGGCTCTTTAATATTGCTGGAGAATTATTAATTGGGCTTCTGGAATTAATTATAATCATTTAAGCTTAATTAAATCCAAATTAAATCTTTTCATAAAAGACCATGCACAAAATCCACAAACTAGGCCCTTTGTGCATCTAATTGGATTTAAATACCCAAATAGATTCCAAATCCAACCAAATTAAATATGTGAGTTCCATAACACTTATGTAACATATATAAATTAATTTGGTCCAAGAAAAAGCCCTCTAAGCCCTTCTGTATGGAGTTGGCGTGTAGCACTCTTCTAGAGGGCTTCCTCCAACTTCTTCATTCCTTTGCCCCTTTATAATTTCTCCAATGGTCCTATTAATTATTATATCAGTCCTATAACACTTATAGTAGTCTTATAACACTTATAAGACAATAATAATTAATCATGAAATACATTATTTCATTTAGGTCCAATTTACATAACATTTCTCAAAAGTTCCGCGGACAATTTTATTTGATCATAATTAATTAAACTCTTTAATTAATTATTATCATATTCTCCTCTCTACCTTTATAATAATATCAAATATTATTATCCTTGTCATTTTACCATTTTACCCTTTTCTCTATATGTGTGTGACCTATTGGGTTCCTGTCCATGTTGGCAGTATAATATGTAATTGTGAGTTCTATTCAAAACTCACATGATTTAAACTCCTTTAAATCATTTTATCAATCTCTATTGATATTTTGATACATCATTATACAAGTCATGATTGGCCTCCAGCTAGGCATCATGACTACCCAAATGTCAGGAAAGTCATGTGGTTTGACTGTACCCTTCCATAGAAACAGTTACCGTGCAATTACTCCTTTCACCACTCTTATCTCAATTAGATTCTAAGTATGGATTTCTGTCAACTCATATAAATCTAATTATGTATGTTCTATTAATTTAACCATTGTTCCTAAAATGCCCTTCATGGATCTCCATCCATCTCGGCATATAACTCTGGCCAGAGATTCTCTGAACAAGGCAATTATAGAATCATGCGAGATAACTTCCCTTGTTAAATATGGGATGGTGAATCCTTTGTCAATCACTCAACTATCTTCAAGTAGGTCATGACATACCCAATCTCCTAACTATGTTCACTCCCAATTGGAAGTAATTAGTTATGGAGTCAAAGTATACCACTTGCTACTTAAGATAACTTTGGTGATCTCAAGTCTAAGGATACTTGCACAACCGCTATGAAGAGATTCCTCACTGACATAGATTTAATATCCATGTGAGGATTCTCTATGCAGGTCTCCAATGAACTTGTTCCTCTAACAAGCATCCATATGTTAGCTTTGATTATCATCCATAATCACAATTATGAGAACCATTGCTTGAACCATTCAAGAAGCATAACATGTGCTAGTCTGTCCGAATTAACAATGTCCTATCTTGTTAATTCTATGACTAGGGATATTTAGATATTAAGACATTTGCATGCAATAGACATCCCACATCATGAACACGTTCATGATTGCCTTTGCACTGTATTTATAATATCTAGGACTTTATTTATTAATTTAAGATTTACAAACTCATGTATTCGAACATAGCATTAATAAATGAATGATGCCTTTTATTAAGAATATAAATTTCATACATATGAAAAACGTCCCTATTACATGGGCTCTAGGGCATACTCTCTAACAATCTCCCACTTGCACTAGAGCCAATCACTCATATGTCTCAGACCCATGCTATTTATATGGTGATCATGCTTAATTTGGGAAAGTGCTTTAGTGAGGGGATCCGCCACATTGTCATCTGTGGGAACACTTTCTATTTTCACATCATTTCTAGCTACTATTTCTCTTATGACATGGTAGCATCTGAGAACATGCTTGGATTGTTGATGAGACCGTGGTTGCTTTACTTGCGCAATGGCTCCATTGTTGTCACAATATAAAGGAATCGGATCAACAATGCTAGGCATCACTCCTAGTTCGGTTACGAACTTTTTGATCGAGACTGCTTCTTTGGCTGCTTCTGAAGCAGCAATGTACTCAGCTTCCGTCGTGGAATCAGCAATTGTTTCTTGTTTGGAACTTTTCCAACTAACTGCTCCTCCTCCCATTATGTACACATAACCAGATTGTGATCTACAATCATCTTTGTCAGATTGGAAGCTGGCATCTGTATACCCATTTACTTCCAAACTTCCCTCTCCATATACCAAGAATATATCCTTAGTCCTTCTCAAGTACTTAAGAATATTCTTGACAGTTGCCCAGTGCTCCTCTCCAAAATTAGATTGGAATCTGCTTGTGACCCTCAAAGCAAATGCTACATCTGGACGTGTAAATAACATAGCATACATGATAGAACCAATTGCAGATGCATATGGTATTCTATTCATGCTCTTTCTATCCTCTAGTGTCTGTGGATACATAGACTTAGAAAGGTGTTTCCCATGCACCATGGGTATAAATCCTTTCTTAGAGAGATCCATATTGAAGCTCTTCAATACTTTATCTATATATGTACTCTGAGAAAGACCTAGCAACCTATTGGATCTATCTCTATAGATCCTTATTCCAAGAATATAGGATGCTTCTCCAAGGTCTTCCATGGAGAATTGCTTGGATAACCATATTTTAATAGATTGGAGAAGAGAAATGTCATTTCCCATTATCAATATGTCATCTACATATAGAACTAGGAAGACAAGTGCACTCCCACTGACCCTTTTATACACACAAGGTTCATCTTTATTCTGTGAGAAACCAAACTCTTTGATTGTCTTATTGAATCGTATGTTCCAGCTCCTAGAGGCTTGCTTCAATCCATAAATGGATCTTTGAAGCTTGCATACCTTTTTGTCATTTCCTGATGTGAATCTTTCTGGTTGTGTCATATACACATCCTCGGTAAGATTTCCATTAAGGAAAGCTGTTTTCACATCCATTTGCCAAATCTCATAATCATAATGAGCTGCAATGGCTAAAAGTATTCTTATAGACTTAAGCATCGCTACAGGAGAAAAAGTTTCGTCATAGTCAATACCTTCTTTTTGACGATAACCTTTTGCTACTAAGCGAGCTTTATAGGTAACTATATTACCTTCCATGTCAGTCTTCTTTTTGAAGACCCATTTGCACCCTATGGGTTTTATCCCTTCAGGTGGTTGAGTTAAAGTCCATACTTTGTTCTCATACATGCAGTCCATTTCAGACTGCGTAGCCTTAAGCCATAAATCACGTTCTAAACTGTTCAAAACTTCTTGATAGCTTGTAGGCTCATTGTCCTTTACTACAGTTATGCCTCTATCTGAATCAATGTGAAATCCATATCTCACAGGGATAGAATGCATCCTAGTAGATCTTCTAGGATTTTGTGTATAATCAGGTTCAACTGTAATCTCATCACTATGAAATTCAGTTTCGGGTTCAATCGGTTGATCATCTTCTACTTGTGAGTCTTGAACTTTACCAAGTTCAATTTTACTCCCATTATCCTCTCGTAGGAGAAATTCTCTTTCCAAGAAGACAACATGCCTTGAAACAAACACCTTTTGTTCTAAGCGATGATAGAAATAATATCCAAACATTTGTTTTGGATACCCCACAAATAAACATTTGTCAGACTTAACATCCAGTTTGTCTGACATTATCCTCTTCACATAAGCAGGACAACCCCATACTTTCATATGAGAAAGCGTGGGTTTCTTGTTATTCCACATCTCATATGGAGTAACATCAACCGATTTACTAGGAACTTTATTTAACACATAAACAGCAGTTTCTAGTGCATATCCCCAAAAGGACTTAGGCAAGTCCGCTCGGCTCATCATTGATCGAACCATATCTAATAGTGTTTGATTCCTCCTTTCGGATACACCATTGTGTTGTGGTGTATATGGAGGAGTCCATTGAGATAAAATCCCATTATCTCTAAGATAATCCTAAAACTCTTGACTTAAGTATTCTCCACCTCGATCTGATCTAAGTGTTTTAATACTTTTGCCAAGTTGTTTCTCTACTTCATTTCTGAATTCTTTGAACTTTTCAAATGCTTTAGACTTATATTTCATTAGATAGATGTATCCAAACCTGGAATAATCATCTATGAAAGTAATGAAGTAGGAGTAACCTCCTCTGGCATGTGTAGTCATTGGACCACATACATCTGAATGTATTAAGTCCAAAACCATTTTAGCTCGTTCTCCTTTACCAATAAAGGGAGCTTTTGTCATTTTTCCCAATAAACAAGATTCGCATGTATCAAATGATTCATAATCAAATGATCCCAAATCACCTGATTTGTGCAATTTGGTCATGCATTTTTCATTTATATGGCCTAAACGACAATGCCATAAGTATGAGGTATTTAAATTATCATGTTTCATTCTCTTGGTATCCACATTATGTACTTCTTTAATTAAATCAAGAACAAATATACCATTCTCAATGATAGCTTTTGCATAAAACATATTGTTATTAAAAATGTAACAACATTTGTCATTTAAAGAAATATCATAATCGTTCAACAGACGACTGAAAGAAATAATACTTTTGGATAAAGCTGGAACATAATAACAATTATTTAATTCCAGTACTAATCCACTTGGAAGAGGCAAATGATAAGTCCCCACAACTATTGTAGAGATGTTTTGTCTTGTAGTTGACTGCAAACATATCTCTGCCTTTCCAACTCTTCTAAAGCTTCTAAGCCCATGTAGATCATTACACAAATGTGATCCACATCTGGTATCTAATACCCAAGATTATTTTGAAGCAATAGAATAAGCATTAATTTCAATCATATGAATACCTGAGGTAGAAGCATCAACATGCTTTTTCTCCTTGAGAGAATATAGATAGGCCTTGCAGTTATGCTTTCAATGACCATCCTTTCCACAATAGAAGCAAGTTCCTTTGGGATTCTCTTTCTTGGCAACCTTCTTCTTGGAAACCCCACCATCCTTCATCTCATATTGCTTCTGAAGCTTTGAGGACATAGCACCCAGCATCAGACATGCTGCTGCTTCACTATCCTCTATGTATTTTCGATAAGTGCCTTTGATCTCATCAATGGCATCATCTGATGGAAGTGGTGGAAGATCTTTATCCAAGACATAATGGATCTTTTCAGCTCTGAGAACAATTCTCACTTGCTTGATCTAGTTAGAATAGTTGCTGCCAACCAGTTTGTTATCTAAGATTGATCGTATATTTGATGTGCTCATGATGATGACATAGATGTGAAAAAGAAAAGATATGAGAGTATGTTCATATATGTATACATTAATAAGGTCTTTAATTAATCCATTTACTCCCACTATTTTATTGCGAATTAATAGCCCTCACTATATAATCCGAGAAAACCCGATGGTTTTCTTAGTGGGCCAATATCCAATCCTTGATATGTAATTTGACCTTGACTGTGGTCAACAAGCCAAATTCCATACCCTTGAGAGGTAGGTATCTCTATACCAATTATGTCTCTACACAACTATTGGATCATTAGGTTATCAACTCTTGATGCATGCATATCATATATGCATTCCCTAATCTTGCCTCTAGAACCATTAGCCTTGACTGTGGTCAACAAACTAATGGGCTAGCTAAGATGACCCATTTAATTAGATTTGAACATATTCGATATAATGTGAGCTTGACTGTGGTCAACAACCTACACTATAAAGAACTCTGGTTCTCCTCAAATTAATGGAAGGCTTATATACCTTAGTATTTGTTTGAGGGTTTTAGTTAATTAAGTCTCATCATACATGGTTGGCATACATTGCTATGCATCCTATATCTATCACATAAATATAAGCATACAAATATGGTATAGTTATGGACTTCACTATATTGATTTCCCCGATCCAAGAGGGAAATCAAAAGGTCACACCTAGGTTGTATGCATGAATCAAACAAGAAAATAATTACATTATCTTCAAGCTTGTTGGATCTCCATCCGGCCCATCTTGCTCCTTGATATTGGTCTCCATCTCTATTTCTAATTCTAATATAAGTAATCTAATTACATATTACAATTTGAAATGAAATACAAACCAAAAACAAGTGGCCGGGACATGAAAGTCCTCATTGGGCCAAAACATGCATTATGCTCAATCACATTGGGCTTTGTCCATAACTAACCATCATGCCAATCATTCACCCTTATATGCCTCTCTAATGCATAAATAAATGGATTACTAACATTTTTTCAACCTTTGAAACTATATTTTGAGTTATTTAATGATGTGATCAAATTAGGAAACTTTTTCCATTTTGGAAACTTTCATTTTAGGAAACCTTTTTGCATGCATGTGTTCTTGTCTTAATAATCAATCCAATTGATTATTAATTAATTATAAATTGATTATTTAATTAATTAATCATATTAAATAATTAAAAGAATCAATTTTTGGCTTAAAACAATTGTAGGCCGAAACCCACAGAAGAAAAACCCTAACTGTGTTCACACAAAAACTAGTTTTGTGTCTTTTGGACCATTTGGGCCTTTTGGAATGAGCCAAGCCCACTCCAGCCCTTAAAACCCATTAATAAACTTAATTAATGTTTATAATGTTTAATTTAAATCAGCTCATTGGGCCCACCAAGTCATTCACTAATTTAAACTAAGTCCGTAAACATAATTAAGCCCATTAAGTGGTTTTAATAAATTAAAATTAATCAAATTAATTTAAGGCCCATTTTAATTAATCCAATTAATTAAAAACACTTTAATATATCATATATATTAGATTTAGAAGATCAAAACTCGTTCTAACCAAGAACACATCAAGAACACACGAAGAACACCAATTTATCGAACTTTTCGACTAAACTAGTTTTCATGCAAAACTTGTTCGATTTTAATTCCGTTCAATCCTACGGCTTAATATCACATATTAAACACATAAAATATCATCTAAATGATGTTTTAATGGATCCATAAGAAAATAAATTAGAACAGCCCCTTAAATCACCTAGGGTTTCACGCCAAACCCTAATCTCAATCTTTCAAAATTTCGTTTTTGTTTCCACCAAATTTATTTGATCACAAATACAACCAGAAATCAATGTTTCTCATTCATAAACAATAAAATCTAATATTTTAAAGTTCATGAAATAAAAAACTCAAAACAAAACAAAACTTATTCCGCAAAAAAATATAGAATTGTATATCCATGGCAAAACCGTGGCTCTGATACCACTTTGGAATTTAACGGTTACATGCATCACATACATGAGCGGAAATTTAAAATTTTTTAACCATTAGATCTGATCTTGCCATGAATACACAATATAACTATATGAGAATAAGAAAAATCACCTTTGATTTTTGTTGAACAGTTGATTTTACTTCGCACCGGGTTGTCGCAAACTACAGTGTCCAAAATCGAACACCTCCAATGAGTAATCCACACTAGAAAGGGGTAAATTGAACCAAAAAATTGGTGTTCAACTAGGGCTAGCCGAAATTTCAAGAAGCTAGCTTGGAGTTGGCGCAAAAAGGGAGAGAGATTAAGAGAAAAGACTTTCCTTTTGTTTTAATCACTTAACCCTAATTCTCATTAGTTGGCCTTTTATAGTTAGGTTAAAATTCCAACTCCTTAATGAGATTGGGCTCTTTAAAATTGCTGGAGAATTATTAATTGGGCTTCTGGAATTAATTATAATCATTTGGGCTTAATTAAATCCAAATTAAATCTTTTCATAAAAGACCATGCACAAAATCCACAAACTAGGCCCTTTGTGCATCTAATTGGATTTAAATACCCAAATGGATTCCAAATCCAACCAAATTAAATATGTGAGTTCCATAACACTTATGTAACATATATAAATTAATTTGGTCCAAGAAAAAGCCCTCTAAGCCCTTCTGTATGGAGTTGGCGTGTAGCCCTCTTCTGGAGGGCTTCCTCCAACTTCTTCATTCCTTTGCCCATTTATAATTTCTCCAATGGTCCTATTAATTATTATATCAGTCCTATAACACTTATAGTAGTCTTATAACACTTATAATACAATAATAATTAATCATGAAATACATTATTTCATTTAGGTCCAATTTACAGAACATTTCTCAAAAGTTTCGCGGACAATTTTATTTGATCATAATTAATTAAACTCTTTAATTAATTATTATCATATTCTCCTCTCTACCTTTATAATAATATCAAATATTATTATCCTTGTCATTTTACCATTTTACCCTTTTCTCTATATGTGTGTGACCTATTAGGTTCCTGTCCATGTTGGCAGTATAATATGTAATTGTGAGTTTTATTCAAAACTCACATGATTTAAACTCCTTTAAATCATTTTATCAATCTCTATTGATATTTTGATACATCATTATACAAGTCATGATTGACCTCTAACTAGGCATCATGACTACCCAAATATCAGGAAAGTCATGTGGTTTGATTGTACCCTTCCATAGAAACAGTTATCGTGCAATTACTCCTTTCACCACTCTTATCTCAATTAGATTCTGAGTATGGATTTCTGTCAACTCATATAAATCTAATTATTTATGTTCTATTAATTTAACCATTGTTCCTAAAATGCCCTTCATGGATCTCCATCCATCTCGGCATATTGCTCTGGCCAGAGATTCTCTGAACAAGGCAATTATAGAATCATGCGAGATAACTTCCCTTGTTAAATCTGGGATGGTGAATCCTTTGTCAATCACTCAACTATCTTCAAGTAGGTCATGACATACCCAATCTCCTAACTATGTTCACTCCCAGTTGGAAGTAATCAGTTATGGAGTCAAAGTATACCACTTGCTACTTAAGATAACTTTGGTGATCTCAAGTCTAAGGATACTTGCACAACTGCTATGAAGAGATTCCTCACTGACATAGATTTAATATCCATATGAGGATTCTCTATGCAGGTCTCCAATGAACTTGTTCCTCTAACAAGCATCCACATGTTAGCTTTGATTATCATCCATAATCACAATTATGAGAACCATTGCTTGAACCATTCAAGAAGCATAACATGTGCTAGTCTGTCCGAATTAACAATGTCCTATCTTGTTAATTCTATGACTAGGGATATTTAGATATTAAGACATTTGCATGCAATAGACATCCCACATCATGAACACCTTTATGATTGCCTTTGCACTATGTTTATAATATCTAGGACTTCATTTATTAATTTAAGATTTACAAACTCATGTATTCAAACATAGCATTAATAAATGAATGATGCCTTTTATTAAGAATATAAATTTCATACATATGAAAAACATCCCTATTACATGGGCTCTAGGGCATACTCTCTAACAAAAAGTACTGTCAACAACTTGGAATTCAAGTAATTTTTTGACATATTAAGAAATATAATCAAATTATGTTTTCTTCAAAAAGGTTGTATATATATAAGTCTAATTTCATCATAATTTATAATCATATCATTTCAACCTCTATAAGAAGAGATACACTCAAATTACTAAAGTCCATTCCCATTTCCTAGGCAGCACTTTACTGCACCCAATTCAGTTTTTATCACCAATTAATAAATTCATATAATAAAATCGGTACAGAATTTAAACAACCTTCCTTCATGAAAAAGATGCTCTTATGAGTTTATTTTAACTAGAATTTTGTTTCAATGGATTTCGACTTCTCAATAAATATTTATCGCAAAAATACTATAACTTGTTCTTAAAGAATAGGTAACAGCTCAGTCCGAATTTTAAATTAAATTTAGAAGCACTTAGAAGCAGAATTAAATATATGTTTCTCCTAAAAAATTTTAAGTCCAAGTCTTAAGAGTAAGTATGTAGCACCCCCTATGCAAATACCCCATTATACATATATCATGAGTACTATTAATCATGCTTATGCTACATATTCATTTAATCATCATTTAGCCATTAAACATGCCACATGATTTCATATGCATATATACGTGCTACAAGTCTATTCCTATTTTCCATTTCATACCTATTAACATGCATACTAGACTATATGAGTATTACTTTATGTAAATCACATGGACACATATTCTGTCTTAGCTTTACTACTAGTGAGTTACAATATTCCGCATAGGTTTTTAACATAACATAAAATAACTGGCCTTAATACAAACATATGATAATTGTATTACAAAATATCCTACATCAAGGTTATAAGTCGATGGTTGGCCCTTCCTGATGCAGAGAACGTCCCTCAACAAAATTCTTGCTATTTGAACCTACACGGATAAAATAACCCGTACTAAGCTATAAAGCTTAGTGGGGAATATCTACAGATGGATGACCACACACACAGGTCATCAAACATACATATACAATGTATACAATTAATAACATATGCAACATATCATGTCTTTAATACCAAATACTTTAAAGCATAACATATTCTTCCATGTTCCTAATCATTGTACCCAGAAGAATAACAATTATGCTCATATTCATAATTCATATAGACAGCAATTTCCCATGTAAACATATTCAAATAAAACATAATTCCTGTGGTAAAACAACATTATGATCCATAATATCAATCTTTAGTCAAATCACTTTAACTGTTTAATTTCTTTATCATTACTATGAATAACGTTTAGCCTGCCTTAGCTTTATCGGTGGATAACGGGAACTATGGATACACATCGGTATCAAAGAAGGATATCCGAAGATGTCAAATCTATAGACCCAAATGGGGCCAAACTATACTATGGACCGGTCAAGCATACCCAAACAGGGTAGCCTATCAACCCAAACGGGGCTGATCATGATCCAAACGGGATCATACATATACTATGGACCCAAGCGGGCCAAACTATGGCAGCTGCAATTTCCCTATAGGCGCCTATCTATCCACATCTAAAACTGTATCGCAGGCAGAACTATATTCATGTTCAATTCACATATTAATACTATATTCATAGTATAATGTTGTGCACATATACATAGTCTTATATAACTATGAATTCTATGGTGCATAATCAGATATATGCATAGTTCACATGCCAAGTTATACATCTGGCTTATTCAAATATATATGACTATATAATTTGCATCATAACATATAGGCATGACATATAATCATCATATCATATACTTGATCATGTTTTCATTAAGCATTTCACATGCTCATAGTCATGCTAATTCATCCTCTATCTCATAGGGCAATTACATGCTTATATACTCATATACATAATCGTAATGTACATAATTGTGGGTACATTCGCATATAGTTGATTTATTCTTATGAGCATGTTTCCAACACATATATATATACCTTTATCATTATTCAAGTTATATGCTATACAACATATCAACATGTTTCCTTATGGGCATATACACATGCCAAAGTCATACTATTATAGTTCCTATTTTATAGCATAGGTACATGTCAATATGTGCACTTCCATGTCATAAGATTTACGTGTGTATATATATCAATTTAGCATATGACCATCATGCACAAGACTAATCACATGTATAGGTTAGATATTTCATCACTAGTCTTTATTCATATACACAATTGAATGCATCTGTATTCATATAAATCCTTCATTGATAGTCATACTACATGTCTTATTCAATTAACTTTACTATCACATAAGCAACTATCTGCCTCAATCAATTTAAAGATCATATAATCAAGTGTAGCAATGATTTGCACAATATTGCAATTTATGTTATATTGAGCAGTCTAAAACAAGTCTGGATTCAACCCTAGATTACATATACTTAGAGACAGATTTAAACTTAGGTTTCTTCATATGAAATATAGGTATGGAAGTCTAATTTTCAATGCAAAAATAATCATTCAATTTTCTGTTCTATAGCTCAACTTATGAGCAAAACATTCCAGACAGGTCATTCAGTTGTGAAGGGGAGTTCGACTAGTGAAGGGCTTCACGAGTGAAGCAAATAAGGCAAATCTCACGACTCGTGAAGGAGTTCACGAGTGGAGAAGAAAGGCTATACATCACGACTAGTGAAGAAGCTCATTAGTGGAGAAGAAAAACTGCACTTCACGACTCGTGAAGAGCTTCAAGAGTCGGACTAATGTTCACGACTCGGCAAGAACAGTTTTCTTCTTCAACCTCATATTTATAAAATTTCAAAAAAACATAAATTGAGTTATGTAAATCCCACACAATTCCAATAATCATCCTCACATGCAATATGAACAGCCTAAATTCCCATACCTTGGCTGACAAATCCTATATCTTCAACCTCTAGCAATGTCCTTTCCTTTGCTCCTTCTTCCCTCCACTTCTCCTTCACAAATATCATCATCATCAACTTTTAAATTTCTAGCATATGTACATTTTCCTCAGTTAACTTGAAAAGAAGAAGATGGAGATGATGAAGGGTTAAATTAAGAGTTTAATTACCTTAGTTTACTGCACTAAACTCATGATTAACCCACAAACATTATCACCTAATTGCTTGAGATAATTGAATGAAAATCAAAGGAAGAAGAGATAAACAATTTTCTGGTTTTCTCTCTTCAAATGCCGTTCTCAAGATCTCAACCAGCCACCTCACAATCCACTAACTTCTTATCTTTATATCAACAAGAAAAATTCTCTCTATGATCCTTTGAAAGTTTGCATACCACACAAATGCCACAAACCTTTATGCTTGTAAGACTTTAACCCCTCCACTAACTCTTTTTCAAAAAATCAACCTATCAATTTATTCATCCTTTCAAATTAACCTATAATTAAATGCTTTTATTCCCAATTGGCCACTAATATGCCACAATTACAAATTAACCCCAAATTAATATCTTTTACTTCAATTACACCCTCAAATACTATTAAACCATATTCTTTTATTTTATTTTCATGCAATTAACATAATAGCATGCTAATTTATCCCCTTAACTTAATCATACCAATATGCAAAATTAAATTAGGGTCATGTTAGGGGTCTTACAAAGTACCAACTGAGTTTACTCAAATCAGATTTTTAAAATTCAAGATATCCATAAAATACAGCAATAGGTTCCAAGATCCTTACATGAATTTCTCCATACAAGCAAACCAAGACTTAATTTTCACAATCCATATTTTCCATTTTATGCAATTAACTATTCCTTCTCTTCATACTATAACATATATGAATGAAAATAAACCGCTTCAATCCCATACCTTGGCCAACCAACTCCTTCACTTCAATTCTTTACAATTTCCTTGCCTTTCTTTATCTTCATAGCTTCCTCTTAAAACAATCACATTTCATATACAACCATGCATCAAGTTACAGTATTATTTATCCTTTGGAAAACAACCTAACTATATTGAAGAAGAAGAATAAATTAATTAATATCTTGAATCCATTTACCTTTAAAAATTCCTTGTCGAAACCTCTTAATTCATAACATGCAACTTAATCTCCTTGAGAGTTTAAAGATGAAAGAATGGAGAACTTTAGAAAGATGAGAAATGAGAGAGAGATGAGAGATGAGAGAATTCAGCATTTTTCCGTCCCTATCTCCCCTCTTATATCTCTTTTCCTTACATGCAACCAATAGGAGATTAAACTAAAAGTAAAAGTTCCTATTTGGTCCTTCCAAAATTCTTCTTTTAATCCTTTAACTTATTACATGCCACACAAATCTCTCTCATTTACTTGCATGTCATATTTTAATCCCATTCAATTCTTCAATTCTATTTCAACACCCATCAAATTCTATTTCTTTTGAAATTAACTCCACTTAATTATTATTGTAACATTGGCATCTAAATTTATATCATCTTTTAATTTGACCTCAAATATATATTATATTATTACATTTGATCCTATTTTTTTTAATTATTTCAAAATTGACCTCTTGAAATTAATTTTTTTTTCAATTGCACTCATAAATAAATAACTAATTTATCCTTCAATTCAATAACTTATAATTTCATCTCAATTGACAACTTATCTTTAATTTCTTTTCAATAATGCACTACTATACAAATTTTTTTTTAACTCTCAACTCCTCTATCACATAAGACCATCAATCCTTTAGGTCTTAACTTATAATATTTTATCTAATTAATCTTGACTAAACATTAATGATCATGATTATGCCTTGAATTCTACTAGGGCCTATTTTGGATCCTTACACCTTTTAGATAAAATTATAGTTAAAATAGATTTATAGTAGCACAATTTTTATACAGCAATGTTGTTTAAATTTTTTACCTATTTTATTCTATGAATTTTCTAATTGGTGATAAATATTGAATTGGGTACAGTGAAGTGCTATCTAGAGAATGGGAACAGGTTATAGTAATTTGGGCATATCCCTTGTTATAGAGGTTGAAATGCTATAATTCCAATTTCTTATTAAATAAGACTTATATGTCTACAAGTTCTACAACGAAAGCATAGTTTAATTCTACTTTTAAATATGTCAAAATGTGACTTGAATCCGTAACTTTTGCATCACTGTTTCAAAGAACAATCCTCAGTTTTATTGTAATATCTTAAAATGTAGTAATGATATTGTTGTGATTTTTAAATTTATAAAAATTAGGAATATATAGGAATAAGTTTATAGAGATTATTTCTCCTAAAATTGTCATTTAACTCATCTAATTTTGTGTGCAAGCTAGTTACTAGAATCTGTCTATGGAATTTTGAAATGCAATCTCATATAATTACTTGAAATGGTATTTAAATCACTTTGGTAAATTAATTAAGAACTCAATTAACATGTTTATTTAAAAGGGCATAGAATTAGATTTATTTATGATTCTAATAGGCTTTAAAATAGAAACTAAAGTATGCAGACTAATTTAACAATGAAGAATTGGTTTACAATATGGTATAAGTATATAGAGAAATGAAAATACTTTAATGCAAAACTAATTATGAATTTAAAGAAACTTGTCCATATATTTTGTACCTTCAATTTTCACCATATAAACCTATTATCCACTTCTTTAGAAAAGTATTCAAAGTAAAAGAAAAACATCGTATTATGATAAAATGTTAAAGAAGTATGATAATTCTTATGTTGATCTTCATATGATTCTTATATAAAATCTCTATATTGTTATGGAAAGTGTGATACTAAAAAATGTTACATTTTATATATGCATATTTAGTTCTTATAGTATTATATGTACATATTAGAATAACAAACTAGATGTGTGAGGCCCCAATCCTGGCCCTAATCAAATTATGGTAATTTAATGAGGATTATGGTTTAATAAGGGAAAATTTTATTATTTTGCATTATTAAAGTTAAGTCACATGAGGGGTATTTTGGTAATTATGCACAGATGCAATAGAGTATAGTTAGATTATAAGGAAGGATGTAATTGAATTAAACTAGAAGTTTTGGAGTTAAAATGTAAAAAATATAAGTTATTAGGGATTTAAAATGTATAAGGGTAATTTTTGAATTTTTTTGGTGAGATATTTACCCTACTCACTCTTTTAAGGCTTCTTGGAGAAGGTTAAGATCAGATATAGGGTAGAGAAGGGAGTCCATCTCTCTCTCTCTGGTTTGGACTGAGGATTTAAGAAGGTAAAGCTTAGGGTTTATGATTAGCATCTGAAAGGTAATGTCTCCCCTCTCATAGATGTTTCTAATCTTCCTTCCTTGATTTAAGTTATGGATATGGAGGATTAAGGAATCCTATTGTTGCCACTATGTGTAATGAGCATAAAGGAATCATCAGTAAAAGAGTTGGATAAGTGGGTTGAAGGAGGCATTAAAGCTTCAATAGTAGGTACGGGAATTAGGTTTACTGTACTATTTATAAGTTTGTTACAAGAACTTCCCTCTTCCTCAATTTACGTGTCCTCTTTAAAGAGGTTAAAAAGTTAAATCTAGCAAGTTAGATATTTAGATGAGTTTGGAAAGATTTAAAGGTTTAATGAATATTATTGTAAGTCGTTAGGCTGAGATCTGGGTTTTATGTTATTGACCTATATAATCTGGGTTTTTTTAAACCATGTTTACTAAAATCCCATGCATGGCTATGCGTGGTGCTTCTCTTTCCCATACACAGCCGAGCATAACTCCCTTCCTTTGAACGACCATACGAGTCCTTTGTATTTTTCTTGAATGGCCACATATGGTGCCTCTTTTTCCCTTGAATGGCTGCATGAATGCCTTGTATTTCCCTTGAATAGCCATGCATCCCATTTGGTATTTCCCTGCATGGCCGTTCATCCCCTTTGATTTTCCTCTGCATGGCCGCATGTTTGGCTTTAGTTTCTCCCTACATGGCTGCGCATTTGGCTTCGATTTGTCCCTGCATGGCCGTGTATGTCCTTCATATTTCCATTGTATGGCCACGTAGTGCCTTTGTTATTCTCATACACGGCTAAGTATTTTAGTACCCATATCCTTTAACCACTACATATCACTTTATCTTTCTCATTATGCAAGTTTAACAGTGCAACCTAAATATAAACCAACTACACAGAGAAAATATATTCAAACTTAATACATAAGAGTGCTATACTATTAAAACTTTACTACATACTTAAGAGTATTTTTAAACAATACAATATTTACATCTATTAATCATCTATACATCACATCCTTGTCAAAGTAAGTAAGAATCTTGTAATCAAAATGCATTCAATAGTAGACTATACTTTCAATCTCTCTCTTGTGTTGGCCATCCCGCTCCAGATATCATCCTAGGGAAAAATCCTTACTTGCAACCTACACGGATGAAACACCCGTGCTAAGCTATAAAGCTTAGTGGGGAACAAAAATATGTGGACGACCCCTTTTAAAGGTCATCAAAATGAAAACTCATATATACACATCTTAAAGCAAATAAACCAATCATTATTAACAATATTCACAATAAACTCCCATAATTATATTCTCTTTTTCTATACTTATAACCAATATCGATACCTATTGATATTTCCTTTGCTTATCAATTTATTACCTTTATCATTATTCATTCATTACTTTGAATCCTATACATCAAGCTTACTTTTTTGATTTATATATGTTACCCTTGACCAATTACTTTGAATTATTAGTTGTCAAATATTGATGACTATATTATTCATGTATTAATATCAATTGCCAAAAATTTTAATAACTATTCCATATTTCTATCACTTATTTACAAATATTTATATATACTTCATCTATACTTTATGAGTTCCCACATTTTGATTTTAGTGATCACTTTGATATACTTAACTATCTTAGAAACATGGTACTGTATTCGAATAAATTATATTCCTTATACATATGTATAATATATTCCATGTATAAGATGCATTCTCATTTGTTTGAATACTTACTATTTTTATTAACTATTATATCTTTACCTTGTATATTTTTCAACTTTTAAAGCATTTCGATATTACCATTATTTCATCAGTAATCACACTCAGCATACTTTATAGATATACCTTTATTTAACATGTAATCAATGGATTAGAAAATCTTGACAAATCTAACAACCTCACGTAGTAAACAATAAAAGCATTTGAAAAGCTTAATAGTTAACTTAGCATGCTTGTATTGTATACTGACTGAGAATTCTTCATGCATTCAAATCATTTAAACAATTTTGAACATTTGGAAACAACTATAAATAGCTTATATATCATGTGTTACTTGGTAACCTCTATTTATTTAAACTTATGAAAAAATACAAGCAAATCATGTCAAACATGTAATCAAGCAATATCATTAACTCTTATATGATGCTTGCTTTGTACTTTATACTTTAATGTTTGTATTATACTTATAGTTTAGCCTAACTATGTTTGAAAGGTGGATAATGGGATCGGTGGATACCTGAGGGTATCAAAATGGTGGATATCCGATGATATAAAACTATAGACCCAAACAGGGTCAACTAACAACCCAAATAGGGTTGTGCATGATCCAATAGGATCAACTGTACTTTAGACCTAAAAAGGTCAATGTTGGTAGCTACAATATCCCTATAGGCACCTATCTATCCACAACTGAACTCTAATTGTAGGCAATACTCTATTTAATTTTCTTTTCATATATCATGTCATGTGTCGTACCTGTTCAAGTGTTCATCATAAAATATGACTTGTTATAAGAACTTTGCACTATAGCACATCATATGGATGTGATCATGTAAAAAGATTCATAATCACAAGTGTGTGTGTGTGTGTGTGTGTATATATATATATATACACATGTATTAATATAGGCATATAACAAAACAAGTACTTACTATTAAGCATATGTCATCACATTATGTACTTTAACATGTTATCAATAAGGCACTATATGTGAACATGATATCACAAATATGTATGAACATAAATAAGCTATACTCATGATCAATCCAAATGCATGTAGTTCATTCACATGTATGTGATAACAATACTTATCATCATGCTATCTTAGATTCCAATATTCATTTATTATACACATACATACCAATATTTCTCATTACTTCAAAATATACCGTAAAGTTTAGAATCATATATTGAGTATGCATATCTTTTTTCACATTTTTCTATCATACTCATATATCACATTCATAGGAATCATAGTTATATGGAGATAAATGTACACATGTATGTTATCATTGTATAATTGTGTATTTATGCAATTCATTATGAAAACATGTTTTATATCATTACTCTTAAACATATTTTACATAATAAGCACGATTAATCAGCATAATATAACCAAGTACAATTTATCATCCATATTTACATTTCAAATATACATGCCCACATATCTATATTTCCATATTTCCATTAAAAATATTTAATGCTTAAGAACACTTTTCTTTATGATTAAAATTTCGTACTTGTATAAGCTTTGTATTATCATACTTATATTATAAATTTATAGGAACAATAATTATATGTAAATGCATATGTATGCCTACGTCATAATTAAGTAAAAGAATATTTCAAGATTTAAACCCAAACATGTATAATCATGCTATATGTATGTTATAAGCACATATGTACTCTATTAATAGCATTACTTCTTTATTAGATGACCACTCGTGTAAGTTTTCATAATTATTCATGATGATATAACTTAACTATTAATGCACAATTTTAGTGATGCATAGGTATACATTTATAGAAAATTTCCAATGTAAATGATACAAATCATGCAAACCCATGAATATACTTTAATACTAATTTATATACACACAAGTTTATAGCCCTCGTATACTTATATTCAAGACCTATTTTGTTCAGTTATATGTGTAAAACATGGGGGTAGCCTAATATAATGATAAAGGGGAGTAAAAAGACAAAGTTATGGGCAAAATCATGATGTCACGCTTGTGACAAATGTCGCGCTCGTGACAATAGCCTTTTTGGCCATACGAATTTTCCCCCTGTTCCTAGAATCCTGCAAACTGCTTAACAAACTGATTTTGTACTTCATTTTTGACACACTGAAAGATCCTTTTAGAAAAAGTTTTCTTTTTCAAATTTGTAGATATCCATTTCTATTTTCTATAACATCAAATTCATCTCAATATCAGTTCTAAATTGAAAGATATCATCCAAATACTAAAGACTGTTCATGAGTACATGTATGCACACTTATTTGATTTTCAAGCTAGGTTATGACCCCTTTAGAAGTAGAATTAGAATGTGATTTCTTCTTATGAAATCTTTTTCTAGAAGTATATTTCAAAACCCAATTATAATCATCTAATTATCTATTCTCAAACTCAAGATATTACCAAAAGAATACAACTAGGTCCAGTGAACCCAAACCCAGAATTTTAAAACTACATGCATGCAGTTTTAAACATCAAAGATTGATGTTTTTTTTCCAGTTACTCATCAAATATAATTTAAAACATTGTATTATAACCTTTATCTAATAACATCACTTTAAAATAGTCTCAAATCAATCTTTTAACAATTTATTTATCCTAACTATATCAAATAACACATGCAATAGGCAAATCTCTAAATCTCCTCTTTTATAGCTATAACACTATATCAAAATGCATCCATCTCATATTGTAATCACCTATTTCACTCAAGGAAAACACATGCATGAAAAGTAAGTTCCCAAATCTAATCATGCAACTCAAATCTTCTTCAAAATTCTCCTTTTTTCTCTCACTATCTTCTTCTTTCATGGTCCTAACTTTCTCCTTTTCCTTTCACGACAATTTCATTCATTAACATAAACTTCTAGCATTTAACTCGATCTACTATCAACCAAAATAAGAAGATGAAGAAGAGGAGATGAATTACTAATTAATAAGCTTACCTTATTGTTCCACACTAATTTGTCTTGATTTAATTCAACATGCATGCATTTCTCTTCAAGGATATCTTAAATATGCTTAACAATGAATGAAAAAGTGAGAAGAGAGAAAATTTCTATAACTTCTCTCAAGAATACCGTCCCTCACTCCCATACACTCTCTTTCTAACATTAAAAATGACTATATATAGTGGTAAGGGAAAATTCCCTTGTTGGTCCCTTAAAAATATGCATGTTCCACTAACTTCCCTCTAGCTTTTGCATGTTACATCAATGCCTCTCATCTTCTTGCATATAATACATTGACCTCTCCATTATCTACTTCTCTTAAATCAACCGCTTAATTCATTCTTTTATTCACATTTGACCTTTAAGATGTCGTATTTACAAATTAACACCTAAACTAATACTTCATACTTCAATTACACCCATAAATATCATTGTACCAATTTAATAATTTAATTATGCCCTTATAAAATTCATACCATATAATTCACACATTTATCACATAATTAATGATAACTTAATAACATTTATGCCCCAAACAATATCTTAACTATATTTTTGCTCCAATTATATACACTATACATTATAATATTGATTACTAAATACTCTATCACATAAGACCATGAATTTAGATCATAACTACTAATAATTCATCCGATAATGCTTAATTAGACTTTAACAATGTATAATTGCCCTTGAATTCTACTAGGGCCTATTTAGGGTCCTTACAAGTATGGCCTATTGTTCTTGATGCACGACCATGTATGACCCTTCTTTTCCTAATGTACGACCATATATACTCGCTCTCTTACATCTATATTCACTTAACCAAATAATATACCACTCATAGATCATGAACACAGTATTGTATTATATAATTAGAGTGTATTAAGCTAACAAATGAGTAATGGTGTTGATGATTATATATATTAAAGTGGTGGTTAGTAGGCTATCTGATTACTGATGAATTAACTGAGTTGTGTATTCTTCCCAATGCTAAAGTCTAAAATGATATAGTTAAAAAGGTATAACTATAAGATGAGATATTATCAAAATTTTAATGACATGAATATTATTATAAGAGAGAGTAGATTGAACTAAGTTATAAGTCACCTAAAATAACCAATATGTTATATATGGTATGGTCACTTAATTGGAGAATCCCTATGTATACCTTAATGTATATAAAAAAGGGTGAGAAGCTTTAGAGTAATAAAACCTATTGAGTTAAGGTATGGGGTTCCCTTGGGAGCTAATTTAGAGGGATTTGTATATGGCAATGTTAATATGAATGGTTTTCCTAGAATGTGTTTTGGTGCATATCGGGTATAAAGTTAAAGAAAAGGAAGAGGCAATATAATAACTTAAAAAATTATATGTTATTAAGCATGTCATACAAGTTGGTATAAAGTATATAACCTATCAAAGTAAATGACTTTACCCAAATTATTGCACATTGATATATCTTTGCAATAGCATGGAAATACTATGATGTGGCCAGTGTTTATAAGAGGTTAGTTGAAATGTTACTTATCTAAGTTAAAGAGATGGGACATTGCATTTTATGCTTAGTCATGAGACCACAGAAGCTAGGTTATGCTTTAAGTCATAACGAAAGGTAGTGACTAGCCTTGATGTAAAGAAACATGCTTGTCTATTTGCTTATGTTCTATAACTTATTATGTAAATCACATGCCCGTAAGTGGTGTGCTAACATTGAGATGGAGTAATCCTACATAAACTTACTTGGGTGTAAAATGTTATAAGATGCAAAGTATAAGTAAGGTGATTGATGCATATATGATCAAGTTCGGGTAAATAACCTGTTCGTCCATGATCTAATAGACTATAAAAGTGAACTCAGGAGTTAAATAGGAACAAGTGTTAACCTTAGGATGAAAATAACTTATTCATCTTATTATATTGATTGAAGATATTTAAATGTTATTTAGGTGATTATGTATTGATGTGGATAACTATGATATGGTATGAAAGCTACTCACAGCAAATAGCAACAAGGTACGTCATTGAGAACTATCAATGAATTATGTAAATGAAATATCTTATTGCTGATATATCTATGCTATGATAAATAGTCTGACTCAGTATGTGAACAAGTATGAATAACAAAAAGCATGTGATTCCATGATTCAAGTTTCATATATATATATATATATATGGACATGCATTTAACCTTATAAAGACTTTTAGTAACAAGAACTGCACTTTTATACTACCTTATTAGAATCATGCATAATATTAATTATGACAGCTAGATCATTGAGAGATTATACTTTATTATTGTTTGTATAATCATGCAACTACTTGATATGTATGAATGAATGTTGATGCAGCTATGTGATCATATGATCTGTATCCATATATACTAAAACCTAAGGCTCAATACTGATCGATGATGAGAATAATATGCATTCTTTTATGAATTGTGGCTTTAAGCAAATGTTGTAATGAAGAAAGAACATTATATTAAATCAAATATGTTATTAAAAATGGTAAAGCTTACGGGTCTTAGTTCAAATGTGGATTAGATAGGCATGCCTAGAGGGATATAGTTACAGCTACCATAGTTGACCTCGTTTGGGTCCATTGTTTGTTCCTTTAATGGAACCATAGCTCGGCCTTTTTAGGTCCATCATTTGATATATTTGGATATCCACTGTTTGATACCTTCGGATATTCATTGTTTGATACCTTCGGGTATCCATTGCTCTCGTTATCCACCCTTTGAACTAGTACTTAGGCAGGTTATTAAAGATAAAAGATTAAGAAATGTGCTTGAAATAAAGAAATACATATATCGATTGTTTCACTTATAAATTATAAGCTTGATGAATGGCCTATTATATTGTTTTTTCTTAAATTCCTTTTGGCTATAAATTGTTTAAATGAAATGAAATTCTATCTTTAGTCCTATATAATTGTGATATCTCACAACAACCATGAGGAGTTAAGGTTCACATTTGAGTGCCGGTGTGAGTTGGTACCACCAATAGGTTCCACGGTGAATAAATGAGCCCCCAAGCATGTAACATTATACTAACAATTGTACAGGCTATAACATACACATTGAGTTTTATATACATTGAAATTTATGAAATGTATGCCTGTGATATTTAGACTTTCTCGAATAATCATGATATGTAATACCGTTCTATGTAATTACATGCAAATCTGTTAGTTTACACAAATATTTATACATGTATATGCATACAAATAACTTTGACATAAGCCTAAGGATCGTGTATGGCATAACTTGATGTTGTATGATATTTAGTTTGCCATATCAGGATAGCATTAAGGAAGACATGATTATAAATAGTTATTGTAAATTTTAAATATATTATATACCTAAGATTATATGATATATATGAAGTAACTATGCCTAACAGTATCTTTTATAGACGTTACATGACACATGCACTCCTTATACTTTGAATGAACATTGAATGCATATTTTATGTAACCAATGTGATTAAATGCATAGGATTGAAGTTTGTACTATCAGTAATAATGATGTCTAGATTCATGAATAAAAGGATTATGAGGTGTATAAATTATGCTAGTTTATTGAGTGAGATTAAATTAAAAAAAATAAACTAAAAAGTCTTTCAAAACTAGACGAGTTCAAGTAATGCTCTAGAGTATTGTAAGAATAGTACTTATTGTTAGGTTGAAAACTCCTTCGAAATGCTTATGGTAATGATTAATATTGCAGACTCATAAGTTTTTCCATAATTGTGAAGGTTGTACTAATTTGATGATATTTATTAAGAGTTTTTCCATAAAATATTTGTTTCCCCACTAAGCTTTATAGCTTAGCACAGGTTTGTTTATCCGTGTAGGTCTTAAGATAAGCTTTAATTGGTATTGATAGTTGTAGTGATTTGACCCACTTTGAAGAGAAGATCCGATGGGTTGCATTTATCCTTGAGATTTTCATTATGTATTGAAGACTAGCTATGTGATGTCTCCTTATTTTTTTGGAGTTTGATTTGGTTATGTTGTGGCATGTATTAAGGCCTATATTGTTATTATTATTATTATTATCTCTACTTGATCTTTACTAGGTTTATGTCAGTATTGATGATTCGACATGTCTAGTGGATTAAGGTGTTACAAGATGCATGAAGAACTTGTGCATCAATAATGTCTGGTCAATAATTATGTTTATGAAAATATATTCTATGTAGTTATATGTTATTTGCTTGAGTTTATTAAATGGCTTATGTGACTCATATATATAAAAGTGATCAAATCCTAAGTGTAACTTCATAGTGTTTCTTATAGTTAGGAATGTAAGATATAGGCATTGGTATATGTATTATAGCACCCTAAATTTACATCTATCATATATGGTACAATGTAGAGCATAAATAATTACTTTAGGATAAATTTTGGAGTAATCAAAGTTGAATAGGTAGGAAAATTGGAAAAAGTGTACAGGTTAAACATGCTCGGATCAGAGTAATTCAAGGATAGGTGATCCGATGAGTAGTTTGGCCTAAGAGTGATTCATAAAATTTGGTGTTAAATGAAGTCTGGTGGTATAATTTGAGCAAAAAATGAGCTTAAATAGACCTTTAAAAAAGACAGAAAAGTTTATACTCGGTATCGTTAAAATGGTTTATTGAAAGTTTGATCAGACCCAAAATTATACCAACCTTTAAAAATTATTTTGATTATATAAATATGTTAGTAATAATCTAAATAAACTATTAGAAATGAAAAATAAATGTTTTGACAATTTTGAGATTTTGGACCGATTGCCAAGCCATCAAAGCTAAAAGTATAATGAATCAATATTGAAATGGGCTGAAATTTTAACCACATGGTCTTAAAAATGCTAGGCCATGCAGGAAAAAAATTTAGGGCATTATGATATGTGGAACATAAATTCCATATTAAGGGTGTAAAATTGAGACTAAGTTAATTTAGGGGTTTAATTCGAGTATTTTAAGCATATTGGAACATAAAAGTCATTAAAAGGAAGTTATAATCACATATATGCAAGCTTATAGTGAATAGGTCTGTAAGGATGGAGGAATAAGTGACAAGTGGCTTATTTTCAAGCCATTAGATTCAATAGTTAGAGATTAAATCTTAACCATTCCTTTTAACCACTAAAAGACAACATGGAAGGGTGTAGAAAAATCTAAAAATCTCCTAAAATTTATAGATTTTCCCCCTTGTTGTCTTGCAAAATCCAAACCTAGGCCATTTTCCCCTTTTCACCATTTTTCTTTCACACAAGCTTTCTCTCTTCAATTCCAAAGCTCAAATTCTATACTTAGACATAAAATGACCTCCTCTTCAACCTAGAGAAGGATTTACAGCAAGAAGAAGTCTAGAAATCAGGGAAATAAGGGGAGAGAAATTAGAACTAATTTAGTATTTTATGAGTTTTAGGTGGAATTAATTGGGGGAATTTATATAAGCATGTAAAGCATGAGTAGGAGAGTATTGTAGTCACTATTAATTGCTTAAAATCATCACTTAAACATGTGAATTTTTCTCTTTCATATTCAGCCAAAAGAAGAAAAATAAGAGAAAGAAAAAGGCAAGGAGGGTAAAGGAAAGAAAGAGGAGGAATAGGAGTATTCCAAGCTAAATAGAGGTTTATGGATGCAATTTACATTAAATTTCACTATTTTAGTTGAATTTCTTATAATTTTTACATTATATAACTATACCTAATTGCATGAAATTATGAAATAAATTAATATAATATGATATAATGATAAATTTGGTCATAAGGAACTTAAAATAGTGATGAAATTAAATTAAAAGTGAAGGAAACCATGTTGGTTGAATTGGGTACTTTATGTTACCTTAATGTAAATTGATACTTAATTGAGAATTTAGTAATAATAAGACAAATTAAGGCATAAGGAATGTAATAATTTTGATTAGAATGAAAAATTTGAAATGTACCTAATTATGTAATAGTTACATAATGGTAAAAGTCAATGAAACTTGAGAATTTTCATGTGAATTTGGTGCATTTCACTATATTATGGCTAAAAATTGGTATAAAACTAGATGTAGCATAAAATTGAAAGATGAAACATTTTGGGAGTGTGATTACATTAAGTGGCCGAATAGTGCTGGTATGGTGATGGCATGTTTTAGTTATATTTTCATGGTATTAAACATATATGTGAGAAAGTAATGATTAATAAGGTTATATAAATGCAAATGAAAGCATATGTGGTTGGTAGAATATGATTAAAGTAATCAATCGTATAAAAATGTGTTGTAATATGAAATGTGTATTGGCCTTAGTGTACAGTGGGTAATCTAGAACCTCAGGATAGAATGGCTAGTCATAGGGGCATATACACCATGGTATTACTGTGAATTTACTTAAATGGTACCGTGAAATGTGATTATATTGCTTAGTCAGCTCATTATATGGTATACTGGAGAATCGGTATCATACCTCATGTTGTGCGATCAGTCCAGTACATTGAGATGATCAAAGTCCTCATCCCATTTATTTGATTAGAGGATTTTCGCTAATTACAACTAGGGGTAAAATCGTAATTTTTCATGTAAATAGAGATAAAAAAAAGTAATTACAGCATTAAAGATACTATAAATGTAAATAAATGAGAAATAAAATAAAAAATGATATTAGTAATCAAGTAAGGGTAAAAAGGTAATACGTAATAAACTAAGGGTAAAATGGTAAATTTAAGGTTAAAAAGGGGAATAACAAGGTGAAAATAGCTAAATGTACTAAGAAGGGCAAAACCATAAATCAAATAAAGTTCAGGGATCAAATAGTAATTTGCCACCCCGAGAAAAAAATTTGAGGGACTAAAGTGTAATTTATACACTTTAATTAAATTAAAAGCCAAATAATGTCAAACTGATCATAAGTAAGATCAATTGGGTCAAAATAGAGTAAAAGTCAAACTTCGGGGACATAATTGTAATTTTTCAACTAATTTGGGAAATAAGTTAAATTAAGCAAGAAAAATAATTAGTAAAGCAATTGGAAGAAATTTTAATATAAAAATAATTAATTTGGAATTATTTTAATAAAAGAAACTTTTAAGGACAAATGGTAATTATACTTAATTTAAGTAAATAAAAAATGATGATGAGGTGAGATTTTATGTAAATGCATCCACCACTAAACGACAATGTTGTTTAGTATGTGGTTTTGTTTTTACTACAAGCAGGGATAGGTTTAAGGATCTAGTCAAAGAAGAATGAGTGGCATGTACATATGAAAGTTGTTGAGCTTTTGGTTATGTAATGGTTGTATGGGAAAGGTGATAGAATACATAAACATAGATAAATGTATGGCATGTAATGTAATGATGTTTTAAAATTTAGTGACATTTAGTAGTTGATACATGTATTATATACATGTGTGTGTGTGACTTATGATTGAGTTGGGAATTGCACCTTAGAAGTGCTTTGTATGTCATTGAAGTACTAGAGGAGGAGGAAATTATTTAGGAGTGCTAATTTCATTAATTGCAGGTTTAGGTAGCATGATTTTTTTTAGCCGTCATGCTACTGAAAAATTTCACCAATTGAGCAGTGAATATAATAAGACAATTATGTAACTCGATAATAATAATAAGAGAATGATAATAGTAAATATATCCACAATTATGGTTAAGCATAGGGTGTCACATGTATAGTAATGCTTTTCAACTATGATATGGGCTAATATGTATTCCTTATAACCACGTGCTTCTTGCTTAACACTATGCAATATTATGAATGGAATGGTATCTAATTATGTAAGATACTGGTATGATAATGATAATAATAATTTATTGAGATAATACACTAATTAGGTACATGAGATGTACATGTTTCTTGGAAATTATTATTATTTTTCTATACACAAGGATTCAACTTTATTAACCTAAAGTTTTATGAATTTAAAATCACTTTTATGGACTTAGGTTGATATTATCATGCCTTTAAGAAACTTCGCTAATACAAAGTGATTAGTCAAGTTTGAAATAAATAAACTCAAGAAATACAATTGAGGTATGTAAATATTTATTAAGTGATATTTGCTAAAGATTTAAGAAATAGAAATTTGGGTTGGTTCATTAGGAACTACTTTATGTATTTTAAGCATATCTCGAGTTTTATAACTATAATTTGGGTAATTCTAGTTGGTAATTAAATTTAGGACATGCACCTTTAATTTTGTAGAAGAAACTGGAGTTTTATTATTCCTCTAAGTGTCCTTAAAATTAACTTGAAATTCATTTTTAGCTTTTGCCCAGTTGTTAGGATTATGTTCCTATATTTTTGCTATAAATTTTCATAGAAAAGTTGAAATCCTTTGAGACAAAATTTTGGTTAAAATAGATTCATAGTAGCACAATTTTTGTGAAGGAATGTTGTTTAAATTCTTTACCTATTTTATTCTATGAATTTTCTAAGTGGTGATAAAAACTAAATTGGGTATAGTGAAGTGCTATCTGGAGAATAGGATTAGGTTATAGTAATTTCAGTGTATCCCTTGTTATAGAGGTCGAAATGTTATGACTCTCATTTTTTGTTAAACTACACTTCTATGTCTACAAGTTCTATGAAGAAAGCATACTTTAATTCTGCTTTTAAATAAGTTAATATGTGACTTGAATTCGAAATTGTTTGCAGTGTTGTTTCAAAGAACAGTCCTCAGTGTTTTTGTAATATCTTAAAATGCAATAATGATATTGATGTAATTTTTAATGTTCCAGAAATTAGGAATATAAAGGAATAAGTTTATGGAAGATCATTTCACCTAAAATGGTCGTTTAATTCATCTAATTTAGTGTGCAAGCTAGTTATTAGAATCTATCCATGCAATTTTGAAATGCATTATCATATAATTACTTGAAAGGGTATTTAAATCACTTTGGTTAATTATTTAAGAACACAATTAACATGTTTTTTAAAAGGGCATAGAATTAGATATATTTATGATTCTAATAGGCTTTAAAAGATAAACTAAAGGTATGCAGACTAATTTAACAATGAAGAATTTGTTTACAATATGGTACAAGTATATAGAGAAATGGAAATACTTTAATGTAAAACTAATTTTGAATTTAAAGAAACTTGTAGATATATATTTAGCACTTAAACAATCATAATGAATATTACTTATGGTAAACAGTATTGCTATAATTATATGTTTATACTCTTATGTTATCATGAGAGAACCTATAGTTATAATGCTATGTACTTACATGTATTTGCATATTCATGTGCTTATTTAAGATTATATATATATATATATATATATATATATATATATATATATATATATATATATATATATGTATGTATGTATGTATGTATGTATGTGCGTCAATAGATGTGCACAAAATATGAACTCGTAAGGATTAAGTGGTAAACTTTGGAAAAAGATATGATGTGTATAATTGAATGATTGTTATTGAATATAATAATTTGATCATATATGTTCAACACCAATCTAAGCTTAATAATTGATGATGTATTGTAAATATAAGATATATAGTATTGTTACATAGTGGATGGTATCGATGTGCATTTACAAAATAATAATGTATATATATTTTGTTTCCATATAATTATAATGATGATAAATATATCGTATAAGGATGTTAGTAGTGTATGTCTATGTGTGTAAACATGAAGATATAAAAATGTTATTATTTGAACCTAATTGTAAAGTACACTTTACAGAAAATATGTCATAAACGTACACACGTACATTATTAGGAATAAAGAAGCCTAGAATATCAAGATGATAAGTATCGATTTCATATGTATATGATGATTTTACATGCCTTTCTATTGATTACAAATACAACATATCTATACTCAAGCATGTACGCAATATCATGCTCACAGTTTTGAATAGATGTATACACCTATGTATATATACATGATTGGAAAAAGATTACATGCCTTAAACTGATTTCAAGTAAAGAATAGCAATACTTAATAGTGTGCATAATCACAGGTTTAAAGAAAAGTTATACATAAACAGGTATATGATTACCCTTTATATATTTACAAATGAGTATACATGTACATATATGTATATGTTTGAACATAGTTGAAGTAATGTAAAGAGAGATATAGTAAAGAGATTTAAGTGCCTACGTTATGTCTAGAATGTGGATAAATAGGCATGCTTATAAGGGTACCTTGCAGCTATGATAGTTTTCAACCTCGTTTAGGTTGTAGTCTAGCCTATTTGGGTGACTAAACAAACATGGTCCGGTTTGGATGATTTTTAACCCCATTTGTGTTGTAGCCGACCCCATTTAGGTAGGTTTGATTGGTCAGATAGTTTTATGCCTCTGGGTTCCACCATATAAACCAATTATCCACTTTTTTAGAAAAGTGCAGGCCTTAATTCAAAGTAAAAGAAAATCATCATATTATGATAAAAGGTTAAAGAAGCATGATAGTTCCTATGTTGATCTTCATGTGATTCTAATATAAAATCTCTATGTTGCTTATGGAAAGTGTGATACTAAAATAGGTTACATTTTATATATGCATATTTAAGGCTTATGTTATCACAAGCACATATTAGAATAATAAGCTAGATGCATAAAGAACTTGTGTATCAATAATGTCTGGTCTATAATTATGTTAGTGAAAGTATATTCTCTATAATTATATGTTATTTGCGTGAGGTTATTAATTGACTCATATGACTATTATATATGAAAGTTATGTAATCCTAGATGTAATTTCATGGTGTTTCCTTCACTTTGGATACAAGATATAGGTATTGGTATGTGTATAGTAATACTTTTCAACTATGATATGGGCTAATATGTATTCCTTATACCCATATGTTTATTGCTTAACACTATGCAATAATATGAGAAATATGTGTGACTTATTGCTTGTAAATATTAATGACTTATGATCTCATAATCATGGGTAAGTAATACATATATGGGATAGGAATATAATAGCAAAATGGAATGTTATCTAATTATGTAAGAGAATGGTATGATAATGATAACAAGAATTTATTGAGATAATACATGACTTAGGTACATGAGATGTATTTATATGTGATTATATTTCTTGGAAATTATTATTATTTGTCTTAAAGTTCTACGATTTTAAAATGACTTTTATGGACATAGGTTGATATTATCATGCCTTTAAGAAAGTTAAGTAATACAAAGTGATTAGTCATGTTTGAAATAAAGAAACTAAAGAATTACAATTGAGGTATGTAAATATTTATTAAGTGATAACAAATAAGAACTTTTACAATTGCTTCACATTGAACACAAGAATAATTTGAGGGTATAAATAATTTCAAAAGATTATGATCTGGAAATTATTATATCAAATGATTAGATTTCTATGTTCAAAGATATGTTTTGTATGAGTGGATTTTCATGACATTTTAAAGAGGTTGTCTACATATTTTATGATCCCCACTAAGCTTTATAGCTTAGCACTAGTGTTTTATCCATGTAGGTTACACGAAAGGATTTCTTTCTCAGAGATAATATTTGTAGTAAGATGGTCAACACAAGTCAGAGAGATAGAGAATGAAAGTAAAGTCTTTTATTTGGATTCTTTTGGTTAAAACTTTTATTTGACATTGGAAGTTTTGTATGTAAAAAGCCCTAAAATTTGTATTTTTTTACTATGTAAAGAGACTCTTCAAGTATATAGTAAGGTTTTTAATAGTATAATATTTATATTGGATTAAGTTTTATACTAAGACCTTTGTATAATATTGTTATGGCATAATCATGTTGAAAAGCATGTTTAAGTGTATAGGAAAGAGTGATAAAGTTAAGTATAGATTAAGGGTGTTACAATTAGTGGTATCAGAGCATAGGTTTAGCCGTTTCTGGACTATAAGAGTTAAGAAATTGTTATCATAGGAAGTTTTAGTGTGTTAGCCAATGCAGATATCCTTATTTTGTTATAATTAGATAGATAGCAAAATGGTATGTTAGAATTTAAAAGAGATCAGAAAAGTTACAGGTTCAGGGTTTTTGAATTTAGTTGTCCCTGAAGCCATTAATGTATTCTGAGATGAGATAATGGTTTCAAATGTTGAAAGTTTTTAGGATATAAACCACAGCTTAACTTGGATTTTACTCTAGTTATATGACTATATGATATCAAGAGTTATCGAAAGGAAAGAGAAATAAGAGTATAGAGAAGAGTGAAACAAGTAAAAGAAAAAGTGGCACATTACTATTAAATGAAAAGAAGTTTAACATTTTCTAATGTACCATAGAAGAATAGGTAAATTATAGCGAGAAAGAGATAAATTTATATATTTAATCATAATGGTGCAGACCGATAAGGCTGAGGTTCCAAATAAGCAAGATGTCACCAAATTAGCTTCTGGTATTTATTTTGTCCTCTTTTGATTATTATTTATATGTATTGATAGGTTTCAATAATAGAGATGCATATATGTATGATGGTATATTAATGAGATTTTAAGTTCGAATTGAAAAGTAAATGATATGAATTTCATATATGACTTAGGTTTGGACTATAGTACAAGTGTGTTAATAGGGTATATAAAGATTATTTCAATATGGTACATGAGAAAGAGTTTATGTATGGTTGATAAGACTCCCCATATATGAAGTTATTGTGAGGAGAAATTGAGGTGGATTATAATGCTCTGTATACCTATCAATGATTCCTTAACAAGTGTGGGCAATTGATTAAACATTTCATAGTGGGATGGGACCAAACATGTTCATTACATGAGAAGTCGCATCGGCATTCTATTTCATACATGAAATCATCATTCACTTATAACATAACATTAACCATCCTTTTTTACAAGACATGAACAACAACATGTTAAATGTATAGGCCTCAACTGTAAAAGAAAACTAATAGGCTATATGTTGTGCTTAGTAATAATATAACAATATGAAAAGGTTGCCCTTATTTAAAGATAAAGGTTTATAAGAAGTGACTCAAGTTGAAGAATGAACATAAAGAAGTTACTAGAGATTGTAATGAATGAAGGTTGATTGTGATAGGTATAGAAGTTAAGATAGAAATACAAAAATAGTAATAAATCTATATCAGTAAAGGTTACAATTATGAATTTCAAGGATGAAATTCTTTAAGAGGGAAAGAATTGTAAGGATCCAAAATAGGCTTTAGTATAATTCAAGTTCATTATCGTATTATCAATATCTAATCAAGCTTAACCAGTGGAATTATTATAAGTTAAGACCTTATGGATTAATGGTCTCAAGTGGTAGTGGGTTAAAGGTGTTATATATATATATGTGTGTGTGTGTGTGTGTGTGTGTATGTATGTGTATGTGAATTCAAAATGTTGGTTTCGTACCAGTGATTTGTACATAAATGAGTGAATAACATTTTACATAGAGAGCAGATACTTGTGAATGGTGTATAAATAGTTTATATGTACATATAATGGTGTATACAATTAAGAGGATGTTGGTCTGGATCATATGATTTTGATATATGTCTGATAAGTATACTATGGTGATTATATGAAAGGTGTGTAACTTAATAAAGCATTGTGTCTAAGGATTGTTGCAAATGTTTGGATTGTGTCCAAGAATTATTGCAAATGTTTGGATTGTCTGCTTTAGTCTGAGTTATGGATAATTAGTTATGCCTATAGGGAATTGCAGCTATTATGGGACACTATTTAGTGTCTTCTATTTAATAATTCGGTGTCTTCTATTCTAGTGGATGTTTTAGAGACTTATTGTCTCTTCTATGATGCCTTAAGAGGTATCTTCTGTATATAAAATTTATTGATACTATGTATTATCTATTATCTGCACCATATTGTGCTAAAGTCCTAGATATGGATTGTAGGCATGCCTAGAAAAGGGTCTGCAACTAGTTCTATGACATTATAGTGTCTTTTATTTCGAGACTTACATCTCATCTACTTTGAGGGTTTTGCCTCTTTTATTGATACCTTTGAGGTTTATCATGTGGATACAACTTATTGGTATCTTCTATCACTATTATCCATACTTACAGGAAAAAGCAAGTTGATCTACTATAATCCCATAATGCATTGATTTGATCTGATCTATTGATAAGGCTTTAGATTTGTATAAAGATTATCTCGATTTATGTAATTTTTGGATAATTAACTAAGTCTACTAATCTTCTAATTAATTATAAATCATGATACAAACCTTCACGTACGCATACTTACTCTATGTTTTGATAAGTATGTGTAAGAAATATGTCTAGATATAGACAAATTTTATGGTTTGATGCAAAACCAAATCCTAATGGACTAATAATGTAGCACCCTCTAAGCAAAACCCTATTTAATTGATAATTTGATTACCATTAATCATGCATATGCAATATATTTGTTTAATTATCAATTTGCCCTTAATCATGTCATACGGTCCATATACTTATATATGTGCTACTAGTCTATTCTTGTATTGCATTTCGTACTTAGTATCATGCATACTATACTATAAAAATATTACTTATGTATATCACATGCATGCATACTCTTCTTAGTTTTACTACTTGTGAGTTACAACATCTCTCATAAGTTATATACATCTTATAACATAACTGGCCAAAAAGCAAAACATATGATAATACTATTACAAATACATCCTACATCAAGATTAACAGTCGATAGTTGGCCCTTTCTGATGCAGAGATCGTCCCTGAGTAAAAATCTTGCTAACCGTACCTACACGGATAAATAACCTGTGCTAAGCTATAAAGCTTAGTGGGGAAAATAACTAAAGATGGATGACCACGCATAAAGGACATCAAAACATACATACACAATATATAAATACTATAAACAACATGTATCACAAATCATGGCAATAATAACATATACTTTTAGGCATAAAGCATAGTCTCATGTACATAAACCTTGTACCCAAGAGAGAAACACATATTTCATTTTCATACTTCATATAGATGACCACTTTTCATGTGAACATATTCAAATGAAACATAATCCCTGTGGGTAAACCAATAATGTAATCCACACTATCAATCTTTAGTCAAATAACTTTAACTGTTTAATTTTGATCATTACTATGAATAACATTTAGCCTGCCTTAGCTTTATCAGTGGATAACGGGAACTATGGATACACATCGGTATCAAAAGAAGGATATCCGAAGATATCGGATCTATAGACCCAAACTGTACTGTGGACTGGTCAAGCAGACCCAAATGGGGTCGCCTATCAACCCAAACGGGGTTGATCATGATCCAAACGGGATCATATATACTATGGACCCAATTAGGCCAAACTATGGCAGCTGCAATTTCCCTATAGGCGCCTATCTATCCACATCTAAAACTCTATCACAGGCAGAACTATATTCGTGTTCAATTCACATATTAATATTGTATTCATAGTATACTATTGCACATATACAGAGTCTTGTAATACCATGAGTTCTCTTGTGCATAATCAGACATATGCACATTTCATATGCCAAGTTATACATTTGGCTATTCAAATCTGTATGACTTTACAATTTGCATCATAACATATAAGCATGACATATAATCATCATATCATATACTTGATCATGCTCTCATTAAGCATTTAACATGTTTGTAGTCATGCCAAAACATCTTCTATCTCATAGGGCAATTACATGCTCAAATACTCATATACATAATCATAAATGTACATACCTGTGGGTACATTCGCATATAGTTGACTTAGTCTTATGAGCATGTTACCAATATATATATATATATATATATATATATACCTTTATCTTCATTCACATCATGTGTTATCCAAAATATCAACTTGTTTCCACATGGGCATATACACATGCCAAGGTCGTACTATTATAGTCCCTATTTCATAGCATAGGTACATGTCAAAATGTGTATTATCATGTCATAAGATTATATGTGTATATATATATCAATTTGGCATGTGACAATCATGCACAAAACTATTTACATGTATAGTTTAGATATTTCATCACTAGTCTTTATTCATATACACAATTGAATGCATATGTATTCATATAAATCCTTCATTGATAACCATATTACATGTTCTATCCAATTAACTTTACTATCACATAAATAGATATCTGTCTCAATTTATTAAAAATCATATTATCAAGTGTAGCAACAATCTGCACATAATAGTAAATTCTATTTCTATGAGCAGTTTAGGAAACTAGTCCGAATTCGACCCTAGATTCCATGTACTTAGAGATAGATTTTTCTTGGACTAAATTAATTTATATATGTTACATAAGTGTTATGGAACTCACATATTTAATTTGGTTGGATTTGGAATCCATTTGGGTATTTAAATCCAATTAGATGCACAAAGGGTCTAGTTTGTGGATTTTGTGCATAGTCTTTTATGAAAAGATTTAATTTTGATTTATTTAAGCCCAGAGGCCCAATTAATAATTCTCCAGAAATTTTAAAGAGTCTTATCTCATCTAGAAGTTGGAATTTTAACTTGATTTAAAGAGTCCAACTGATGAAGATAAGAGTTAAGTGATTAAATTGAAAAGAAGGTCTTTTCTCTCAATCTCTCTCTCTCTTCTGCGCCATTCTCAAGCTAGCTCTTGAGAATTTTGGCCAGCCCTAGTAAAATACCAATTTGTTGGTTCAATTTATCCTTCTCTAGTGTGGATTACTCATTGGAGGTGTTTGATTTTTGATACTGTGGTTTGCGACAACCCGGTGCGAAGTAAAATCAACTGTTCAACAAAAATCAAGGTGATTTTTCTTATTTTCATATAATAATATTGTGTATTCATGGCAAGATCAGACCTTATGGTTGAAAAACTTTTAAAATTCTTATTTTCATATAATAACCGTTAACTCTAACATGGTATCAGAGCCTCGATTTTGCCATAGATATACAATTATATATTATTCTGCGGAATAAGTTTTATTTTATTTTGAGTTGTTTATTTCATGAACTTTAAAATATGAGATTTCATTGTTCATGAAATTTGGTGATCAAATAAATTTGGTGGAAACAAAAACCGAATCTTTTGAAGAATTGGAATTAGGGTTTGCGTGAAACCCATTAGGGTTTTGTATATGGACCTAGGTGATGTAGGGGCTGTTCTAATTTAATTTCTTATGGATCCATTTAAAAATCATTTAGATGATATTTTATGTGTTTAATATGTGATATTAAGCCATAGGATCGAATGGAATTAAAATCGAACAAGTTTTGCATGAAAACTAGTTTTGTCGAAAAGTTCGATAAATTGGTGTTCTTCGTGTGTTCTTGATTAGAACGACTTTTGATCTTCTAAATTTGATATATATGATATATTAAAGTGTTTTTAATTAATTGGATTAATTAAATTGGGCCTTAAATTAATTTGATTAATTTTAATTCATTAAAACCACTTAATGGGCTTAATTATGTTTACGGACTTGGTTTAAATTAGTGAATGACTTGATGGGCCCAAGGAGCTGATTTGAATTAAATATTATAAACATTAATTAAGTTTATTAATGGGTTTTAAGGGCTGGAGTGGGCTTGGCTCATTCCAAAAGGCCCAAATGGTCCAAATAACACAAAACTAGTTTGTGTGTGAACACAGTTAGGGTTTTTCTTCTGTGGGTTTCGGCCTTCATTTGTTTTGAGCCCAAAATTGATTATTTTAATTATTTAATATGATTAATTAATTAAATAATCAATTTATAATTAATTAATAATCAATTTGATTGATTATTAAGGCAAGAACACATTCATGCAAAAAGGTTTCCTAAAATGAAAGTTTCCAAAATGGGAAAAGTTTCTTAATTTGATCACATCATTAAAATAACTCAAAATAAAGTTTCAAAGGTTGAAACAAAGTTAGTAATCCATTTCTTTATGCATTAGAGAGGCATATAAGGGTGTATGATTGGCATGATGGTTAGTTATGGACAAAGCCCAATGTGATTGAGCATAATGCATGTTTTGGCCCAATGAGGACTTTCATGTCTCGGCCACTTGTTTTTGGTTTGTATTTCATTTCAAATTGTAATATGTAATTAGATTACTTAGATTAGAATTAGAAATAGAGATGGAGACCACTATCAAGGAGCAAGATGGGCCGGATGGAGATCCAACAAGCTTGAAGATAATGTAATTATTTTCTTGTTTGAATCATGCATACTACCTAGGTGTGACCTTTTGATTTCCCTTTTGGCTCGGGGAAATCAATGTATTAAAGTCCATAACTATACCATATTTGTATGCTTATATTTATGTGATAGATATAGGAAGCATACCAATGTATGCCAACCATGTATGATGAGACTTAATTAACTAAAACCCTCAAATAAATACTAAGGTATAAAAGCCTTCCATTAATTTGACGAGAACCAGAGTTCTTTATAGTGTGGGTTGTTGACCACAATCAAGCTCACATTATGTCGAATATCTTCAAATCTCATTAAATGGGTCATCTTAGCTAGCCTATTAGCTTGTTGACCACAGTCAAGGCTAATGATTCTAGAGGCAAGATTAGGGAATGCATATACGATATGCATGCATCAAGAGTTGATAACCTAATGATCTAATAGTTGTGTAGAGACACAATTGGTATATGGATACCTACCTTTCAAGGGTATGGAATTTGGCTTTTTGACCACAGCCAAGGTCAAATTACATATCGAGGATTGGATATTGGCCCACTAAGAAAACCATCGGGTTTTCTCGGATTATATAGTGAGGGCTATTAATTCGCAATAAAATAGTGGGAGTAAATGTATTAATTAAGGACCTTATTAATGCATACATATATATGAACATACTCTCTTTTCTTTTTCACATCTAGGTCATCATCATGAGCACATCGAACATTAATATACGTTCAATCTTGGATAACAAGCTGGTTGGCAATAACTTTTCTCACTGGATCAGGCAAGTGAGAATTGGAAGCGTAACTGCAAGGCCTATCTAGATTCTCTTAAGAAGAAGAAGCAAGCTGTTGCATCTACTTCAGGTATTCATATGATTGAAATTAATACTTATTCTATTGCTTCTAAACAATCTTGGGTATTAGATACCAGATGTGGATCTCACTTATTTAATGATCTATAGGGGCTTAGAAGTATTAGAAGAGTTGAAAAGGCGGAGATATGTTTGCAGTCAGCTACTGGACAAAACATCTCTACAACAGTTGTGGGGACTTATCATTTGCCTCTTCCTAGTGGATTAGTACTGGAATTAAATAATTGTTATTATGTTCCAGCTTTATCCAAAAGTATTATTTCTTTTAGTTATTTGTTGAACAATTATGATATTTCTTTAAAGGACAAGTGTTGTTTCATTTTCAAGAACAATATGTTTTATGCAAAAGCTATCATTGAGAATGGTATATTTGTTCTTGATTTAATTAAAGAAGTGCATAATGTGAATACCAAGAGAATAAAACAAGATAATCTAAATATCTCATATTTATGGCATTGTCATTTAGGCCATATAAATGAAAAATGCATGACCAAATTACACAAGTCTGGTGATTTGGGATCATTTGATTATGAATCATTTGATACATGCGAATCTTGTTTATTGGGAAAAATGACAAAAGCTCCCTTTATTGGTAAAGGAGAACGAGCTAAAATGATTTTGGACTTAATACATTCAGATGTATGTAGCCCAATGACTATACATGCCAGAGGAGGTTATTCCTACTTCATTACTTTCATTGATGATTATTCCAGGTTTGGATACATCTATCTAATGAAATATAAATCTGAAGCATTTGAAAAGTTCAAAGAGTTCAGAAATGAAGTAGAGAAACAACTTGGTAAAAGTATTAAAACACTTAGATCAGATCGAGGTGGAGAATACTTAAGCCAAGAGTTTCAAGATTATCTTAGAGATAATGGAATTTTAGCTCAATGGAATCCTCCATATACACCACAACATAATGGTGTATCTGAAAGGAGAAATCGAACACTATTAGATATGGTTCGATCTATGATGATCCGAGCAGACTTGACTAAGTCCTTTTGGGGATTTGCACTAAAAACTGTTGTTTATGTGTTAAACAGAGTTCCTAGTAAATCAGTTGATGTTACTCTATATGAGATGTGGAATAACAAGAAACCCACACTTTCTCATATGAAGGTATGGGGTTGTCCTGCTTATGTGAAGAGGACAATATCAGAAAAAATTGATGTTAAGTCTAATAAATGTTTATTTATGGGATATCCAAAAAAAACATTTGGATATTACTTCTATAATCCCTTAGAACAAAAGGTGTTTGTTTCAAGGCATGCTGTCTTCTTGGAAAAAGAGTTTCTCCTACAAGAAGACAGTGGGAGTAAAATTGAACTTGGTGAAGTTCAGGACCCACAAATAGAAGTAGATCAACCGATTGAACCCGAAACTGAATTTCATAAAGATGAGATTGCAGTTGAACCTAATTATACACAAAATCCTAGAAGGTCTACTAGGATGCGCTCTATCCCTGTGAGATATCGATTTCACATAGATTCGGATAGAGGCATGATTGTAGTAGAGGACAATGAGCCTACTAGCTATCAAAAAGTTTTGAATAGTTCAGAACGTGATTTGTGGCTTAAGGCTATGCAGTCCGAAATGGACTCCATGTATGAGAATAAAGTATGGACTTTAACTCAACCACCTGAAGGGATAAAACCCATAGGGTGCAAACGGGTCTTCAAAAAGAAGACCGACATGGAAGGTAATGTAGTTACCTATAAAGCTCGCTTAGTAGCAAAAGGTTATTGTCAAAAAAAAAGGTATTGACTATGATGAAACTTTTTCTCCTGTTGTGATGCTTAAGTCTATAAGAATACTTTTAGCCATTGCAGCTCATTATGATTATGAGATTTGGCAAATGGATGTGAAAACAGCTTTCTTAAATGGAAATCTGACTAAGGATATGTATATGACACAACCTGAAGGGTTCACATCTGGAAATGGCGAAAAGGTATGCAAGCTTCAAAGATCTATTTATGGATTGAAGCAAGCTTCTAGGAGTTGGAATATACGATTCAATGAGACAATCAAAGAGTTTGGTTTCTCACAAAATGAAGATGAACCTTGTGTATATAAAAGGGTCAGTGGGAGTGCAATTGTCTTTCTAGTTCTATATGTAGATGACATATTGCTCATGGGAAATGACATTTCTCTTCTCCAATCAGTTAAAATTTGGTTATCTAAGCATTTCTCCATGAAAGACCTTGGAAAAGCATCCTATATTCTGGGAATAAGGATCTATAGAGATAGATCCTGTAGGCTGCTAGGTCTTTCTTAGAGTACATACATAGATAAAGTATTGAAGAAGTTCAATATGGATCTCTCAAAGAAAGGGTTTATTCCCATGGTGCATGGGAAACATCTTTCTAAGTCTATGTGTCCACAAACACTAGAGGATAGAGAGAGCATGAATATAATACCATATTCATCTATAATTGGTTCTATTATGTATGTTATGTTATGTACACGTCCATATATAGCATTTGCTTTGAGTGTCACAAGCAGATTCCAATCCAATTTTTGAGAGGAACACTGGGCAGCTGTCAAGAATATCCTTAAGTACTTGAGAAGGACTAAGGATATGTTCTTGGTATATGGAGAGGGCAGTTTGGAAGTAAATGGGTATACTAATGCCAGCTTCCAATCTGACAAAGATGACTGTAAATCATAGTCTGGTTTTGTGTTCATAACGGGAGGAGGAGCAGTTAGTTGGAAGAGTTCCAAACAGGAAACAACTGTTGATTCCGCAACGAAAGCTGAGTACATTGCTACTTCGAAAGCAGCCAAAAAGGTGGTTTGGATCAAAAAGTTCATAACTAAACTAAGAGTGGTACCTAGCATTGTTGATCTGATACCTTTATATTGTGACAACAATGGAACCATTGCGCAGGCAAAGGAACCACGGTCTCATCAGCGATCCAAGCATGTTTCAGACGCTACCATCTCATAAGGGAGATAATAGCTAGAAATGATGTGAAAATAGAAAGGATTCCCATAGATGACAATGTGTCGGATCCCCTCACTAAGGCACTTTCCCAGATTAAGCATGATCACCATATAAATAGCATGGGTCTGAGACGTATGGGTGATTGGCTCGAGTGCAAGTGGGAGATTGTTAGAGAATATACCCTAGAGCCTATGTAATAGGGATGTTTTTTCATATGTATGACTTTATTTTCTTAATAAAAGGCATCATTCATTTATTAATGCTATGTTTAAATACATGAGTTTGTAAATCTTTAATTAATAAATGAAGTCCTAGATATTATAAACACAGTGCAAAGGCAATCATGAAAGTGTTCATGATATGAGATGAATATTGCATGCAAATGTGTTAATATCTAAATATCCCTAGTCATAGAATTAACAAGATAGGACATTGTTAATTCGGACAGACTAGTACATGTTATGCTTCTTGAATGGTTCAAGCAGTGGTTCTCATAACTGTGATTATGGATGATAATCAAAGCTAACATGTGGATGCTTGTTAGAAGAACAAGTTCATTGGAGACCTGCAAAGAGAATCCTCATATGGATATTAAATCTATGTTAGTGAGGAATCTCTTCATAGCAGTGGTCCATGTATCCTTAGACTTGAGATCACCAAAGTTATCTTAAGTAGCAAGTGGTATGCTTTGAGTCCATAACTGCTTACTTCCAACTGGGAGTGAACATAGTTAGGAGGTTGGGTATGTCATGACCTACTTGAAGGTAGTTGAGTGATTAACAAAGGATTCACCATCCTAGATTTAATAAGGGAAGTTATCTCACATGTTTCTGTAATTACCTTGTTCAGTGAATCTCTGGCCAGAGTGAAATGCCAAGATGGATGGAGATCTATAAAGGGGCATTTTGGGAACAATGGTTAAATTAATATAACATACATAATTAGATTTATATAAGTTGACAGAAATCTATACTCATAATCTAATTGAAATAAGTGTGGTGAAAGGAGTAATTGCATGGTAACTGTTCTATGGAAGGGTATAGTCAAACCATATGACTTTCATAACATTTGGGTAGTCATGATGCCTAGCTAGTGGCCAATCATGACTTGTATAATAATGTATCAAAATATCAATATGTGAGTTTTGAGAAGAACTTACAATTATACTGCCAACATGGACAGGAACCCAATAGGTCACACACATATAGAGAAAGGATAAAATGGTAAAATGATGATGATAATAATATTTGATACTATTATGAAGGAAGAGAAGTGAATATGATAATAATTAATTAAAGAGTTTAATTAATTATGATCAAGAAAAATTATCCGCGGAACTTTTGAGAAATGTTTTGTAAATTTGACCTAATTGAAATAATGTATTTTATGATTAATTATTATTATCTTATGAGTGTTATAAGACTACTATAAGTGTTATAGGACTGATATAATAATTAATAGTTCCATTGGAGGAATTATTAAGGGCCAGAGGAATGAAGAAAGTTGGCGGAAGCCCTTCTGTAAGGGCCACACGCCTACTCCAATACAGAAGGCCTTAATGGCCCATTTCTTGCACCAAATTAATTTATATATGTTACATAAGTGTTATGGAACTCACATATTTAATTTAGTTGGATTTGGAATCCATTTGGGTATTTAAATCCAATTAGATGCATAAAGGGCCTAGTTTGTGGATTTTGTGCATAGTCTTTTATGAAAAGATTTAATTTGGATTTATTTAAGCCCAGAGGCCCAATTAATAATTCTCCAGCAATTTTAAAGAGTCTTATCTCATCTATAAATTGGAATTTTAACTTGATTTAAAGAGTCCAACTGATGAGGATAAGAGTTAAGTGATTAAATTGAAAAGAAGGTCTTTTCTCTCAATCTCTCTCTCTCTTCTGCGCCATTCTCAAGCTAGCTCTTGAGAATTTTGGCTAGCCCTAGTAAATTGACAAGTTTTTGGTTCAATTTATCCTTCTCTAGTGTGGATTACTTATTAGAGGTGTTCGATTTTGGACACTGTGGTTTGCGACAAGCCGGTGCGAAGTAAAATCAACTGTTCAACAAAAATCAAGGTGATTTTTCTTATTCTCATATAATAATATTGTGTATTCATGGCAAGATCAGACCTTATGGTTGAAAAAATTTTAAATTCTACTCATGTATGCGATGCATGTAACCGTTAACTCTAACATAATGTTCATGACTTGTGAAGAGCTTCACGAGTGAACCCAACAATGGAAGATGATGCATGACTCGTGAAGAGCTTCACAAGTCGGACAAAAGTTCACAACTCGTGAAGACATTCACGACTTGGCAAGAACAATCTTCTTCGACCTCACATCGTTAAAAACCAGCAAACGTAACTTTGAATTATGTAAATCATACCCAGTTCCAGCAATCAATTTCACATGCATTATGAACAACCTAAATTCCCATACCTTGGCTGACAAATCTTATATCTTCAACCTTTAGCAATATCTTTTCCTTTGCTCCTTCTTCCTTCCTCTTCTCCTTCACAATTATCATCATCGTTATCATCAGTTTCCAGCACATTTACATTTTCCTCAGTCAACGTGAAAAGAAGATAAAGATGAAGATGATGAAGGGTTACATTAAAAGTTTAATTACCTTGATTTACTGCACTATACTCTTGATTAACCCACAACATTATCTTTAAATTGCTTAAGGTAATTCAATGAAAATCAAATGGATGAAGAAGATGATTTTTTTCTTGGTTTTCTGTCACAATTGCCGATCTCCAAGTCTCACATAGCCACCTCCACATTCCACTAACTTCTTTCTATTTATATAAGTGGCAAAATTTCCCTTTTACTCCCTCAACATCTTGCATGCCACACAAATGCCACAAACCTTTATGCATGATAGACTTTAACCCCTCCACAAACTCTTTTTCAAACATTAACCTATCCATTTAATCATTCTTTCAAATTAACCTAGAATTAAATGCTTCTATTCACAATTGGCCACTAATATGCCACAGTTATAATTTTACCCCAAATTAATTCATTTTACTTCAATTACACCCTCAATTAATATTAAACCATACTCTTTTATTTTATTTTCATGCAACTAACATAATAACATGATAATTTACCCCCTTACTTAAACACAAAAATATGCAAAGTAAATTAGGGTTATGTTAGGGGCCTTACAATTCTCTCCCCCTTAAGAATTTCGTCCTCAAAATTCATACCTGTTTTAAATAAATGAGGATATTGCTCCTTCATAGTTGTTTCTGGCTCCCAAGTAACTTCTTGTAAATCATGATGTTGTCAGAGCACTTTAACAAGTGGAATTTGCTTATTCCTTAGCTGTCTAACTTCTCTAGCCAGAATTGCTATAGGCTCTTCATCATAAGTGAAATCCGGCTGTACTTGCACATCTTGAACTGGTATCACATGGGATTCATCTGATCGATATCTCCGAAGCATAGAAACATGAAACACATCATGAAGTTTGGCTAGTTCCATTAGGAGAGCCAACCTGTATGCCACTGGCCCAACTCTTTGAAAAATCTCATATGGGCCGATAAACCTCGGGCTCAGTTTACCCTTTTTCCCAAATCTCAATACTTTTCTCCAAGGGGACACTTTCAAAAACATTTTGTCACCCACTTGATATTCAATATCCTTTCGTTTTAAATCAGCATATGACTTCTGTCTATCACTAGCTTCCTTCAATCTCTGCTTGATAACTTGTACCTTTTCTTCTATATCTTTGACAATATCAGAACCAATAACTTTGTGCTCAGATAATTCAGTCCAGTAAATAGGAGTTCTACATTTCTGGCTATACAAGGCCTCATAAGGTGCCATCTCGATGCTCCTTTGGTAACTGTTATTGTAGGCGAACTCCATTAAGGGTAGATATCTATCCCAACTTCCTGCAAAATTCAAAACACATCCTCTCATCAAATCCTCTAGAATTTGGATAACCCATTCAGATTGCCCATCCGTCTGAGGGTGAAATGCTGTACTATAATGAAGCTGAGTTCCCAATTCTTGTTGCAAACTTTGCCAAAATCTCGATGTGAATCTCGGGTCTCGATTAAAGATTATTGACATCGGAATGCCATGCAATCTAACAATCTCATTTACATAAAGTTCTGCCAGTTTATCCATAGGGTAATCCATCCAAACTGGTATGAAATGAGCTGATTTAGTCAGCTTATCAACTATAACCCACACTGCATCATGCTTTTTCTGTGTAAGGGGCAATCCTGTTACAAAGTCCATGGTGATATCCTCCCATTTCCACTGTGGAATCGGGATGGGATTCAACAAACCAGAGGGTAACTAGTGTTCTGCTTTCACCTGCTGACAGGTCAAACATTTGGAGACATATGCTACCACATCTTTCTTCATGCCAAGCCACCAATAATATTGCTTCAAATCCTGGTACATCTTATTCCCACCAAGGTCCATAGTAAATACTGTATTGTGAGCCTCATTCAGTACTGTTCTTCTTAATTCTTTATCATCAGGAACATACAACCTATTCTGGTAATATACACCCCCATCCTCTTTCACTGAATACTCAGACTGGGTCCCCTCATGTGAAGACTTCAAAATCTATTACAACTTTTCATCATGTTTCTGTGCATCAATCACTGTTTGCCTCAAACAAGGTCTAGCCTTCAACTTTGCTATTAAAGCACCATCATATGCAAGTTTCCATCTACAGCGATGTACAATCATAACAGCCATCATCTTACGGCTCAAGGCATCAGCTACCACATTAGCTTTGCTTGGATGGTAATCCACTATATAATCATAATCTTTAAACAGTTCTAACCATCTTCGCTGTCTCAAGTTAAGTTCCTTTTGAGTGAGCAAATATTTGAGACTCTTGCGATCTGTGTAGATTCTGCACTTTTCCCTATATAAATAATGTCGCCAAATTTTTAAGGCAAACACTACTGCTGCTAACTCTAGGTCATGGGTTGGATAGTTCTGTTCATACGGCTTCAACTGTCTAGATGCATAGGCAATTACTTTACCATCTTGCATTAACACACAACCCAAGCCAACTCTAGAAGCATCACTATACATAGCATACTCCTTTCCTATAACTGGTTGTGTCAACACTGGAGCCTCTGTCAAAAATTTCTTTAAAAGATCAAAGCTTGCCTGACACCGGTCAGTCCATTCAAACTTTATGCCCTTTCTCAATAGTTTAGTGAGTGGTGCAGCTATAACTAAAAAGCCTTTCACAAAATGACGGTAATAACCTTCTAAGCCCAAAAAACTTCTCACTTCTATCACATTCCGAGGCAGCTTCCAATTCACTATCGCCTCAATTTTTGCTGGATCCACTCTAATGCCTTCAAAAGATACAACATGACCAAGGAAATAAACTTCTTTAAGCCAGAAATCACATATGCTCAGCTTAGCATATAACTTGTTCTCCCTCAGAGTTTGTAAAACAATTCTCAAGTGTTCAGCATGTTCTGTTTCATTTCTCGAATACACCAAAATGTCATATATAAATACAACAACAAATTGATCCAAGTAGGGTCTAAATACCCTATTCATAAGATCCATAAATGCAGCCGGTACATTTGTTAACCCAAATGGCATCACCAGAAACTCATAATGCCCATATCGGGTTCTAAAGGCTGTTTTGGAAACATCTACATCCTTAACCCGAAGTTGATAATAACCCGATCGCAAATCAATCTTGGAAAACACTCCAGCATCTTTCAACTGATCAAATAAATCTTTAATTCTAGGTAAAGGGTATTTATTTTTCACTATTACCCTATTTAACTATCTGTAATCTATGCACATCCTCATAAACCCATCCTTTTTCTTCACAAATAAAATCGGTGCACCCCAAGGTGATGTACTAGGCCTAATGAAGCCTTTTTCAAGCAACTCTTGTAGCTGTACCTTTAGTTCCTTCAATTCTAAAGGAACCATCCTGTAGGGTGCCTTCGAAATAGGAGCTGTACCAGGTAGAATTTCTATAGACAATTCAACTTCCCTCTCAGGTGGAAGACTAAGCAAGTCTTCAGGGAACACATCAGGAAATTCTTTCACCACTGGAATCTCTTGATGATTCACATTCTCTTTTCTTGAATCAAGCATAAGTGCTAAGAAAGCTTCATACCCTTTTCTCAGAAATTGCTTACCTTGCATAGCTATTATTACATTAGATATGGGTTTAGATCAAATGCCCCGAACTAAGGTTTCTTTACCATCAGTACCAATAAGAGTTACAGTTTTAGCTTCACAATTAATCACTGCATGATGTCTAGACAGCCAATCCATACCCAGTATAATATCAAACCCCCAAAATGGCAACTCAATAAGATCAGCAAAGAATTCTTTCCCTTGAATTACAATAGGACACTATTTATGCACTCTATTAACAACAACACTGTGACCCAAAGGGTTGGTTGCACATATATCATATTCCAGTTCATGTATAATAGACTCATTTCTACCCATATCCCCAGTGCAAACATAAGAATGAGTGGAACCAGGATCAATCAGTGCATGCATATCAGAACCAAAGAGAGAGAAAATACCAACTATAACTTCTTGAACACTCTGATCCTCTCTAGCTTTCATTGCATATGCCCGATTAGGAACAACTGGAGCTGTGGGTCTGTCAACTGATTCAAAAATGTTCATAGACTGGGATCCCTGATGCCTCAATCCCCCATGTCCTCTTCCTCTGCCTCTACCTGAAGATGGTGTTAGAGAGTAAGCCCTAAAGCCTATGTAATAGGGATGTTTTTCATATGTATGACTTTATATTCTTAATAAAAGGCATTATTCATTTATTAATGCTATGTTTAAATACATGAGTTTGTAAAACTTAAATTAATAAATAAAGTCCTAGATATTATAAACACAGTGCAAAGACAATCATGAAAGTGTTCATGATATGAGATGTCTATTGCATGCAAATGTGTTAATATCTAAATATCCCTAGTCATGGAATTAACAAGACGGGACATTGTTAATTTTGATAGACTAGCACATGTTATGCTTCTTGAATGGTTCAAGTAGTGGTTCTCATAACTGTGATTATGGGTGATAATCAAAGCTAACATGTGGATGCTTGTTAGAAGAACAAGTTCATTGGAGACCTGCATAGAGAATCCTCACATGGATATTAAATCTATGTCAGTGAGGAATCTCTCCATAGCAGTGGTGCAAGTATCCTTAGACTTGATATCACCAAAGTTATCTTAAGTAGCAAGTGGTATGCTTTGAGTCCATAAGAGCTTACTTCCAACTGGGAGTGAACATAGTTAGGAGGTTGGGTATATCATGACCTACTTGAAGGTAGTTGAGTGATTAACAAAGGATTCACCATCCCAGATTTAATAAGGGAAGTTATCTCGTATGTTTCTATAATTACCTTGTTCAGTGAATCTCTGGCCAGAGTAAATTGCCAAGATGGATAAAGATCCATGGGGGAATTTTGGGAACAATGGTTAAATTATTAGAACATACATAATTAGATTTATATGAGTTGACAGAAATCCATACTCAGAATCTAATTGAGATAAGTGTGGTGAAAGGAGTAATTGCACGGTAACTGTTCTATGGAAGGGTACAGTCAAACCACTTGACTTTCCTGACATTTGGGTAGTCATGATGCCTAGCTAGAGGCTAATCATGACTTGTATAATGATGTATAAAAATATCAATGGATATTGATAAAATGATTTAAAGGACTTTAAATCATGTGAGTTTTGAATAGAATTCACAATTACATTTTATACTGCCAACATGGACAGGAACCTAATAGGTCACACACATATAGAGAAAAGGGTAAAATGGTAAAATAACAAGGATAATAATATTTGATATCATTATGAAGGTAGAGAAGTGAATAAGATAATAATTAATTAAAGAGTTTAATTAATTATGATCAAGAAAAATTGTCCGCGAAACTTTTGAGAAATGTTCTGTAAATTGGACTTAATTGAAATAATGTATTTTATGATTAATTATTATTATCTTATAAGTGTTATAAGACTACTATAAGTGTTATAGGACTGATATAATAATTAATAGGTCCATTGGAGAAATTATAAAGGGCCAAAGGAATGAAGAAGTTGGCGGAAGCCCTCCAGAAAGGGCCACACGCCAACTCCATACAGAAGGGCTTAGAGGGATTTTTCTTGGACCAAATTAATTTATATATGTTACATAAGTGTTATGGAACTCACATATTTAATTTGGTTTGATTTGGAATCCATTTGGGTATTTAAATCCAATTAGATGCACAAAGGGCCTAGTTTGTGGATTTTGTGCATAGTCTTTTATGAAAAGATTTAATTTGGATTTATTTAAGCCCAAAGGCCCAATTAATAATTCTCCAGCAATTTTAAAGAGTCTTATCTCATTTGAAAGTTAGAGTTTTAATTTGAATTAAAAAGTCTAACTGATGAGGATAAGAGTTAAGTGTTAAAACAGAAAAGAAAGTCTTTTCTCATATATTTTTCTCTCTCTATCTTCTGCGCCAATTCTATTGCTAGCCTCTTGGATTTCGGCCAGCCCTTGAAAAATACCATTTTTTTAGTTCAATTTATCCCTCTCTAGTGTGGATTACTCATTGGAGGTGTTCGATTTTGGACACTGTGGTTTGCGACAACCCGGTGCGAAGTAAAATCAACTGTTCAACAAAAATCAGAGGTGATTTTTCTTATTCTCATATAGTTATATTGTATAATCATGGCAAGATCAAACCTTATGGTTGAAAAAATTTAAAATTTCGCTCATGTATGCGATGCATGTAATCGTTAAACTCTAACTGATGGTGCATTATAAGTCCCTCTACCGCCCTACTATCCAACACTCTGATCCCTCTTGGAAGGACAATTTTCCATGAAGTGATCGGTACCACCACACTTGAAACATGCCCCAGTCAATTTCCTGCAACTATCCCAATGTTGCCTAGAATAATGGGGACACACTAGAGGTTGTCCCCCACTCTGTTTTTCTGAAGCTCCCTTTCCCAGCTTAGACACTGCAGAAGATTCTTGTCTCCCATCCCTTTTTGCAGAACTATAGCCAGACTCAGCTGGCTGATTACCTTGTGCTCCTCTAGCTCTCTTTCCTGTAAAAGATCCACCCTTGGACCCACTTCTTCTCTGTTCTCTCTCCCTTTTTGCAATATCATTCTTTTCAACTCGCAAGGCTGCTGTAACCAGTTGAGTGAAGTTAACCACTTGCAAAGATGTAAACCCAATCAACTTTTCTCTGATACGATCATTCAACCCATCTTCAAACTGTCTACATTTAAAAGCATCAGTTAACATCTCATCAGGAGCATATTTGCACAGGTGACTAAATTCTTTCTCATACTCAGCCACAGACATAACTCTCTGTTTCAAGTTGAGAAATTGCTTTAACTTCTCTTGCTTGTACACCTCAGTAACATACTTTTTATTGAATTTAGCTGTGAAAAATTCCCACGTAAGAGGATCCGGTAGCTGGGGTTGCTTCAAAACTAACTTCCACCAATCATAAGCAGCCCCCTGTAATAAAGACACAGCACAAGATGCCTCATGACCCACTGGACAGTGGATTTCATCAAAAATTCTCTCTAGCTTTTCCAGCCAAAATTTAGCTTCCTCGGACTGTTCCAGATTAGTGCCTAAAAACTATTCAGCACTATGCTTCCTAATTTTAGATATTGGAGCTTTAGGTGCAGTCATCCTTTGAAGAATTTGAGCCATATCTTGTGATATCTTTAATAATGCTTCTACAGGGATGGCTGTTGGAACCTCATTTAGATTGGATGATGAAGATCCAGGATTGGGGGGATTGGTTCTACCCGGCCTATAACTTTTAGCCGATTCCTCAAAAGCATCCCTAGAGCTCTCTATCATCGATCTATAAGAAAACAGGAACTTCTGCATCAAGCCAACAAAACATTATATCATACTATAGAATCCTAGGTTCATTTTTACCTAGAAAAGGCTAAACCTAGGATCTGATACCACAAATTGTAATACCCTCTAAGCAAAACCCTATTTAACTGATAATTTGATTACTATTAATCATACATATGCAATATATTTGTTTAACTATCAATTTGCCCTTAATCATGTCATACAGTCCATATACTTATATATGTGCTACTAGTCTATTCCTGTATTGCATTACGTACTTAGTATCATGCATACTATACTATACAAATATTAATGCATGCATACTCTTCTTAGTTTTACTACTTGTGAGTTACAGCATCTCTCATAAGTTATCTACATCTTATAACATAACTGGCCATAAAGCAAAACGTATGATAATACTATTACAAATACATCCTACATCAAGATTAATAGTCGGTAGTTGGCCCTTTTTGAGGCAGAGATCGTCCCTGAGCAAAAGTCTTGCTAACAGTACCTACACAGATAAATAACCCGTGCTAAGCTATAAAGCTTAGTGGGGAAAATAACTAAAGATGGATGACCATGCATAAAGGTCATCAAAACATACATATACAATATATAAACACTATAAACAACATGTATCAAATATCATGGCAATAATAACATATACTTTTAGGCATAAAGCATATTCTCATGTACATAAACCTTGTACCCAAGAGAGAAACACATATTTCATTTTCATAATTCAAATAGATGACCACTTTTCATGTGAACATATTCAAATGAAACATAATCCCTGTGGGTAAACCAATAATGTAATCCACACTATCAATCTTTAGTCAAATAACTTTAACTGTTTAATTTTGATCAAACTATGAATAACATTTAGCCTGCCTTAGCTTTATCAGTGCATAACGGGAACTATGGATACACATCAGTATCAAAAGAAGGATATCCGAAGATATCGAATCTATAGACCCAAATGGGGCCAAACTGTACTGTGGATCGGTCAAGCAGACCCAAACGGGGTTGCCTATCAACCCAAACAGGGCTGATCATGATCCAAACAGGATCATATATACTATGGACCCAATTAGGCCAAACTATGGCAGCTACAATTTCCCTATAGGTGCCTATCTATCCACATCTAAAACTCTATCACAGGCAGAACTATATTCATGTTCAATTCACATATTAATACTATATTAATAGTATACTATTGAACATATACAGAGTCTTGTAATACCATGAGTTCTCTAGTGCATAATCAGACATATGCACATTTCATATGCCAAGTTATACATCTGGCTATTCAAATCTATATGATTTTACAATTTGCATTATAACATATAAGCATGACATATAATCATCATATCATATACTTGATCATGCTCTCATTAAGCATTTTACATGTTCATAGTCATGCCAAAAAATCTTCTATCTTATAGGGCAATTACATGCTTATATACTCATGTACATAATCATAAATGTACATACCTATGGGTACATTCACATATAGTTGACTTAGTCTTATGAGCATGTTACCAATATATATATATATACCTTTATCATCATTCACATCATGTGCTATACAAAATATCAATATGTTTCCACATGGGCATATACACATGCCAAGGTCGTACTATTATAGTCCCTATTTCATAGCATAGGTACATGTCAAAATGTGTACTATCATGTCATAAGATTACATGTGTATATATATATCAATTTGGCATGTGACAATCATGCACAAAACTATTTACATGTATAGTTTAGATATTTCATCACTAGTCTTTATTCATATACACAATTAAATGTATATGTATTCATATAAATCCTTCATTGATAGCCATATTACATGCTCTATCTAATTAACTTTACTATCACATAAACAGATATCTGTCTCAATTTATTAAAAATCATATTATCAAGTGTAGCAACAATCTGCACATAATAGTAAATTATGTTTCTATGAGCAGTTTAGGAAACTAGTCCAAATTCGACCCTAGATTCCATATACTTAGAGACAGATTTAAGTTTAGGTTTCTTCATATGAAATATAGGTATAGAAGTCTATTTTTCAATGCAAAAGGAATCACTCAATTTGCTATTCTGTAGCTCAATTTATGCCAAAACAATCCAGGTGGTTCATTCAATCATGAAGGGGAGTTCGACTCGTGACGGGCTTCACGAGTGAAGCAAAAAGGGCAAACCTCACGACTCTTAAAGGAGTTCACGAGTGGAGGAGAAAGGCATATATACTTCACGACTCGAGAAGAGCTTCACGAGTCGGACTAATGTTCACGACTCATGAAAAGCTTCACGAGTGAACCCAACAATGGAAGTAGATGCATGACTCGTGAAGAGCTTCACGAGTCGGACAAAAGTTCACGACTCGTGAAGACATTCATGACTCGGCAAGAACAATCTTCTTCAACCTCATATTGTTAAAAACAATCAAATGTAACTTTGAATTCTGTAAATCATACCCAGTTCCAGCAATCAATTTCACATGCATTATGAACAACCTAAATTCCCATACCTTGGCTGACAAATCCTATATCTTCAACCTCTATCAATATTCTTTCCTTTGCTCCTTCTTCCTTCCTCTTCTCCTTCACAATTATCATCATCGTTATCATCAGTTTCCAGCACTTTTACATTTTCCTCAATCAACGTGAAAAGAAAAAGAAGATGAAGATGATGAAGGGTTACATTAAAAGTTTAATTACCTTAATTTACTGCACTATACTCTTGATTAACCCACAACATTATCATCAAATTGCTTAAGGTAATTCAATGAAAATCAAAAGGATGAAGAAGATGATTTTTTTCTCTGGTTTTTCTCTCACAATTGCCGATCTCCAAGTCTCACACAGCTACCTCCACATTCCACTAACTTCTTTCTATTTATATAAGTGGCAAAATTTACCTTTTACTCCCTCAACATCTTGCATGCCACACAAATGCCATAAACCATTATGCATGATAGACTTTAACCCCTCCACTAACTCTTTTTTAAACATTAACCTATCCATTTAATCATTCTTTCAAATTAACCTTGAATTAAATGTTTTTATTCACAATTGGCCACTAATATGCCACAGTTATAATTTTACCCCAAATTAATACCTTTTACTTCAATTACACCCTCAATTAATATTAAACCATACTTTTTTATTTTATTTTCATGCAATTAACATAATAACATGATAATTTACCCCCCTTACTTAAACACAAAAATATGCAAAGTAAATTAGGGTCATGTTAGGGGCCTTACAAATAAGTGAGGAAGTGTTAAAGATAACATGGTGGATGAAACCCAATATAAAGTTTAATGAGTTCTTAATTTAATTATAATAAGGTTGTAAGGCTATTGATATGTATATGTTTATTTTCTTTTTATTAAGATTTACATTAATTGGTTATTTTTTTCCAATTTCATTAGTGTAGATAGCATATCACTTGGAAATACTGGGAATTCTTTAGTATACTCTTAATTTTCATTATTTTCAACCGTAATTCTTTAGGTACGATAATTTTATATGTTAGTTTTAACACCTCTGGGCTAAAAATTGATCAAGTTCTTGGCATCATTACCGAGGATTGGAGTGTTTATGAGTTTTGATTATTATTTGCATGTTTATTCTTTTTCTTATTTTGTTCTTTAATTCTTTTCAGGTGTTCATAGTGTATAAGTAGATTGAGAGAAAAGCAACTAGCACCCTATGACCCTAAAATTAAAAGGACCCTACACTAAAGAAGGAGAGCTAATAGAGAGAATAATATGAATTTTAATCCTTCTATTGGTGAGATTCCTTTCGAGAATTAACAAGTGCCAAAGGCACAAGATGAAGTTTAGGTTAGGTAAAAGGAAGAAATTCCTAAGCCAATAACATTAAGAGATTATGTTGCATCTAGGTTGAATAAAGAACATCAGACTATTGTGTTACCTAGAGCTGTGTAGTTTAAGTTAAAGCCAGCTACTATTATGATGGCTTAGAGAAACCAGTTTTCTACTTCAAAGTTAGAAAATCCTACTCAACACTTGGATATATTTTTGGAAGTTAGTGACAGAGTTTAAATACCATGAATATCGATAATTCAACTCTATTAAAATTGTTTCCTTTCACACTTATTGGCAAAGCAAGAGAATGGCTTCCGTTGTTGCCAAGTCAATCTATATGGACATGGGAATAATTGCAGTGGAAATTTTTAATGAGATTCTTTCCTCCAATAAAGATAGCTAGTGTTCACAATAGTATCATTAATTTTTGTCAGATGAATGAGGAACTATTTCACAAAGTATAGGAGAGATTCAGGAAGCTATTGAGGAGCTATCCACATTATGAGATTGTTATTTATCACCTGATGACTATATTTTATGCATGAGTTACAACACATGTATTATCACTTTTAGATGTTGTATCTAGTGGGAGTTTTATGAACAAGTTACCTGAAGATGCTTTCATTTTGCTAGATGAAATGGCAGCAAATGATTCCCAATAGGCAACCACAAGTGTAGTATCAAAGATGTTAGGTGTACACAATATTGATGAGGTTATGATGTTGAAAGCCCAAGTGGAGTTGATGAGGAAAAATTAAATGGATTAAAAGTAAATAATGTGGTTTTTGTTTCTCAAAGCTATGAGTTATAGAAGAGTGGACAAAGTGTTTAAGAGAGTATAGCAATAAAGGATGTAAATGCAATTGGAGATTTTTAGAGAAATGACTCTTACAGTAATAGTTACAATCTAGATTGAAGAAATCATCTGAATTTTTCTTAGAGAGAGGAAAATCCTATGGCTTCATCATTTCAAACCCAAACAAGAGCTCCCTTTAACCAAAAGGTCACTCATAATCATAGCTAAGCTTATCATCCAAAAGTTAATACACACTACCAAACATCATACCCTCCACCACAACATCAAAGTCAGAGTTCAAATCAAAATCAAGTATATCATCCACCTGGATTTCAGCCATGACCACCTATTCAAAAGAAAATGTCAAATCTTTAAGATAAGTTTACTAACTTTATAAATAGTCAGCAAAAATTTATGGCTAGTCAAGAGATAAGGTGGAAGTCACAAGAGCAATGGAATCATAATCAAGATGTTTTTATAAGGAACTTAGTGACACAATTGGACCAGCTTACGAACTCAATCTCAAATAAGCAACTAGGTACCTTTCCTTCCAATATGGATAGGAATGCCAAAAAACCAGGCTAATTCGTTCACATTATGGAGTGGTAAGAAAGTGACACATGGAAAAGAGCAAGGTAAGTCATTTTCACCATCATCTTCACATGTAAAGGAGTTGACACAAAATGTAAGTGATTCTAACCCAAAGATAGAGGTAAAAGTAGATGCTCTAATCATTTACAAGGGTAAAAACATTGTGAATTACAATATAGAGGATTTTGATATTAATAGGTTGTCATTTCCTTCTATAACTAGAAAAGAAAAGAAGACTAATCAATTGGCTAGGTTTGTAGAAATATTTAAGAAATTACATATTAACTTTCCATTTGCTGAAGCTCTAGCTCACATGTCTAACTATGTTAAATTTATGAAAGAACTTTGTTCTAATAAAAAGAAATTAGAGGATTGTGGAACTGTGCAACTTATTGAGAATTTTAACGCTATAATTATGAACAAAATTCCTAAAAATTGGAAGATCCTAGTAGTTTTACCTTGCCATGTGAAATAGTTGAACATTTTATTGGTAATGCATTATATGACTTAGGAGCTAGCATTAATTTGATGCCTTATTCAATGTGCTAAAAGTTGAACCTTGGTGATCTAAAAGAGATCGGTATGAGGCTTTAATTGGTTGATAGGTTAGTGAGAAAACCAAAAGGAGTGATAGAAGATTTGCTAGTGAAAGTGGGAAAGTTCATTTTTTTATAGACTTTGTGGTTATGGAAATGAAAGAGGATAAAAAAATACCTTTGATTGTAAGAAGTCCATTTTTCAAAACAATAAAGTGCTAATTGATGTTCATGGTCATAAGGTCATTATACGGTTTAATAATGAAGAGCTGGTAATGGATATGAACAAAGCCATAAGATATTCATCATGTGAATTCGATGAATCTATCTATTTCATGGATGAAGTGTAAAAGTGTGTGGAGGAAAGTCAGGAGAAGATTTTGTTGGGTGATCCATTAAAATTGTGTATAATGCATTCGATAAAGGATGAGGTGTTTGAAGGAGTAGAGAGAGAGATAGTGGCAACCATAGACAAGGAAAGTGAAAAAGATACAAAAAAAGGATGATATTCTAGAAATTCCTAAGGATGAGACATAGGATTAACTTAGAATTTTACTTTTTTATTTGAAATATGTGTTTTTAGAAGAAAATGATAAACCAATAATTGTGTCTTCTTCCTTGACAGGTTTGGAAGAGGAATTACTAATTATTATGCTAAAGAAACACAAAAAAGGTGATTAGATGGAATACTTTTGATTTGAAAGAGATTAGTCCAAGCATTGCATGCACTAAATACAAATAAAGAAAGATTTTAAGCCTATGTTTCAACCCTAAAGGCAATTTAATCCAATAATGCATGAGGTGGTAAAAAAACAAGTACTCAAGCTTTTTAAATTAGGTATTATTTACCCTATCTCTAATAGTAGCTGGGTTAGTCCTATACAATGTGTTCCTAAGAAAGAGGGAAATACAGTAGTGGAAAATGAACAAAATGAGCTTATTCCAACTTGTACAGTTACGGGGTAAAAAGTATGCATAGATTTTAGGAGACTAAATGTTGTAACCCAAAAAGATCATTTTCCTTTATCTTTTATTAACCAAATGCTAGAAAGGTTAGCAGGTAACAAATTTTATTATTTTCTAAATAGATATTTAGGGTATTTACAAATTTCAAATACCTATAAGGACCAAGAAAAGACCATATTTACTTATCCTTGTGGTACTTTCACATATAGATGCATGCCTTTTGGCCTTTGTAATGCATTGGCTATATTTTAGCAGTGTATGATGGCTAGCTTCCATGAGTTCATTGAGAATTTCATGGAAGTGTTTATGGATGATTTTACCATCTATGGAAATGACTTTAATAGTTGTTTGGATGTGAGGAAACTAACCTAGATCTAAATTAGGAAAAATGTCACTTTTTTGGTTAGAAAGGGGATTGTGTTAGGTATAAGGTTTCTGAGAAAGGGATAGAGGTGGACAAAGCAATAATAGATGTCATTAAAAACTACCACCTCCAACTATTGTAAAAGGGATTAGAAGCTTTTTAAGACATGCTGGGTTTTATAAGCGCTTCATTAAACAATTTTGAAAATTTGCTAAACCATTGTTTAATTTGCTTGTCAAATATGCTACATTTCATTTTTCTCATAAATATTTATAGGCATTTAACACATTAAAATATAGACTAATTTTAGCTCCAATGATTATCTCTTCGGATTGGAATCTTCCATTTGAGTTGATGTGTAATGCAAGTTATTATGCAGTAAAAGTTGTGTTATAACAAAGAAAGGACAAGGTCTTTCATACTATATATTATGCCAGCCATACATTGACAAGAGCCCAAGTTAACTACACTATAACTGAAAAGGAGCATCTTACCATAGTCTTTGCATTAGAGAAATTTAAGTCTTATTTGCTTAGGGCTAAAATTATTATATGGTGTGATCATGCAGCATTATAACATCTTTTTGCCAAGAAGGAATCTAAGCCTAGGCTAATTCGATGGGTGCTTTTTTTACAAGAGTTTGACGTGGAAATCAAGGACAATAAGGGCACAGAGAACTTCATTGCAGATCATTTATCAAGGTTGGAGCATCAACATATTGAGAAGGGGGAAATCCTAGATTTATAAACTGATGAACACATTTGTGCATTATATTCTTGTGAGGTTGCCACCCTATGGTTTGCTTACTTAGCTAATTATCTTATAGGTGGTTTTATGCTGAACAATTACACATGGTAGCAAAGGAAAATGTTGAAGACCGATGCAAGACATTACATATGGGACGATCCTTACCTCTTCAGATTATGTGCTGACCAAGTCATAAGAAGATGCATTCCTATAAAAGAGCAAAAGGAGATTATCAGAGCATGTCATAGTGCAGAAATCAGTGGGCATCATGGACCAAATTAGATGGTATCAAAAATTCTCCAATTTGGATTTTATTAGCTTGCTATATTTAATGATGTTAAACTTTTTTATCCAATTTTGCAATATATGTTAAAGAGTAAGTAAAACCTTTAGGAGGGATGAAATTCATTTGACCAACATGATTAAGGTAGAATTATTTAATGTTTGAAGAATAGACTTTATGGGACCTTTTTTAGTGTCTTATAGGTATGAATATATGTTAGTGGCCATAGATTACATTAACAAATAGGTAGAAGCAATAGCCACTAGAACATGTGATTATAAGGTAGTGTTAGAATTCTTAAGGACAAAAATATTCACCCAATATAGAGCACCTAAGGCCATAATCAACGATGGTGGGAAGCATTTTGTCAACCATCAATTTAAAGCCTTAATGAAAAAATTTGGTGTTAGGCACAAGGTCACTACCCCATACCATGCCTAAGCTAATGGTCAAGTAGAGGTGTCAAATGAGGAACTCAAATCAATTTTAGAAAAAATGATGAATGCATCTAGGAAACCTTGGTCCCTTAAGCTTGATGATGCATTATGGGCATATAGAATGGCTATTAAGATGCGTATAAAGATGTCTCCTTTTAGGTATTTGTGTTTGGTAAGTTATGTCAGCTACCAATTGTTAGAGTTTAACGGTTACATGCATCGCATACATGAGCGGAATTTTAAATTTTTTCAACCATAAGGTTTAATCTTGTCATGATTATACAATATAACTACATGAGAATAAGAAAAATCACCTCTAATTTTTGTTGAACAGTTGATTTTACTTCGCACCGGATTGTCGCAAACCACAGTGTCCAAAATCGAACACCTCCAATGAGTAATCCACACTAGAAAGGGATAAATTGAACCAACAAATTGGTATTTTTCAAGGGCTGGCCGAAATCCAAGAGGCTAGCAATAGAATTGGCGCAGAAGATAGAGAGAGAAAAATATATGAGAAAAGACTTTCTTTTCTGTTTTAACACTTAACTCTTATCCTCATCAGTTAGACTTTTTAATTCAAATTAAAACTCTAACTTTTAAATGAGATAAGACTCTTGAAAATTTCTGGAGAATTATTAATTGGGCCTCTGGGCTTAAATAAATCCAAATTAAATCTTTTCATAAAAGACTAGGCACAAAATCCACAAACTAGGCCCTTTGTGCATCTAATTGGATTTAAATACCCAAATGGATTCCAAATCCAACCAAATTAAATATGTGAGTTCCATAACACTTATGTAACATATAAATTAATTTGGTCCAAGAAAAAACCCTCTAAGCCCTTCTGTATGGAGTTGGCATGTGGCCCTCTTCTGGAGGGCTTCCGCCAACTTCTTCATTCCTTTGGCATTTATAATTTCTCCAATGGACCTATTAATTATTATATCAGTCCTATAACACTTATAGTAGTCTTATAAAACCTATAAGACAAAAATAATTAATCATAAAACACATTATTTCAATTAGGTCCAATTTACAGAACATTTCTCAAAAGTTTTGCGGACAATTTTTCTTGATCATAATTAATTAGACTCTTTAATTAATTATTATCTTATTCACTTCTCTACCTTCATAATAATATAAAATATTATTATCCTTGTTATTTTACCATTTTACCGTTTTCTCTATATGTGTGTGACCTATTGGGTTCCTGTCCATGTTGGCAGTATAAAATGTAATTGTGAATTCTATTCAAAATTCACATGATTTAAACTCCTTTAAATCATTTCATCAATCTCCATTGATATTTTTATACATCATTATACAAGTCATGATTAGCCTCTAGCTATGCATCATGACTACCCAAATCTCAGGAAAGCCATGTGGTTTGACTGTACCCTTCCATAGAATAGTTACCGTGCAATTACTCCTTTCACCACACTTATCTCAATTAGATTTTGAGTATGGATTTCTGTCAACTCATGTAAATCTAATTATGTATGTTCTAATAATTTAACCATTGTTCCCAAAATGCCCCTATGGATCTCTATCCATCTTGGCAAATTACTCTGGCCAGAGATTCACTAAACAAGGTAATTACAGAAACATACGAGATAACTTCCCTTATTAAATCTGGGATAGTGAATCCTTTGTTAATCACTCAACTACCTTCAAGTAGGTCATGATATACCCAACCTCCTAACTATGTTCACTCCCAGTTGGAAGTAAGAAGTTATGGACTCAAAGCATACCACTTGCTACTTAAGATAACTTTGGTGATCTCAAGTCTAAGGATACTTGCACCACTGCTATGAAGAGATTCCTCACTGATATAGATTTAATATCCATATGAGGATTCTCTATGCAGGTCTCCAATGAACTTGTTCTTCTAACAAGCATCCACATGTTAGTTTTGATTATCACCCATAATCACAGTTATGAGAACCACTGCTTGAACCATTCAAGAAGCATAACATGTACTAGTCTATCCGAATTAACAATGTCCTGTCTTGTTAATTCTATGACTAGGGATATTTAGATATTAACACATTTGCATGCAATAGACATCTCATATCATGAACACTTTCATGATTGTCTTTGAACTGTGTTTATAATATCTAGGACTTCATTTATTAATTTAAGTTTTACAAACTCATGTATTTAAACATAGCATTAATAAATGAATAATGCCTTTTATTAAGAATATAAAGTCATACATATGAAAAACATCCCTATTACATGGGCTCTAGGGCATACTCTCTAACAATCTGCCACTTGCACTAGAGCCAATCACACATACGTCTCAAACCCATGCTATTTATATGGTGATCGAGCTTAAACTGGGAAAGTGCCTTAGTGAGGGGATCCGCCACATGGTCATCTGTGGGAATCCTTTCTATTTTCACATCATTTCTTTTTATAATCTCCCTTATGAGATGGTAGCATCTGAGAACATGCTTGGATCGCTGATGAGACCATGGTTCCTTTGCTTGTGCAATGGCTCCATTGTTGTTTCCTGTTTGGAACTCTTCCAACTAACTGCTCCTCCTCCCATTATCAACACAAAACCAGACTATGATTTACAGTCATCTTTGTCAGATTGGAAGCTAGTATCAGTATACCCATTTACTTCCAAATTGCCCTCTCCATATACCAAGAACATATTCTTAGTCCTTCTCAAGTACTTAAGGATATTCTTGATAGCTGCCTAGTGTTCCTCTCCAAAATTGGATTGGAATCTGCTTGTGACACTCAAAGCAAATGATACATCTGGACGTGTACATAACATAGCATACATAATAGAACCAATTGCATATGTATATGGTATTCTATTCATGCTCTCTCTATCTTCTAGTGTATGCAGACACATAAACTTAGAAAGGTATTTCCCATGCACCATGGGTATAAACCCTTTCTTAGAGAGATCCATATTAAACTTCTTCAATACTTTATCTATGTATATACTCTAAGAAAGACCTAGCAGCCTATTGGATCTATCTCTATAGATCCTTATTCCCAGAATATAGGATGCTTCTCCAAAGTCTTTTATGGAGAAATGCTTGGATAACCAAATTTTAACTAATTGGAGAAGAGAAATGTCATTTCCCATGATCAATATGTCATCCACATATAGAACTAGAAAGACAATTGCACTCCCACTGACCCTTTTATATACACAAGGTTCATCTTCATTCTGTGAGAAACCAAACTCTTTGATTGTCTCATTGAATCGTATGTTCCAACTCCAAAAAGCTTGCTTCAATCCATAAATAGATCTTTGAAGCTTGCATACCTTTTTGCCATTTCCAATGTGAACCCTTCTAGTTGTGTCATATACACATCCTCATTTAGATTTCCATTCAGGAAAGCTGTTTTCACATCCATTTGCCAAATCTCATAATCATAATGAGCTGCAATGGCTAAAAGTATTCTTGTAGACTTAAGCATTGCAACAGGAGAAAAAGTTTTGTCATAGTCAATACCTTCTTTTTGACGATAACCTTTTGCTACTAAGCGAGCTTTGTAGGTAACAACATTACCTTCCATGTCGGTCTTCTTTTTGAAGACCCATTTGCACCATATGGGTTTTATCCCTTCAGGTGGTTGAGTTAAAGTCCATACTTTATTCTTATACATGGAGTCCATTTCAGATTGCATAGCCTTAAGCCATAAATCTCATTCTGAACTGTTCAAAACTTCTTGATAACTTGTAGGCTCATTGTCCTCTACTACAGTTATGCCTCTATCCAAATCTATATGAAATCCATATCTCACAGGGATAGAACGCATCCTAGTAGACCTTCTAGGATTTTGTGTACAATCAGGTTCAACTGCAATCTCATCTTTATGAAATTCAGTTTCAGGTTCAATCGGTTGATCTATTTCTATTTATGGGTCCTGAACTTCACCAAGTTCAATTTTACTCCCTCTGTCCTCTCGTAGGAGAAACTCTTTTTCCAGGAAGACAACATGCCTTGAAACAAACACCTTTTGTTCTAAGGGATTATAGAAGTAATATCCAAACGTTTCTTTTGGATATCCTATAAATAAACATTTGTCAGATTTAACATCCAGTTTGTCTGACATTGTCCTCTTCACATAAGCAGGACAACCCCATACTTTCATATGAGAAAGCGTGGGTTTCTTTTTATTCCACATCTCATATGGAGTAACATCAACCGATTTACTAGGAACTCTGTTTAACACATAAACAGCAGTTTCTAGTGCATAACCCCAAAAGGACTTAGGCAAGTCTGCTCGGCTCATCATAGATCGAACCATATCTAATAGTGTTCGATTTCTCCTTTTAGATACACCATTGTGTTGTGGTGTATATGGAGGAGTCCATTGAGATAAAATCCCATTATCTCTAAGATAATCCTGAAACTCTTGGCTTAAGTATTCTCCACCTCGATCTGATCTAAGTGTTTTAATACTTTTACCAAGTTGTTTCTCTACTTCATTTCTGAACTCTTTGAACTTTTCAAAGGCTTCAGATTTATATTTCATTAGATAGATGTATCCAAACCTGGAATAATCATCAATGAAAGTAATGAAGTAGGAATAACCTCTTGTGGCATGTATAGTCATTGGGCCACATACATCTAAATGTATTAAGTCCAAAACCATTTTAGCTCGTTCTCCTTTACCAATAAAGGGAGCTTTTGTCATTTTTCCCAATAAACAAGATTCGCATGTATCAAATGATTCATAATCAAATGATCCCAAATCACCAGACTTGTGTAATTTGGTCATGCATTTTTCATTTATATGGCCTAAACGACAATGCCATAAATATGAGATATTTAGATTATCTTATTTTATTCTCTTGGTATTCACATTATGCACTTCTTTAATTAAATCAAGAACAAAAATACCATTCTCAATTATAGCTTTTGCATAAAACATATTGTTCTTGAAAATGAAACAACACTTGTCCTTTAAAGAAATATCATAATTGTTCAACAAATAACTGAAAGAAATAATACTTTTGGATAAAGCTGGAACATAATAACAATTATTTAATTCCAATACTAATCCACTAGGAAGAGGCAAATGATAAGTCCCCACAACTGTTGTAGAGATGTTTTGTCCAGTAGCTGACTGCAAACATATCTCTGCCTTTTCAACTCTTCTAATACTTCTAAGCCTCTGTAGATCATTACATAAGTAAGATCCACATCCGGTATCTAATACCCAAGATTTTTTAGAAGCAATAGAATAAGTATTAATTTCAATCATATGAATACCTGAAGTAGATACAACAGCTTTCTTCTTCTCCTTAAGAGAATCTAAATAGGCCTTACAGTTACGCTTCCAATGACCATCTTTTCCACAATGGAAGCAAGTTCCTTTGGGATTCTCTTTCTTGGCAACCTTCTTCTTGGAAATCCCACCTCTTTTTGCCTTGGTCATCTTCTTTTTCTGCTTCTTGCCTTTAGCATAAGTGACAACCATGACACTTTTTGGATCATTCTTAAATGATCCATCAGCTGACTTGAGCATATTGATTAACTCAGGAATACTCACTTGGATCTTGTTCATGTTGAAGTTAAGCACAAAAGATGCATAACTTGGAGCCAACGAGTACAAGATTAAATCTATGTATAGATCATTATCCATAACATAACCAAGTCTACTCAAATGCTCAATATACCCATATATCTTCAATGCATGAGTAGCAGATGAAGTGCCTTCCACCATTTTGCAGCTAAAAAGAGCCCGAGCAATCTCATATTGCTCAGTTCTAGCCTGAGAAGAATAAAGCTCCTCTAGATGTAAAACGATGGTTCTAGCATCCATCATCTCATGTTGCTTCTGAAGCTCTGAGGACATAGCACCCAGCATCAGACATGCTGCTGCTTCACTATCCTCCATGTATTTACGATAAATGCCTTTGATCTCATCAGTGGCATCATCTGATGGAAGGGGTGGTGGATCTTTATCCAAGACATAATGGATCTTTTCAACCCTGAGAACAATTCTCACTTGCTTGATCCAGTCAGAATAGTTGTTGCCAACCAGCTTGTTATCCAAGATTGAACGTATATTAATGTTTGATGTGCTCATGATGATGACCTAGATGTGAAAAAGAAAAGATATGAGAGTATGTTCATATATATGTATGCATTAATAAGGTCTTTAATTAATACATTTACTCCCATTATTTTATTGTGAATTAATAGCCCTCACTATATAATCCGAGAAAACCCGATGGTTTTCTTAGTAGGCCAATATCCAATCCTTGATATGTAATTTGACCTTGACTGTGGTCAACAAGCCAAATTCCATACCCTTGAAAGGTAGGTATCCATATACCAATTGTGTCTCTACACAACTATTGGATCATTAGGTTATCAACTCTTGATGCATGCATATCGTATATGCATTCCCTAATCTTGCCTCTAGAACCATTAGCCTTGACTGTGGTCAACAAACTAATAGGCTAGCTAAGATGACCCATTTAATAAGATTTGAACATATTCGATATAATGTGAGCTTGACTGTGGTCAACAATCCACACTATAAAGAACTCTGGTTCTCCTCAAATTAATGGAAGGCTTATATACCTTAGTATTTTTTAGGGTTTTGTTTAATTAAGTCTCATTATACATGGTTTGCATACATTGGTATGCATCCTATATCTATCACATAAATATAAGCATACAAATGTGGTATAGTTATGGACTTTACTACATTGATTTCCCCGAGCCATAAGGGAAATCAAAAGGTCACACCTAGGTAGTATGCATGATTCAAACAAGGAAAATAATTACATTATCTTCAAGCTTGTTGGATCTCCATCCTGCCCATCTTGCTCCTTGATATTGGTCTCCATCTCTATTTCTAATTCTAATCTAAGTAATCTAATTACATATTACAAATTGAAATGAAATACAAACCAAAAACAAGTGGCTGGGACATGATAGTCCTCACTGGGCCAAAACATGCATTATGCTCAATCACATTGGGCTTTGTCCATAACTAACCATCATGCCAATCATACACCCTTATATGCATCTCTAAGGCATAAAGAAATCGATTACTAACTTTGTTTCAACCTTTGAAACTATATTTTGAGTTATTTTAATGATGTGATCAAATTAGGAAACTTTTTCCATTTTGGAAACTTTCATTTTAGGAAACCTTTTTGCATGAATGTGTTCTTGCCTTAATAATCAATCAAATTGATTATTAATTAATTATAAATTGATTATTTAATTAATTAATCATATTAAATAATTAAAAGAATCAATTTTGGGCTTAAAACAAGTGTAGGCCGAAACCCACAGAAGAAAAACCCTAAGTGTGTTCACACACAAACTAGTTTTGTGTCATTTGGACCATTTGGGCCTTTTGGAATGAGCCAAGCCCACTCCAGCCCTTAAAACCCATTAATAAACTTAATTAATGTTTATAATATTTAATTTAAATCAGCTCCTTGGGCCCACCAAGTCATTCACTAATTTAAACCAAGTCCGTAAACATAATTAAGCCCATTAAGTGGTTTTAATGAATTAAAATTAATCAAATTAATTTAAGGCCCAATTTAATTAATCCAATTAATTAAAAACACTTTAATATATCATATATATCAAATTTAGAAGATCAAAGGTCGTTCTAATCAAGAACACACGAAGAACTCCAATTTATCGAACTTTTCGACTAAACTAGTTTTCATGCAAAACTTGTTTGATTTTAATTTCGTTCGATCCTATGGCTTAATATCACATATTAAACACATAAAATATCATCTAAATGATGTTTTAATGGATCCATAAGAAATCAAAATAGAACAGCCCCTTAATTTACTTGGACTTCACGCAAAAAACCCTAATTTTGTGAGGGTTTCACGCCAAACCCTAAACCACTTTTCTTCAAAAATTTCGGTTTTGTTTCCACCAAATTTATTTGATCACAAATACATCCAGAAATCAATATTTCTCATTCATGAAAAATTAAATCTCATATTTTAAAGTTCATGAAATAAATAACTCAAAATAAAATAAAACTTATTCCGCAGAATAATATAGAATTGTATAGTCATGGCAAAATCTGGCTCTAATACCATGTTAGAGTTTAACGGTTATATGCATCGCATACATGAGCAGAATTTTAAATTTTTTCAACCATAAGGTTTGATCTTGCCATGATTATACAATATAACTATATGAGAATAAGAAAAATCACCTCTGATTTTTGTTGAACGGTTGATTTTACTTCGCACCGGGTTGTCGCAAACCACAGTGTCCAAAATCGAACACCTCCAATGAGTAATCCACACTAGAGAGGGATAAATTGAACTAAAAAATTGGTATTTTTCAAGGGCTGGCCGAAATCCAAGAGGCTAGCAATAGAATTGGTGCAGAAGATAGAGAGAGAAAAATATATGAGAAAAGACTTTCTTTTCTGTTTTAACACTTAACTCTTATCCTCATCAGTTAAACTTTTTAATTCAAATTAAAACTCTAAATTTTAAATGAGATAAGACTCTTTAAAATTTCTGGAGAATTATTAATTGGGCCTCTGGGCTTAAATAAATCCAAATTAAATCTTTTCATAAAAGACTATGCCCAAAATCCACAAACTAGGTCCTTTGTGCATCTAATTGGATTTAAATACCCAAATGGATTCAAAATCCAACCAAATTAAATATATGAGTTCCATAACACTTATGTAACATATATAAATTAATTTGGTCCAAGAAAAATCCCTCTAAGCCCTTCTGTAAGGAGTTGGCGTGTGGCCCTCTTCTGGAGGGCTTCCGCGAACTTCTTCATTCCTTTGGCCGTTTATAATTTCTCCAATGGACCTATTAATTATTATATCAGTCCTATAACACTTATAGTAGTCTTATAACACTTATAAGACAATAATAATTAATTATCAAACACATGATTTCAATTAGGTCCAATTTACAGAACATTTCTCAAAAGTTTCGCGGACAATTTTTCTTGATCATAATTAATTAAACTCTTTAATTAATTATTATCTTATTCACTTCTCTAACTTCATAATAATATCAAATATTATTATCCTTGTTATTTTACCATTTTACCCTTTTCTCTATATGTGTGTGACCTATTGGGTTCCTGTCCATGTTGGCAATATAAAATGTAATTGTGAATTATATTCAAAACTCACATGATTTAAACTCCTTTAAATCATTTTGTCAATCTCCATTGATATTTTTATATATCATTATACAAGTCATGATTAGCCTCTAGCTAGGCATGATGACTACCCAAATGTCAGGAAAGTCATGTGGTTTGACTGTACCCTTCCATAGAACAGTTACCGTGCAATTACTCCTTTCACCACACTTATCTCAATTAGATTCTGAGTATGGATTTCTGTCAACTCATATAAATCTAATTATGTATGTTTTGATAATTTAACCATTGTTCCCAAAATGCCCCCATGGATCTCTATCCATCTTGGCATATTACTCTGGCCAGAGATTCACTAAATAAGGTAATTACAGAAACATATGAGATAACTTCCCTTATTAAATCTGGGATGGTGAATCCTTTGTTAATCACTCAACTACCTTCAAGTAGGTCATCATATACCCAACCTCTTAACTATGTTCACTCCCAGTTAGAAGTAAGCAGTTATAGACTTAAAGCATACCACTTGCTACTTAAGATAACTTTGGTGATCTCAAGTCTAAGGATACTTGCACCACTGCTATGAAGAGATTCCTCACTGACATAGATTTAATATCCATGTGAGGATTCTCTATATAGATCTCCAATGAACTTGTTCTTCTAACAAGCATCCATATGTTAGCTTTGATTATCACCCATAATCACAGTTATGAGAACCACTGCTTGAACCATTCAAAAAGCATAACATGTGCTAGTTTGTCCGAATTAACAATGTCCTGTCATGTTAATTCTATGACTAGGGATATTTAGATATTAACACATTTGCATGCAATAGACATCTCATATCATGTACACTTTCATGATTGTCTTTGCACTGTGTTTATAATATCTAGGACTTCATTTATTAATTTAAGTTTTACAAACTCATGTATTTAAACATAGCATTAATAAATGAATAATGCCTTTTATTAAGAATATAAAGTCATACATATGAAAAACATCCCTATTACATGGGCTCTAGGGCATACTCTCTAACACCAATTGCTCTAAAGCACCAAGCTTATTGGGCTACTAAATTTTTTGCTTTGATTTTTCTAATGTAGGGAAGTATAGAACATTGCAGTTGAACGAGTTGGATAAGTTGAGGTTTTTGGCTTATGAGCATGCTTAGTACTAAAAGGAGAAAACTAAGAAATGGCATGACAATAAGTTGATGCCCAAAGACTTTATGCCAGGAATGAAGGTATTGCTATATGACAGTTAGTTAAGACTATTTCCTAGGAAGTTGAAATCCAAATGGAAAGGAACCTTTGATCTAGTAGATGTAAATAAGTTTGGTGTGATCACTTTAAGACATCTTAGGGATGAAAAAGAATTCAAGGTAAATGGTCATCACATTAAGCCATACTTTGAATCATGGTTTGAGGTTGCTTCAGTAATTGTCACCTTGTTGGAGTCTTTATTGCATAAGAAAGTCTAGCTACAGACTTGGTAAATGCAAAACTACTTTTAAAACTTACATTTTTCGTTAGCATTTAATTCTTTTCATGTTTTTTCCTTTTTTGTTTGTTGTGTGGTTCAAAAGTTATGGTTATTGGAACATTTTTGGTATTTATCTTGTTGGAATTGATTTTCAAGTTTAGTGTGTGGCCTTAAGTGTGTTTCTAAAGTAAAAATTTTGGTATTTTTGGGGTTCAATGTGGCAATGAATTTGTCACCACCGTGACACAAGGGAAATTTTCTTTCTAGATGAACTTTATGTTATCTCACTATCATAATGGTTTTATTATGACTGTGACATAAGTTGAATTTAGTTTATGGACTAAGTTAAGATACCTCACTATCATAACTATTTGGTTGTCACTATGACATAAGTATAATTGCATTTTGGATTGAAAGTTGATACCTCATGGTGACAATGATTTAGTTATGACCGTGGCACATTTAAAAATTTTAAAACATAATATAAAATGCTGGCACCTCACAGTCACAAGGTTTTGATTGTGAGTGTGGCCCCCTTAAACTCTATTTTAAAAATCTAATTTTTATTATGTTTGTTTATTTCTTTTTATTTCTTTTCGCTTTCTTTTTGTTTTCATGCTTTTTCTTTCTCCATTTTCAACCACTCCATCTTCGAATATGCAATAAGTAAGTAACTAAAACTTCTTATTATTTATTTTTTATTTATTTTATTTAATTTTCTTATTTATTTTATAGTTATTTTTTTATATTTATGGTATTCTTATTTTTCCTCTTCTTTTCACATAAACTCTATTGTTCACATTTTTCACTTCGACCAAATTAAAAACTTACCTGAAATTTCATCTCAATGCACTTCTTAATATTCTGGTAATTTAATTTATCTTACATGATTAATCAAATGCAAGTTTCAATGAGGATTGAATAAACAAAACCTTGGTTGAATGTGGGTTTAAGGGTGTGAATTTTATGAAAGTATACATAGTGATTTTTGTGGTTTTGTTAAACTTTACTGACTAATTAGGCATTATGCACCTCCTTTTTTACTTGATTGTTTTCCTTTTCAAAAATTTGGGTTCAATTCTGTGCTCGAATACCCATTTTCAATGAGTTAAAATTATGCCCACCATTTGTTCATAAAAATGGCTCACTAAACATCTTTCTTCAAATTTAGGTATTTTTCTTGTGCAAATGGAATTGCAACCCTTGGTTTTTGATTGGACATTTGAATTTAGCCTTTTGTGCTTCAAAATTTAACTATTGATTAACATTGCAAGGAAATTCATATTTAGTTAAAGTATACCTATGCATTAGACATTGATTCCTTGCCCTTGTGCTTAAAAAGTTATTAATTATTTGCCACCGTAAAAGATTTGAACTTTGGCTAAAGTTTCTTTTCAATTGTCCACTTTGTGTGAATGTATTTTCATGATCTAGAGTATACCTCTGCTTTCATATGATGCTTACACCATAAGTGCATGAAATTTTCTTAAATCATTTTAACTTGTTACTTAACCCTACCAATTGTGATTTTTTATTACTTTAATTTAGTTGTTATTGATGGGTTATGCAAATATGGTTAAAGCTTGGGTAAATTTTTAATTATTGTTATGACCATTGCCATTTAAGAACTTAAAATGTTATTGATTTTCTTGTAGTAGCCCCAAAAAGAAGTCATGTTGATAGTGCTTCTGGCTCATCCAATAGGCCTAAAAATATCAATGACTGTGCTTGAGGCTCAGTGAACAGGCCCGTAGTGAATTTGTCAAAAGTGCCAGCTTGGGTACCAGATAAAATGAAAGATACTTGCGCTCACTTCACCAAATGCACATATATGCCAATAGCATACCTGGATATGAAATTATTGGAAAAATTAGAGCTCAAAAAATAAGTTCAGAGTCTCATCATCAACATTGGATGGGAGCAATTCTTTGCATGTCAAGAATAGGCCTACCCTGACTTGTCAAGGGACTTTTATCTATAGTTCGTTATAGAATTTGGAGATATAGTGAAACTGATCTAGGTTACATTTGATTTTATTTGGATGATACATTTCATGAGATGACTTTTGTTAGGTATTCAAAGCTACTAAGTTTCCCTTTATATGCTTTGAATCATTTTGATGGATACGACAAAAATAGTGTATGGCTGACTGTGAGGCCCCAATCCTGGTTCTAATCTGATTATGTTAAATTAATGAGGATTATGATTTAATAAGGCAAAATTAGATTATTTTGCATTATTAAAGTTAAGCCCCATGAGGGGTATTTTAGTAATTATACCTATATGTATTAGAGTATGGTTAAATTATATGGAAGGATGCAATTGAAGTAAATTAGAAGTTTGGGGTTGAATGTTAAGAAATATAAGTTTTGAGGGTTAAAATGTATAAGGACGGTTTTGGAAAGAGAATTTAGGATATTTGCCCCGCTAACTCATTTAAAAAAAACTTCTGGAGGATGTGACCAAAGGGGATTGGAGTGGTGGAGATCGGCACCTGGAAAGTGAGATCCAACTTCTTCCTTCTCTCTCTCTCTCTCTCTCTTCTCTCTCTGGTTACAAAATGGAGAAACAGAAAGCTTAGGGTTTATGGGTTAGCATCTTAAAGGTAATGTCTCCTCCTCCTCTTATAGATCTTTCTTCTCCTCTCTCCTTGATTATGATTTATGGATTAAGGGATTAAAAAATCCTATTATTGCCATGATGTGTAAGGGGAAGAAGGAAATCATCAGTATAAGAGCTGGATCAAGAGGGTTAAAGGATCAGTTAAAGCTTTAAAAAAGGTATGGGAAATATTATGTTGATTGTGCATATGTATAGTTGCCTCTGTAATAAGAAAGTGTCTGGTCCGATAAAATTAGGGTTATCTGAGAATAGTGATGAAACCATTAATTCTGGATGACTAGTTAAGTTAAATTAAAGCTAAGATGAGTGGAAATAATTAAGGGTTTAATGAACATTATTGTAAGTTGTTAGGATGAGATCTAGGGGTTAAGTTCTTTACCTGTATGATCTGGGTTGTTTTGAACCATACCTATCAAGATCCAATGCACGGCTACGTGTGGTGTTTCCCTTTCCCATGCACAAACATGCATAGCTCTTTCTCCCTTAAACAGCCATGCAAGTCCCTTGTATTTTCCCTTGAATGGCCATGAAAAGCCCTTGTTATTTCCTTGCATGGTCGTACATGGCCCTTGTTGTTTCCTTGCACAGCCACGCATGGTGTCTCTTCTTTCCTTGCATAGCCACACATTGCCTTTAAATGTCTCCTGTATGGTTGTACATCCCCTTGGGTTTTCCCTACTTGGTGCACACAGCCTTTGTATTTTTCTTGCATGGCCATGAATGGCTCTCTTATTTCCCTTGCATGGCCGCTCAGGCCTCTTTTGCTTCCCCTTGTATGGCTAACTGGCCTTTTGTTTCATAAACTTCATGGCCAAGCATGGCCTTTCCTCTTCTAGTGTACGGCCACAGGTACACTCTCTCTTCATTAGTTCTCATTCACCCAAACTATACATCATCCATAAATCATGAATACAGTGTTGGATTATATAATTGGGGTGAATTAAGCTAACAATGAGTAATGTTGTTGATGATATATATATATATACACACACACACACACACACACATATTAAAGTGGTGGTTAGTAAGGCTATCTAATTACTGATGAATTAATTAAGTTGTGAAGTCTTCCCAATGCTAAAGTCTAAAATGATATTGTTAAAAAGGTATAATTGTAAGATGAGATATTATCGAAATTGAATGACATGAATGTTATTATAAGAGGGAGTAGATTGAACTAAGTTGTAAGTCACCTAAAGCCACCAATATGTTGTATATGGTATGGTCACTTAATTGGAGAATCCCTATATATACCTTTATGTGTATAAAAAGGGTGAGAAGTTTAAAGTAATAAAACCTACTAAGTTAAGGTATGGAGTTCACTTGAAAGCTGATTTGGAGGGACTTGCATATGATAATACTAATATTAATGGTTTTGCTAAAATGTGTTTTGGTGCCTATCGGGCATAGAACTAAAGAAAAGAAAGAGAAAATATAATAACGTAAAAAAATTATGCTATTTAATCTGTCATATAAAGTTGGTATAAAGTTTATAACCTATCAAAGTAAATGGTTTGACCCAAATTACTATGCATTGACATGTCTTTATAATGGCATGGAAATACTATAATGTGGCCTAGTGCTTATAAAAGGATAGTTGAAATGTTACTTGTCTAAGTTAAAGAGAGGGGACATTACATTTTATGCATAGTCATAAGACCATAGAAGTTGGGTTATGCTTTAAGCCTTCATGAAAGGTAGTGACTAGCCTTAATGTAAAGGAACATGCTTATCTGTTTGCTCATGCCCTTTTCCTATTATGAAAAACACATGCCCGCAAGTGGTGTTCTAACATTGAGATGGAGTAATCTTACATAAACTTACTTGGGTGTAAAATGTTATAAGGTGAAAAGTATAAGTAAGGTAATTGATGCATATATGATCATGTTAAGGTATATAACCCGTCGTCCATGATTTAATAGACTATAAAAGTTAACTAAAGAGTTAAATAGGAACAAGTGTTGACCTTAGGATGAAAATAACTTATTCATGTTAGGGTATATAACCCGTCATCCATGATCTAATAGACTATAAAAGTGAACTAAGGAGTTAAATAGGAACAAGTATTGACCTTACGATGAAAATAACTTATTCATCTTATTATGTTAATCATAGATGTTTAAATGTTGTTCAAGTAATTATGTATTGATGTGAATAACTATGATATGGTATGGAAGCTATTCACGGCAAATAGCAACAAGGTACGTCATTGAGAATTGTCAATGAATTATGTAAGTGCAATCTCTTATCGTTGATGTATCTATGCTATGATAAGTAATCTGACCCAGTGTGTGAACAGGTATGAATAACAAAAGCATGTATTGCCATTTGGATATATATATATATGGACATGTATTTAACATTATAAACATTTTTAGTAACAAGAACTACACTTTTATATTGCCTAATTGGAATCATACATAATGTTAATTATGATGAGCTAGTTCAATGATAGATTATACTTTATTATTTTTGTATAATCATGTAACTACTATGATATGCATGAATGAATGTTGATGTAACTATGTGATCATATGATCGACATCCATGTATACTGGAACCTAAAGCTTAATACTTATCTATGATCAAAATAATATGCATTCTCATATGAATTGTGGCTTTAAGCAAATGTTGTAATGAATAAAGAAGATAATGTTGAATCAAAGATGTCCTTAAAATTGGTAAAACCTGTAGGTCTTAGTTCTGTTGTGGATTAGATAGGCATTCCTGGAGTGATATAGTCGTAGCTACCATGGTTGACCCTATTTGGATCCATTGTTCATTCCTTTAATGGAACCATAGCTCGGCCCTTTTGGGTCTATCATTTGATATCTTCAAATATCCGTTGTTTGATATCTTCGGATATCCATATTTTGATACCTTCGGGTGTCCATTGCTCTGATTATCCACCCTTTGAACTAGCACTTAGGCAAGCTATTAAAGATTAAAGATTAAGAATTTTCATGAAATAAATAAGTACACATATCAATTTCTTTACTTATATAATGTAAGCACAATGAATGGCCTAGTATATTATTTTATCTTAAATTCCTTTTGGTTATAAATTGTTTCAATGAAATGAAATTCTATGTTCAGTATTATATAATGTTTATATCTCACATCAACTGTGGTTAAAGTTTTCGGGTGAGTTTTATGTGCTTGAAAGTTATTAGAATGTATGCATATGATATTAGGAATTATTGGACAATCACAATATGTAATGCCTATTCTTTGTAATTATAGATTTGGAGGAGCTGTAGTGGAATCTGAAAAAGGCAAAGAAAATATCTCTAGGAGGCTGGGTGATGGTGTTGGCTAAGGCTCTAAAGCAACCTTTAAAAAAGTATCGAGTGTTTCCTTCTATTGCTTATGTTGATCAGAAGTTATTGATGAACATAAAAGTGGTAACTAATGATGACACAATAGTGTGGGGTTATCGCTTGACAGATAAGGAGGAATATTTGGATAAAATTGAGTAGAGTTTTATCAGATTGCCTCATGCTCCAGATACAGAAGCTGTCACACTCACCTCTCCATAATTTGCTTCTTTGGTTAAGAAGGTGGATGCCACAGTAGTGAATCAAGCCTCATTCCAGTCTTAACATGATCAACTGATGATTGGCCTTATTGCATTGACCTCGTGTTTTGATATGTATTTCCTACCTTTGCCACCACCAGAGCTTTGATTTGTAGGGATCCCTCGGTTCTAATTTTTGTGTTTCATTTTTGTTTAGCTTGTTGAGGACAACAAGGTTTTATATGTGAGGTAGGGGAGAAAATAGAGATGATTTTGATTATTAAAGATTGAAGATGAAGAAAATTTTTGCTAGAGAAGATGAAGAGTTTTGAAGTTTTTGATTGAAGGAAAAGACAGTTTTTGTTAAAGCGCTATATTCTGTCAAGCTTTTGAACCACAATTTAGTTGTTTTAATTTTATGTTTGTGTTGCATTTTGAACTATTTAAGTTTAGTCTAATTTTAAATTTCAGTATTTTGTTAGTTTATTTTTCTTAATTGCTTTATTTTTATTTTTGCATTTAATTTTAGTAGTTAAAATTTTAGTACTTTGTTAGTTTATTTTCTTATTATTTTGATTTTAAGCTTGTTTTTTTATTATTATGCTGAGTTAGTGTTCTCACAATATCTTTAATCTAGTTTGTCTTCTATTGTTCCTTGATAGATGTGAATTATTCTATATTTTTAGTGTATTTTAGATGTTTAAATTAGTTAATTTATTCTTAATTTAGTTAATTTTTTGTTTAAATAGTTAGTTTATGTGCTTTTAGGTTTAATTGTAAGTTTTGGTGTTTTGCTAGACTAAATTGAAGAAATGAGAAGTTTAAAGACAAAATCATAATTTCAAGAAAGTTTTTAAATGATCATGAGGAGCAGAAGTGGATCACTCGGCTAAGTGATGTTGGTCACTCTCCTGAGTTAGGCATCCACTCTCCTGAGTGATGGAATCACTCACCCAAAGAGAAAGGTCACTCACCCAAGGTAAAAATATCACTCTTCCGAGTGATCAAAGAGGAAACACGATTTTAACTTCTTGTTTCAACTAAAACTCCAATTCAACTTCGGAATAGGAAATAAAAGGAAGTAAACTTATTCTTTGGGCAGCAAAATTCAGCTATAAAAGCACCAGAACTTGAGGGAACAACAAAATTACGTATTTTTCTTAGTTTTTCATCTAGTTTTCTTTAGTAAATTTTGTACAGTAGTTTTTTTTGTTTTTTTAGTTTGCAATTCTCTTTATTTTAGTTGTTTATTTTATTTTAATTGTTCTTTAATTTTCATAATGTTTGGTAAGTAGTTTGTCTTCTTTTGTTAATAGAAATTTGATCCCTTAGTCTTTTATTGTAATGACTTTAGTTTGAGCTTAATTTCAATTCAAGTTGATTATTTCTTAGTTCTTAAGCACATTCTTATCTTTGGTTGCTATTGAATTAATGATTAACTTATTTTAATCAATGGTTAATGATTGATTTATGCATAAATATTGGTATGCATGTTCTTAGGTTGGTTTATTAGTATTGATGTATGATTATATTCTAAGTTAGGTGTAATTGTGTGTTGGTAAGAGTGAATTAATACTAAGAATAGGTTAAAGTTAAGTTTGCTTGAAAAAGAGTTTAATGGATAAATAGGAGTTTAAAACTGGATCTTTATACTAAGTATTAGATTATTCCTAACAAGAGGATTTGATGCTTAGAATGATAGTCTTGCAAGAGATATCTGGCTTTCTCTATCTAGTTTTACCATAATCACTTATGTTACTTTTTATCATTGAGTCATTACAATGGAAGTTAAGGTGGATAGTTTATTTAGCAGAAGAATTTCAATTATTGCTTTTTTTTTATTTCATGTTGGTTTAATTTTAGTTTTTATTTTGTTTTATTTTAGTTTAGTTCTTGCCTTTAAATCAAAAACTTGGAAAATAATCTCAGATTAATTTAATTCACACGTAGATATTCTTCTTAGCGATCCATGTTCCCTTGGGTATGATATTTGGGATCTTAATCTATATTTTTCTATATTACTAGTTGATCTAATACACTTGCTAAATACCAATCATTCCTTATTAGAGTTAATTCAAACTTTAAGTTGTGAATGGATTGTTTAAAGAACATAATTTAACAAGAGAGTAGTTGTATATTTTAGTGAGAATTCTTTTCTAAATTAGTTTCAATTGGTCATATACTTTGTGATTTCATATCCATTATGCACTTTAGGCTATTTTGCAAAAATTTTAAAAAACCAATGTGTGAAAGCGTTTGAGTGAAGGAAATTTAGGGTAGCTAGACCCTACCTCATCACCCTTTAAAATAATGTAGCAACTTAAGTAAGATTAGGATATAACCTAGACAACCATTTTTTTAGTCACTTATAAAGGATAGTTATCTCAACTATGTATATTTTTACCATTGCTAGCCTCATCGAGCCGATTCGGTATGCTAAAAGCATACTGTTCGATGAATTTTTTATTATTGCACTATATTATTTACCATATAACCTTAATGGTTTTACCTATCCTATCTAAGATTTGTCTACTCTTGGTGGGATTGTACTATATGCCATAGGTGTTAAAAATATTATGTGCTAAAATGGTTAAAGTGTCAAAAAATAAAAAATTCTAAGTTTGGGGGTAGTATGAGTTAGAGAAAATTGTAAATTTTACGATATTACCAAATGGGAGGATAAAACAAAAGATTATTGATACCCTTCATTTTTCTCAAGAAAATAAAAAAAAAAGTAGAATAAAATTTCTGAGCAAGAAACTTTGAGTTAGTGTTTATTTCAAGAAATAAGTGTGGGGTATTTTTTTAATCGAAATGAAGTCTGAGATTACGAGCAAATTAAAAGGTAAGAGAATTATAGCTTACTTCCTTCTTGTGCATATTTTAAGTTTGGTTAGTGAATTCTAAGATTCATATTTTATTGATTACTAGTGAGAGTATAAATTGCAGGGTTGGGTTATATATTGTAAAAAGTTAGGTGGAAAGTTTAGGGTAGAGTAGTTGATCTTAATTTGTCAACTTTATCTTTTCCTTCGAACCAATACCTTAGCCTTATGTTACAAATTTAAAGTAAAACTTAGTGATCCTATTCTTTTCCTGAGCTATTTAGTAGAGATGACCCGTGTGGTTCCGGTGCTAAAGGAGAGATCTATGGCTATCCTGAGTTTTAAGCATAAAACCATAACAAAAAATTTTTCTGTATTCTTTTTTTTGCTCAATTGCTAGAATTCACAGGTGGTTTTTATTTTGAAAAAATGATGAAATTGTTTTGGCCTAACACACACACGCACGAAATCATTTGATATAGACTAACATAAGTCTATTCGGTTAATTTTTCCATTAAGTGTCTTCTGCTAAGTACTAATTTGGTTTGTTTGAATTTTCTTGTTCTGGGTTAGAGTTTGAATTTTTCAGGAATATGGATAATTCATTTGTTCAAGGGCAAGCAAAGTCTAAGTGTGGGGTATTTTGATAACTCCAATTCAGTACTAAATTTTTATTTATTTTTGATGCAGTTTTACTATCTTTTCTATGTTTGTTGTTTTGTTTTTGCTACTTTTAATAAGTTTTGCCAAAGTTAGCTAAATTCTATCTTTTATATGTTTTTGATAGCATTTTATGGTGTTTTATGTTGATTTGCAAAAAATTCAGGTACCTCATGATCGTAAGGTTTATATTGTGATCGTGACCTAATATAATGTTGGTCAAAACGTAGAGTTTCAACACCTCACAGTCACAAGGATTTTGTTATGACTGTTTCCTAAGGTAATTCAGTACATAAGTAAAATCAGAAGCACCTCATAGTCATAACAAATTCATTGTGACTATGAGATACCAAAGTTTTAATACATAATGGAATTAAAGAGCACCTCATTATCATAAGGATCTGGTTGTGACTCTAACCTATTCAATCCAGTATAGTAAACAAATACCTCACGGTCATAAGGAATTCATTGTGGCATGACCCCTTTGGGACTGTAAATTGCAAATTTGTTGTTTGGTAAAATATTTCAGATTTTTCAGATCTATTTCCTCTAAGAATCATTTTATTCTTTATATATTTAGGTTCTTAACATTTCCCATAGATTAAATACACAATAGAGATTAGATTTACACATTTTAGAGATTGGATTTCATTTTATTTTAAGTCAAACTCATCTTTCATTGGAGATTAAAGAGGAAGCAACTGGGTTTCATCTGGGTTTCAACTCAACAATGATTTTTTAGGTTTTATCCTTCTTCTCTCTTTTCTTTTTTGTAATGGATCATGAGTAGTTAATTAGTTGTTTAAGGGATCGTTGAATTCCCAATACTCATGTGAATATTGAGTTGATTTGAGTTTATTCATAGATTGATAGTCTATTTTACTGGATCTTAAATGAGATTTTCTGGTTTTTGATATTTTAACCCTATTATCTAATTTTCAATGATTTATTTTAATATTTGAATGCTATGAGTGAATTCTTTCTTTGTTTTTCTATCTTATTTGCTCTAACTTTGAGATTGCTCCGAAGTGGGACTCGAAGGATTATAGAAATATGGTATTAGAGCTTGAGTGGATATAAAATGAATGGGTTTTTAGATTGTTTAGCTCCGAAATGGGAAAATAATTCGAACCTAGAATTTTAGACCCGTACATAGGCTAATCTCACTTGCTCCGAAATGAGACATTTAGTGATTAAAATAACTTACTTTGGAATAGGATGCTTAGGTATAGGGGGTTGTCTCGATTCAATCTATATAAGTTAAGATTTATTTAATTAACATTGGGTATAGGAAGGATGAGTGAACCTAAGTAATGTTGTTAGTTATATTGATTTCTAGTTTATCTCTGTTTTATTTTGTTTAAATTGTTACTTGATTTTAGCAAGATTTACATTAATTTGTTATTTTTCTACCATTTCATTAGTGTAGACAGCACATCACTTGAAAATACTGGGAATTCTTTAGCATACTTTTAATTTTCATTACTTGCAACCACAATCCCTTGGGTACGATAATTTGAGGTCTTAATTTTAATATCCTATATTACTTAACCGATCCAGTACACTTATTAGGAACTAGTCACCTCACTCCATACTTCTTAAATACATCTTTACATGCCAAATTACCCATATCTTATACATTATTACCCGTTATGTGCCTTTTCTTGTATATTCATCACTCCAAGCAGACCATTTCCACGTATTTTTTCCTAGGGTACATGTTGAGGCCTTACACCATAACTATGTAAAATTCAAAAATACGCTAACTATAAGGCCCTAAATTACACCACAGAAGGAATATGGGGTATTTATAGGTACATATAAAGAGAATAATAGCAATTATATGAGTTGGTGACTAATTTAGGATATTATCGATATTAATTAAATTATCGAAGTGTAATACGATAATTTATTTAAGATAAGATTAAATACATAATAAGTATTATACATAGGTTAATATGTAAATGTGATAAGAGTTGCATGCCAATAAGTGATTATGGAAAGTTTATAGGCCAAGTAGTTAATAACAAAAGTTATAAAGGAAAGCCAATGGCAATTAAACATTTATCTTCCTAAGGACAACATGAAGCTAGATATTTGAGATAGGAAGAACGAGCTTGGTTGGAAATGTTTCTTGGAATAAAAATACAGATTTTCTCATCTTCTTTCTTTCCAATTGCTCTTTCTAAAATTTGTTATAAGTGTTAGATAGAATAAAGGGTAAATCAAGCTAAAGTTTTAAACTATTGAGGTAAGTTTACATGAGATTTTTATTATTTTCTCCACCTTTTCTTTACTTTATAAGAAGATCTAAGATTTAAGGGTTGACATTTGATCTAAATGTGCAAATGAATGTGTTTATAGAAATGGGAAGAAAGTGAAGACAAGGTGTTTAGAGGAAGAAATGGGTTAAAAAAGGTAAATGAACTTCTTACATAGTGGATGTGTGAGTGTTTGCCTTTTAATACAGCATTACAAAGATATTTTAGATGTTTTCTAAGATCAAACATAGATCTAGTGTTATTTTGTTGTATAAGAGTTGGAGTTTGAGAGTTTTCCTTAAAAAAGAAAGAATTCATCATAGGAGTCTCTAGACCTAGTCACACTATTTTGAATATAATTTGCATTATATAGCTAAAAATCAAATGATTCTAGTTGTTTTAAAAACTAGACTCATAAACCTAGATTTCATATGAAGAGATCAAATTTTGAATCTTCCTATAAATCAGTCAAACATTAGTTTGAACTGTGGCTATGTCTGCTACCCTATCACTAAAAGTAGTATGTATTGTTTAATGAATATATAGAGATTTACTTGCTCAAATGGAGTCATTTTTTATGTTTTAGAAACTAGAAACATAAAGAAATAACTTTACAGAATATATTTTTACTAAAAATGTCGTTTGATAGGTCTAATATAATATACAATTTGAACTTAGAAATCTATCTTTAAGATTTTAGAGCAGAATGGTACCTCACGGTCACAACCAATTAGTTGCCACCTTAAGGCCCTTCTAGAACTGAATCTATACCTATCTCAAGGTCACAATGAATCAGTTGCCACTGTGAGTCTTCCCTATTTCCTCTTCTAATTGATTTTTAGGCCCCGAAATATCATCTAATTTTATCAAACTTTCTTGAATGCTTATAGAACCTTAAAACACATAGTTAGGGTTATTATATGTTGTAATAAATATGAAATGAGTGATTTAACATTAAAATATAGATTGAAATAAAAGTATATAAGGTGAACAACGGATATTATAAGGTTTTTATTATGTTGTTGAATTATATTTTGAATGTTGAGGTATAGGTGAACATAAATATGCTAAAGAACCATGCAATTTGTATTTTAACCATGAAATTAATTATGTATATCCAGTATGTGATTATTGAGGAGTAATGTATGTCCAAATTTCTAGATATTATTTTTAATATGAGTAGGGCTGTTAAATTATTAGTTATGGGTAAATAAGCATGCCTAGAAGGATTGCAGCTATTGTTATGTTAGACACTTTGGTGTCTTCTATTAGAGGTTATACCTCTTCTGTTAAAGACAATATCTCTTCTAATTTCTAATTTTGATGATTTTTGGTTTACAGGCAATGCCTTTTCTATGTAGATACTAATGGTATCTTTTGCTCTGTTACCCGTTACCCACTTCTTAAGACAATGGCTGTCAATTTTCTAGTTGTATTAATTTACATTTATTTTGTTCTATCTTGTTAAATTGTTTGACCTATTTAGATTCTAGTAAAATCCAGCAAGACTCTGGTAATTATCTTGGTTAATTCTAAATTATATTTTGAATGTTTTCCAAATTAACTAGCCAAGAATTATTATCTTATTAATGATTTTAGTTGTCTAAAAATATATTTTTGTTTTGATTATTTAAATATTGCAGCTCAGTTGATTGGAATTTCTATACAATTACTGTAAGCAGTCATTTTTATGCATAGTTAACCCATACTAAGCTTTATGCTTAGCATAATAGCTTTAATTGTGTGCAATTGTTAGAACTTTATTAAAGTACAAGTTAGAGTCGGGATAACTACAGTCGGCCAATGAAAAAAGTTAGGGTTTTAAGTTTTCTATTTATTTTAACATCTAAATTGTAACATCTATAGAGGTATATTGTAAATGTATTTTCATTGATTGAAAATCTACCTAGAGATAGTCAGGGATTTCTACATATTAACTAACATGTTTTTTATAGGTTGGTTTTGGCATCCATGTATCCTCCTAGGGTGTATTAAGATGTGACAGTTCAGTGGTATTAGAGCTTAGGTTTAGGCAATTCTAGCCTAAATTGAGCTTTAGTAATCTGTATGTTCACAATTAGTTATGTTATTGGCCTACAGTAGTTTTCCTAGTCCTGATATATTTGGCAATATAAAATGTTTTATTAAGGTGTTTAAAGAAAAAGGTTGGGAATGATCTATTTGATTTGAACTTTTTCTTTTATTTCTGATCTGTTCCTTATTTCAAGATGTGGTATTTCTTATTTTCTAAGTGGAACTCTATTCAAGATGCTCCATACTATGGCACTAGTTTTATGGTCACTGGTTTTGATAATGTTTAAGATTTTGGCTAATTTGGTTCAATGGTGAATTATGTTAGATAAAGTAATTGAAAAATATAATACATTAAAAATTGTTAAGAATACATGCTTTTAATTGACAATAATATTTGTGTCCTGAGTGATTCTAATTTAACTATGGAATATGAAATTATTAAATATGATTGATTGGCATTTTAGTGCATAGATATGTTATAACTTGATATGCGAAGATTATCCTATCAAGAATTAGAGAAGGAACTTATAGTTAAAGATGAGTTCATAGAATTATCAGCTTGAGAAAATGATTTAACTCTGGTAATTGATTGGTTTGATAAATATTATACTGACAAGAATCATGCTTTTTAAGCTAGTTACTTATGAAGTCTGGATTTTATAAGTTCAATATCCATTACAAGAAAAATGCTTTTTAAAAAAGAAAAATACGATCGTTAAAATTCAAAATCTGATCGTTAAAACACTATAATGACCAAATAGATTTGATGTAAGGCCCCTAACATGACCCTAGTTAATTTGCATATTTGTAAATGATAATTTTGTATGAGTAAGGGTCAATGGGGTAAATTATTATTGCTAATTGCATGAAAATAAAATTTATGAGTAAAGTTTAATATTAGTTGAGGATGCAATTGAAGTAAAAAGTATTGTTTTGGGGTAATTTTGCAATTACAGTATCTTTAAGGGGTAAATGTGAATAAATGATTAATTGAGAGGTCAATGTAAGAAAAGGTTAAATTGGTGAGGTTGAATTAAGAATGACTTAA